>CM042147.1:97180156-97268856 GCA_023376005.1 Doryteuthis pealeii | reverse complement strand
TACTACAACAAATAGGAGTGCGTATACTTGAGTGATAAGGAAGAGCTTATCTAACCAGCCAATCTTAATGAGTATAGTCCTTCTATATATTTCTGGATTCTGAATTTGGAGACGAAATTCTTCTCTCTTTTCAGGGTAAAGGTTTTTGGCTGAAAAATGTATATTCTTGTCTAAAGTAGAACGCGCTAAACTAATGTTACTAAAGGAATTATAGTTCATTAAGCTAATTCATGTGTATGACACACACAACACACCACTAACACACACACAGAAAATATAAGTATCATATTTTGAGTTCAATATTTTAAAGTTTAGAATATTTTGTACTGTTTTCATGGCTTTTGTAGTGGTCCCATATGGATTATAAATGCTAAACGAAAACAAATTATTGATGAACTATATTTTTTTTCTATAGAAACACCATAAATGTATTTATTCATAATGTTAAAAGTTTAATACTGTAGCGCTTAAAGAGTACGGAGTTTGTGAGAAAAAATGAGACCGTTACACGGGTCAGTGGCTGCGAATATCTAATCGTAGATTCTGATTTCATCTGTGTATTAGATAACATTTATGATCCAAACTGGTAGGGCGAAGCACAGTTTTGTTTAATTATGTTTCGTTTTGATAAGAATATCTATTAGTATTTCAAATCTTTTTGCAATTAGGGCTATATAAAAATGTTGTGTTATCGACTAACAAAATCGTGTTTTTTTTGTTCGTCCCATTCACCCTTTTTACACATATGTCAGGATGTAACATCAAACCTTCCAAAATTGTCAGACTTAAAAATATGCTCTTCAAATACTACGCATCTAATATTAAATATATTTCCCATTTTACTGATATAAATATCAGTAACATTAAAAATATTTCTGATCGCCAAGGGCATTTGAGCCAAAGGCATAAACACGAGATAAAACGCAAACAGTTCCATCCAGGATTCGAACTCGCTACGACATGTTCACTCGTGCCTCCTATGTTTTATGTTTGTATATATATAACATAGACATATATCTTTTTCTGCCTTGGTGGAGTTTACAATTTAACCAGCTCGAATGGAAATAAGGAAAAAGTACAATTGGTATTTTTCTCAACTGCCCATGAAAGCACATGTAATGGTTGGGAGATACTCACCCCTCTGACCTTGTACCCGTTTCTAAGCTAAGGTTTGTCAAATGTTCCGAAAAGGGTTGATATGCCGTAAAACAAAACAACCAGACTATCAAAAATAAGACCAATAAGATATGCTGGGTAATACTAGGGAAGTAAGAACGAACTTATAAGCGACGTTCTCCTATGGATAATAAGGGTTGGCTGATCAGCATAAAACTTACATTCATCAGCTCTGTGAGTGCAGACATTAGATGCAGTTTGAGGACCTACCAAGACGATGGTCGATAGAGACGGAGGTCGAGTAAGAATCGAAAGAATCCGTGCTGTCGGCAGCCTTGATGATGATTTTCAGTATTGAAATAATTAATCAACGAATTATTTCTTTTAAATTACTGAATCTTTCAATCAAACTGATTTCAATGGAAATAAATCGAAATTATCTAAAATAGATATTAGTGTTACGTCATCCATAGTAGCGTCTTGAACAATAATTTATATACCTAATTAATAGATAAAATTTATTTAAAATATGAAACGCCAATTTTATGTTTAAAATTTCACATTTTTAGATTCTAAAAACAAATAATTATTTAATAATATTTGTATTATCTAATAATTTTTGGAGAAGACTCAATTGAAAACTTAGCATGTCTTTTTAAACAGAAACCAATATCGATATATAAGTTTTTCACTAATAAACAAAAAAAAATTTTATTTCATATATAACAAAAAAAAAAAATCCCGAAAAGTTTTTTGGTACTCCTTTAATTTTTTTTTTCTTCTATTCACACCTTCAGTCTTTTGTTGTTTCAATCATACTGTAATTAGATTCAAAAGTATATAACTCCACCGATATTTTGCGCCCACAAAATAAGTGACCTGAAAAAAATCAGAAAGTTTTAAATAAGAAAACTAATGCATTATAAAAGCCATTTATTGATAAATCTACACAGAAAATTTCATTAATATCAAATAATTTCCTGATTTTTGGTACTTTTTTTCAATTAAATTTATTTTGTAAAATACGTCTGTGAAGTCAAAAATTGGCAGATGCTAGTACAAATGTTTATATGGCTTATATGTGTTTGCATATATATATATATATATATATATATATATATATATATATATGGGGGGGGTGTTTGGTATACTGAGTGAATTGATAATTGCGTCTACAATACCAAAATAAGTTTGAACGTTTTATATCCTTTTTAAAATATAACTAAAATTTGAATATTCAATCCGTATATGAATATCGAATACGTATAGTAAATTGAACTAAAACAAAAATGAACCAATGCATTTGTGTATGTGTGTGTGTGTGTGTGTGTGTGTGTGTGTGTGTGTGTGTGTGTGTGTGTGTTTATATGTTTTATTGTTTTTTACTTGAACCCGATTTGGTGCCCAAGCTCACCACTCACATGTCTCATTATATGCGCCAACGAGCAATGTTTTTTTTGATTGGACAGGTCGGCCGCCGGGCAGTGTAAACAGAAACTAAAACGGAGACGTTGGTGGTGGGATGATGTTGACAGATGGCTCTCCTCTTACCCCATGTTTCGTACCCGCCATTTTCCCACCATCTATTCTGCACCACCCCTCTCTCTCTCTCTCTCTCTCTCTCGTCTCTCTCTCTCTCTCTCTCTCTCTCTCTCTCCACCCGTAAAAACATCCCGGTCTCAAGTCTTCGACAGAAGAGATGACCGTCGGCCCTTACTCAGTTTGAATCTGCTACCGATGACCTGAACGACGAAAAGAGACTGTTTTTTTATTTTCTTCTTCTTCTTCTTCTTCTTCTTCCAAAATTAGGTCAAATCTAGTTAAAGGGAACCCACCTTCTGTTTTTGTTCGTCTTCATAAACTTTGACTAACTAGTTCTTCTTTTGAACCGATTCTTTTCTAAATTCGTAGATATAAAATATCTGTGCTGCTCGCTACAAAATATCAGATTCATTTTAACATTTCATTTATGGATCGGGAGTTGATGCTTAATTCTTTGGCGGCTTTTTCCCCTCCCGTTGTAGAGATACAAGTGTCCTTCGTTCTCAAAAAATTGAAAGCTTCCATGAAATGAAGATGAAATGTGTAAATGGTTAGAATCAAGGCGAGCCTTAAATAATCGTAATTAATTCTAACAATTAATTACAACAAGCAGGACCTGTGGATATTCAACAGTATGATAATTTGATTATTACAGCGTTTGATATGTTTACTTAAGAGCAAATACTTCAATATGTGAAGTATGATAATCTCCATTTAACTCTCAATCTTTTTTATCTTTCTTTCCTTCTTTTGATCTTTTCTTTATGTTCGATTGAAACAGATAAGCGTTTCGCTTCCGCGCGCCACCCTCTCTATATATATTTCCCCTACTACCTTTATTTAATCTTTCTTATTATATTTCTTCTGTGTAGCATGTTATTTTTCTTCCTTTCTTTATAATAAAAACAGAATGGTCCATTATTTAGCCGAGGTGACGAAATTCATAAGAAATAAGAATTCGGCAGATAAACACCACCAGATAATCATGATTTACATTTTTTAATTTCATCTTTGCTCATTTCGATGTTTTCATTTTTAACCAGAGGAAGTTGCAAGATGATAATGGTCATACAATTAAGGGTCACGGGATTATTTTAAACTGGCTGAAACCATTTCAATCTCACAGTTTGATTGATATATGCAAATAATATTCTACAACTCGACGGTACTGTTTATGATAGTGTCTGTTTTATAGGTACATCTCTGCTCTAATAAACTTTGGTGGGGGGGTAAATAAATTTTGAATTATTTAGGATTCAAAACAATTTCAAATTGAGGAAATAATTCTAAAAAGTGGAGTTCTACGCAAAATTCTAATTGTAAAGTTTTGTTGTTTTTTCAATCTATTATTCATTGTATCAAAAATTATCAAAAGTTGCCACGAAAATTGAATCATTTAGAATTTAAAACAACTTAAATCGGTAAATTTATTGTAAGAAAAAAATTAGGCAAAAATTTATATAAGAATATCTGGTTATAAAAACGGAGCTAAATGTTTTACACATTAATTAATATCCACTTATTTATTACCATTAGTGAATATCTGGATATCCCTCTGTCGCAGATGACAAGGTCCTGGTGTATTGACCGTTAAAAGATCCTTTTTTTTTCTTCTCGCACCTATGTATGTTCATGTGTTTTGATAAAATGGATGGCAACTTATCTTCGGCGTTACAACAACAGACAGCCATTAAAACATTCGCCCGGTAAAAAATAAAAACGGCGGGAAATAGATCAGACGGGACAGACAAATAACCGGCTGGGCAAACAGATAATATAAAGATTTCCCTACTTGTTCTTCTTGAGCGATGTTCATTGAAATGCTTGTGCAATTAGTCTCAACTCTGGCGACAGGCGAAATGTACTTTAAGCACTTGTGGTTTCAGTGACAGACAAACAAGTGTTTCGTTCGAGTCCAAGTGATGTAGCCATATAGTAGTACTGACACGGGTACAGCTTGGATGAATTCCCATTTTAAGAGATAACTCTTAAAATCCATCCATTTCGAACGAGTTTGACTCACAATTTTACAGTTTTGCTTGGTAAGAGTATAATGAGTGTTCAGTGATATATTTTGCATTTGAACATTCTGTTTTTTTAATTTCACTCCAAAGCTTTTTTAAAAATCATGATAGAAGAGGAAAAGGAAAAGAAAAGAAAGATAATTGTGAAATAACGGTAGCTATCGTTATTTCATAAAACAATATTTTCATTTTTTTAATCATGTGTCAATACTGTACTCAGAAGAAGAAATAAACATTATTTATCACAGGCAGAATTCAAAAACGTTTCGGTTGATATGCCCTCCGGTCGTTTTCAGGTATTTATTGTCGAACTCGGGAACCTTCTCGAAATCGGGAACCTTCTTGTCGTAATCGGAGCTATCACGGAACTTTGAATTCAATCCTTTATTCAATCCAAGCCTTTGTGTTGTATCAGTTGTGTCACTTTTTTTCATTGTTGTAATTTTATTTCGTATATAAAAAATACGTTCCGTTTTGGGAATTTTTGAAGAGTCAAAACAACCCGTATCCACTTGGGAAAATTGAAGGCTAAAACTGATGGAAAGATTTTTCAAATTTAATGTTACCAAAGATGGTTGGCTGCAGATCTAATGAAACCATTTTCAAACTTGACTCATTTCAATATTTATTGTAAAGTCAAAATGCATGTGTAATTAGCATATTTTGTCAATCTGTGTCTTTAAAAGTAAGTTTGTTGGGAGGGGGTCAAAATGGTTTAAGTAAAAGTTATCAAAATATGGTCGGGAGAAAACGTGTACAAGTTGAACGTCGATCAATCAAGATGACTGAGAAGGAACAGAAATTGCGCATAGGAATTTTAAACTAGTCTGCTAATCCCAAAGTTTGCGGTAGATATCTTTTTGCTAAACGATAGTTGGTTGGTTTTACGGCATATCAATCCTTGTTGGGTTGATTTATGCCGACATCAGTTTAACAGTTGTGCTCTCCAATTATATACGACACAAATTGTATCTCAACCAAATCTGTTTGACTCATATATGCCGACAGGGCGACAAAGAGGGAGGGTAAGGCGAAGCGAGTAACGTAAAGGTTATCATCGTAGTACGTGGACGAGTCGAGTTCAAATTCTGGTCAAAGCTGTTTACATTTCATTTTGAGAAAGGTATGAATCCTTTTCTTCCACCCCAGTTATGGGTGATTTGTAGAATGAGCGAAGTTCTTTAGCTATGTATGTATACAAACTAGTCCCGGGGAAGGAAAAAATTCTGAATTTCAAACCAGGGGAGAAGGGGATAGCAACTCTATGCCATAAAAACGAACGAAACTGCACTGGTGTAGTGAGGTTGTGAAACTCCCCAGAGAATTTAAGTGACCAACAGAAAAGGAGTTCGTTATTCAGTGGATGAATTAAAGTGCTAACTCTCATTGTAGCTCGTTATAGAGTTGAATTATCGAAGTATGTGACCTCTAGTAGTCGTAGAGAGAGAGGGGTGGGAGTACACCCCATGACTGAACTCATCGGCCTTCTTGTTCCGAATTTGAGAAGCATCAAAATCTTGGCCCGTGAATTATGAATTGACGATGAAAATCTTTAAATCTCCGGGGATTACTTTTCTTTACTAATCAGAGCTCATGTTTTGAGAATTGAAACAAGTAAAAATTTTCCCGCTTGCTTAGAAATGTTAAAGAACGCTAGAATAATGTTTCAATATTCAAGGTTACTAGGTGCAGCAACATGATTACAAAAACAAACACGCACACACACACACACACAGGGAGGTAGAAGTATTAACATCCTTCAGCATATAAGACTCTGGACAATATAAACGGATGTTCCTAGGTGTGTAAGACCTAAAAGGCTAATCCAAGTGTATCACCTCTATCATCTAGTGTCAGCTGTCAGACTCCCTGCAATTATATGCAATTGTGAGTACTGCCGTAGGTTCGAGATTCTGCCTCAGTTCGTCTCGTTAATGCCTGAAACTCTAATAAGGAGACAAATACATTCCAATCCAATCCAAGAAGGTCATGGGTTTGCTTTCTATAAATTTGACCAATAAGTGTAACTAATAATAATTTATTTCGTTTTTTGTTTTTGTAAATTGGGCATCGAGCATCGGGATCGAAACAGCATTATCAAGAACTATTCAAGTAATGATTTGATCCTAACTAATGTCGTGTATCTTGATAATTGCTGTTCGATCCCGACTGCTCACGACTGCCCAATCTTCAGACAAAAAAAACAGAAAATAAATTATTATTAGTTACACTTATTGGGTCAAATTTATAGAAACGCAAACCCATACTCGACCTTCGGGTTGGATTGGAATGTATTGTCTCCCTTATTTAGAGTTCCAGGCATGAGACGAGACGAACTAGTCCCAGGATCTCGAACACTACGGCAGTACCTCCACAATTGCATAAAGGGGGAGAAAATTGCAGCAGTCTGACACTTGCATGATAGAGGTTACACCATGGATAGTTAGTCTTACCTCCGTGTACACACATAGGAACACTCGTTATATTGTCCAGATGTCTTATGCTGAAGGGATATGGTTAAATACTTCTACCCTCCTCTGTGTGTGTGTGTGTGCGTGTGTGTTTGAATGCGTCTGTACGCATGTATCTATGAGAATTAGAACTATTTGCACCTAGTAACCTAAGCAATTATACGTTCTTTAACATTTCTAGCGCTGAACAAGCGGGAAATTTTTAGACTTGTTTTCAATACTCAAAACATGAGCTCTGATTAGTAAAGAAAAGTAATCCCCGGAGATTTAAAGATTTTTCATCGTCAATTCATAATTCACGGGCCAAGATTTTTTGATGCTTCTCAAATTCGGAACAAGAAGGCCGATGAGTTCAGTCATGGGGTGTACTCCCACCCCTCTCTCTCTACGACTACTAGAGGTCACATACTTCGATAATTCAAACTCTATAACGAGCTACAATGAGAGTTAGCACTTTAATTCATCCACTGAATAACGAACTCCTTTTCTGTTGGTCACTTAAATTCTCTGGGGAGTTTCACAACCTCACTACACCAGTGCAGTTTCGTTCGTTTTATGGCATAGAGTTGCTATTCCCCTTCTCCCCTGGTTTGAAATTCAGAATTTTTTCCTTCCCGGGACTAGTTTGTATACATACATAGCTAAAGAACTTCGCTCATCTACAAATCACCCATAACTGGGGTGGAAGAAAAGGGATTTCATACTTGTCTCAAAATGAAATGTAAACAGTTGACCAGAATTGAACTCGACTCGTCCACGTACTACGATGATAACCTTTACGTTACTCGCTTCGCCTTACCCTCCCTCTTTGTCGCCCTGTCGGCATATATGAGTCAAACAGATGGTTGAGATACAATTTGTGTCGTATATAATTGGAGAGCACAACTGTTAAACTGATGTCGGCATAAATCAACCAACAAGGATTGATATGCCGTAAAACCAACCAACTCGTTTAGCAAAAAGGATATCTACCGCAACTTTGGGAATTAGCAGACTAGTTTAAAATTCCTATGCGCCAATTTCTGTTCCTTCTCAGTCATCTTGATGATCGACGTTTCAACTTGTACACGTTTCTCCCGACCATATTTTGATAACTTTTACTTAAACCATTTTGACCCCTCCCAACAAACTTACTTTTAAAGACACAGATTGACAAAATATGCTAATTACACATGCATTTTTGACTTTACAATAAATTATTGAAATGAGTCAAGTTTGAATGGTTCATTAGATCTGCAGCCAACCATCTTTGTAACATTAATTTGAAAATCTTTCCATCAGTTTAGCCTTCAATTTTCCCAAGTGGATACGGGTTGTTTTGACTCTTCAAAAATTCCCAAACGGAACGTATTTTATATACGAAATAAAATTACAACAATGAAAAAAGTGACACAACTGATACAACACAAAGGCTTGGATTGAATAAAGGATTGAATTCAAAGTTCCGTGATAGCTCCGATTACGACAAGAAGGTTCCGATTTCGAGAAGGTTCCCGAGTTCGACAATAAATACCTGAAAACGACGGAGGGCATATCAACCGAAACGTTTTTGAATTCTGCCTGTGATAAATAATGTTTATTTCTTCTTCTGAGTACAGTATTGACACATGATTAAAAAAATGAAAATATTGTTTTTATGAAATAAACGTAGCTACCGTTATTTCACAATTATCTTTCTTTTCTTTCTTTCCCTCTTCTATTCATGATTTTTAAAAAAGCTTTGGAGTGAAATTAAAAAAACAGAATGTTTCAAATGCAAAATATATCACTGAACACTCATTTATACTCTTACCAAGCAAAACTGTAAAATTGTGAGTCAAACTCGTTCGAAATGGATGGATTTTAAGAGTTATCTCTTAAAATGGGAATTCATCCAAGCTGTACCCGTGTCAGTACTACTATATGGCTACATCACTTGGACTCGAACGAAACACTTGTTTGTCTGTCACTGAAACCACAAGTGCTTAAAGTACATTTCGCCTGTCGCCAGAGTTGAGACTAATTGCACAAGCATTTCAATGGAACATCGCTCAAGAAGAACAAGTAGGGAAATCTTTATATTATTCTGTTTGCCCAGCCGGTTATTTGTCTGTCCCGTCTGATCTATTTCCCGCCGTTTTTATTTTTTACCGGGGCGAATGTTTTAATGGCTGTCTGTTGTTTGTAACGCCGAAGATAAGTTGCCATCCATTTTATCAAAAACACATGAACATACATAGGTGCGAGAGAAGAAAAAAAAAAGGATCTTTTTAACGGTCAATACACCAGGACCTTGTCATCTGCGACAGAGGGATATCCAGTATTCACTAATGGTAATAAATAAGTGGATATTAATTAATGTGTAAAACATTTAGCTCCGTTTTATAACCAGATTATCTTATATAAATTTGCCTAATTCTTACAATAAAATTTACCGATTTAAGTTGTTTTAAATTCTAAAATGATTCAATTTTCGTGGCAACTTTTGATAATTTTTGATACAATGAAATAATAGATTGAAAAAACAACAAAACTTTACAATTAGAATTTTGCGTAGAACTCCACTTTTTAGAATTATTTCCTCAATTTGAAATTGTTTTGAATCCTAAATAATTCAAATTTATTTACCCCCCCACCCAAAGTTTATTAGAGCAGAGAGTACCTATAAAACAGACACTATCATAAACAGTACCGTCGAGTTGTAGAATATTATTTGCATATATCAATCAAACTGTGAGATTGAAATGGTTTCAGCCAGTTTAAAATAATCCCGTGACCCTTAATTGTATGACCATTATCATCTTGCAACTTCCTCTGGTTAAAAATGAAAACATCGAAATGAGCAAAGATGAAATTAAAAAATGTAAATCATGATTATCTGGTGGTGTTTATCTGCCGAATTCTTATTTCTTATGAATTTCGTCACCTCGGCTAAATAATGGACCATTCTGTTTTTATTATAAAGAAAGGGAAGAAAAATAACATGCTACACAGAAGAAATATAATAAGAAAGATTAAATAAAGGTAGTAGGGGAATATATATAGAGAGGGTGGGCGCGCGGAAGCGATAACGCTTATCTGTTTCAATCGAACATAAAGAAAAGATCAAAAGAAGGAAAGAAAGATAAAAAAGATTGAGAGTTAAATGGAGATTATCATACTTCACATATTGAAGTATTTGCTCTTAAGTAAACATATCAAACGCTGTAATAATCAAATTATCATACTGTTGAATATCCACAGGTCCTGCTTGTTGTAATTAATTGTTAGAATTAATTACGATTATTTAAGGCTCGCCTTGATTCTAACCATTTACACATTTCATCTTTCATTTTCATGGAAGCTTTCAATTTTTGAGAACGAAGGACACTTGTATCTCTACAAACGGGAGGGAAAAAGCCGCCAAAGAATTAAGCATCAACTCCCGATCCATAATGAAATGTTAAAATGTAATCTGATATTTGTAGCGAGCAGCACAGATATTTTATATCTACGAATTTTAGAAAAGAATCGGTTCAAAAGAAGAACTAGTTAAGTCAAAGTTTATGAAGACGAACAAAAACAGAAGGTGGGTTCCCTTTAACTAGATTTGACCTAATTTGGAAGAAGAAGAAGAAGAAGAAGAAGAAAATAAAAAAAACAGTCTCTTTTCGTCGTTCAGGTCATCGGTAGCAGATTCAAACTGAGTAAGGGGCCGACGGTCATCTCTTCTGTCGAAGACTTGAGACCCGGGATGTTTTTTACGGGTGAGAGAGAGAGAGAGAGAGAGAGAGAGAGAGAGAGAGAGAGAGAGAGAGAGACGGTGGTGGTGGCAATAGATGGTGGGAAAATGCGGGTACGAAACATGGGGTAAGAGGAGAGCCATCTGTCAACATCATCCCACCACCAACGTCTCCGTTAGTTCTGTTCTTTACACTGCCCGGCGGCCGACCTGTCCAATCAAAAAACATTGCTCGTTGGCGCATATAATGAGACATGTGAGTGGTGAGCTTGGGCACCAAATCGGTTCAAGTAAAAAACAATAAACATATAAACACACACACACACACACACACACACACACACACACACACACACACACACACATACACAAATGCATTGGTTCATTTTTTTGTTTTAGTTCAATTTACTATACGTATTCGATATTTCATATACGGATTGAATATTTCAAATTTTAGTTATATTTTAAAAAGGATATAAAACGTTCAAACTTATTTTGGTATTGTAGACGCAATTATCAATTCACTCAGTATACCAAACAACCCCCCATATATATATATATATATATATATATATATATATATATATATATATATGCAAACACATATAAGCATATAAACATTTGTACTAGCATCTGCCAATTTTGACTTCACAGACGTATTTTACAAAATAAATTTAATTGAAAAAAAGTACCAAAAATCAGGAAATTATTTGATATTAATGAAATTTTCTGTGTAGATTTATCAATAAATGGCTTTTATAATGCATTAGTTTTCTTATTTAAAAACTTTCTGATTTTTTTCAGGTCACTTATTTTGTGGGCGCAAAATATCGGTGGAGTTATATACTTTTGAATCTAATTACAGTATGATTGAAACAACAAAAGACTGAAGGTGTGAATAGAAGAAAAAAAAAATTAAAGGAGTACCAAAAAACTTTTCGGGGATTTTTTTTATTTTGTTATATATGAAATAAAATTTTCTTTTTGTTTATTAGTGAAAAACTTATATATCGATATTGGTTCTGTTTAAAAAGACATGCTAAGTTTTCAATTGAGTCTTCTCCAAAAATTATTAGATAATACAAATATTATTAAATAATTATTTTTTTAGAATCTAAAAATGTGAAATTTTAAACATAAAATTAGGCGTTTCATATTTTAAATAAATTTTATCTATTAATTAGGTATATAAATTATTGTTCAAGACGCTACTATGGATGACTGTAACACTAATATCTATTTTAGATAATTTCGATTTATTTCCATTGAATCAGTTTGATTGAAAGGATTCAGTAATTAAAAGAAATAATTCGTTGATTAATTATTCAATACTGAAAATCATCATCAAGGCCTGCCGACAGCACGGATTCTTTCGATTCTTACTCGACCTCCGTCTCTATCGACCATCGCTCTTGGTAGGTCCTCAGACTGCATCTAATGTCTGCACTCACAGAGCTGATGAATGTAAGTTTTATGCTGATCAGCCAACCCTTATTATCCATAGGAGAACGTCGCTTATAAGTTCGTTCTTACTTCCCTAGTATTACCCAGCATATCTTATTGGTCTTATTTTGATAGTCTGGTTGTTTTGTTTTACGGCATATCAACCCTTTTCGGAACATTTGACAAACCTTAGCTTAGAAACGGGTACAAGGTCAGAGGGGTGGAGTATCTTCCCAACCATTACATGTGCTTTCATGGGCAGTTGAGAAAAATACCAATTGTACTTTTTCCTTATTTCCATTCGAGCTGGTTAAATTGTAAACTCCACCAAGGCAGAAATAAGATATATGTCTATGTTATACAAACATAAATTGTCTATATTATACAAACATAAAAACATAGGAGGCACGAGTGAACATGTCGTAGCGAGTTCGAATCCTGGATGGAACTGTTTGCGTTTTATCTCGTGTTTATGCCTTTGGCTCAAATGCCCTTGGCGATCAGAAATATTTTTAATGTTACTGATATTTATATCAGTAAAATGGGAAATATATTTAATATTAGATGCGTAGTATTTGAAGAGCATATTTTAAGTCTGACAATTTTGGAAGGTTTGATGTTACATCCTGACATATGTTAAAAAGGGTGAATGGGACGAACAAAAAAACACGATTTTGTTAGTCGATAACACAACATTTTTATATAGCCCTAATTGCAAAAAAGATTTGAAATACTAATAGATATTCTTATCAAAACGAAACATAATTAAACAAACTGTGCTTCGCCCTACCAGTTTGGATCATAAATGTATCTAATACACAGATGAAATCAAGAATCTAGGGTGATATCGCAGCCACGTGACCCTTAACGGTAATCATTTTTCAAACCGTAAATTTAGCGCTACAGTTTAAACCATTTACATATGACATCATTAGTTTTTCTATGAAAAAAAATAATACGTTCATCAATAATTTTGTTTTCGTTTTTTAAGCATTTATATCCATTTGGCACAAGGCCATGAAAACAGTACAATTTCTAAACTTTAAATATGAACTTCAAATATGATACTTATATTTCTGTGTGTGTGTGTGTGTGTGTGTGTGCATACACATGAATTATTATATGTTTAATTCCTATATACATTTGTTTTAGCGCGTTCTACTTTAGACAAGATATACATTTTCAGCCAAAAACCTTTACCCCTGAAAAGAGAGAAGAATCGTCTCAAATCAGAACCGAAATTAGAAGGACTCCTCATAAGATGGCTGGTAGATAAGCTCTTCCTTATCACCAAGTCGCACGAGGGTACACAACTTCACACACAGGAAATCTCATTACACTGTAAGGTTGGCCGCCTTACAACCACAGATAACGCAGTGTTTTATCTAATAAAACGATCTCCGTTTGTGTGTGTGTGCGTATGTGTGTGTGTGTGTGTGAGAGAGAGAGAGAGAGAGAGAGAGAGAGAGAGAGAGAGAGAGAGAGAGAGAGAGAGAGAGAGAGAGAGAGAGTGGTGGTAGATGTAAGGAGATCTGCTTGTGGATCTAAAAACTCAGAAACGACCGGAATATTCTTTCTGAAATTTAACACACAAACTTATTAAAACATAATACACGCGTCAATTACTTTATTAAAAATGAAAACAGACGGGTAAAAAATATATATTTTATATATCATATTGAAGTATTCGTTTCTTCTTAATTCATCTGTTGTTTTACAAAACTATTAAACGCCTTGAAAATAACTAATGATCATTAATTGTAAACAATTATAGCTTCAAGTAACTATTCTTATTACCAATAATTTTCATACTATTATATGCTTTCAATAATTCCTATCTAATACACAGCTTATACACAATCATATAGTTTCAAGTATTTTAAGCAACTATATGGTTTCAAGTAACTATAGTTTCAAATATTCCTATCTAAAGTCGTCGTAAAGTCATCGAGGTGGCTTAAAGTCGGTATCAACCAGACAGCAAGAGAGTATATTCCTTTTTCATTAGCGCTAGACCAAGGAGATTGTTTTTAGTATCTGAGGTGGAGCGCCACACCTACCGCCAGCTCCTCACATTACCGCACAGATCCACGTGCTACTAATATGCTGAGTTGGCGTGGGTCGGTATCGAACCAGGAACCTTGAGGTCCCCAGCCTGACACTCTATTGACTAAGCTAAACCAGCCCTATATATATTCCTATCTAATACAAATAATTTTCAGACATATCCAATCAACCTATAGTTAGGACCCTAATGGGCTTTTTCCCACCCGGTCAGAGTGGACCTGGGAGTAATGGCAACAAAAGGATGACTCTATTCTTACTAGAGTGACAGAAATTGAATATTAGCATCTAAGGTAAGACCAGTAAATAAGATACCAATACAAGATACAAATGAATTATTACGACCGACAAAAAATCACCAGTTGCCTATAATGATCATCAGTCTCTCACTTGAAAATCGTAGGCGGAATACGGTAACTAAATAGACAGAGAATAATCTCTTGGTAGTTCCCGAGAAAAGTCCAGAAAGGTCATCCTCGTCCAGTCCTTGATGTTGTCAGACCAGCTCTTGCGTTGCCATTCCCGTATTTCCCGCCCCCTTCCACAGTGCTTTGAAGGGGTTTTTTTTAGATCGTGTTGTGTCTGGCGTCTCCAAACCAAGCCAGCTTTAATAGTTTGATAGCTGATAGAAAGGATTCCTGAGGGCCCCCAAGTGCTTTGATCAAGCTCCACGTGTAGTTGTTCTTTTTCTACTTTCATGTTTGGTTTGGTCTATTTGTTTAACGGAATATCAACTCTTTATGGGTTGTAATATGCCCAGTTTGATTCATTTGCAAATATTCGATTGTATTCACAACTATATTTTTAATGATCCTTTGCATTATTTTTAATCAAACCTCTTTTTTTATTTACCTATATTAGACCAATAATTTCTAATATAGTTTCAAGTCACGAATAATAATATTCCTTAGTAAACAATTATATCTTCAAGTAACTATTCTTAATACAAATATTTTACACACTGTTATATGATATCAATTATTACTATTAAATGTAAATAACAGGTACTACCACGCTGGTCAGAGTGGACCTGGGAGTAATGGGTACTCTATACTCCCCAGAGCTCCAGAGTTGAATCCTCACCACCGGATGCAATTTAATATCATATCTAGAATATTCTTCTGTGTTAGGTCTTAATAACTTTATTTTTAAATGAAATTGGCGATATTCTATTTCATGGATGCCGAAGTTTTTTGTTTTATTTTTTGAATTAAGTAATTTAAAAATGAGTGGAACTACTAATATTGCCAATTTATTATATTAGTTGCTATGCACACATCATTACTTAAATCTTAACAATTAGAAATAAAATGAAGATTTAGTTTTTTATACTGTTTGATTACACCTCGTATTTGTTTAAAAAGTTCTAAATTTAAGTTTTAGCAAAGGGGTTCGATTAATAATGTAAGTATATTGAAAAACCTAACCGTTACATTGTGTCAGATTAACTAAAACAAATCTTTATTTTTTTTTTATTTAACTATATAAAGTAGATATCTTGCCAGAAACCAAAAGTGAGAACTTTTTCGATTACATTTTTCGGTTATCAGAAAATGAAAACTTAAAAATCATCGATTTGTATTACAATTTTTCGTATGCAAAGCACTAAGAGGAGAAAATCTAATTATTCTTTGGATGAAATGATTTATTTCGAACTCTCTCTCTCATAGAAGTTTTCATTTGGTTAACTTAGATTAGTTTAACATAAGGTCAGAAGTATTGGGCACCTAGTAAGACTCTAACTCGCTAAACACTGCACTATGCGAGGTGCCCCTCTGTCCAATTATAGTTTTTATATTTGCATACAAATGCCATGAACTTGATATAACATTTAGTTTATAACTAATGCAGCATTTAAGAATGAATTGATAAGCAATAAACGTTTTTTCAGCTTAGTTTTAGGTCTGTGCAAAAGTTCCTAACGGCCTTTTGTGAAAACAAGGAACTAAACACACAAACACACAGATGAAACCAAGTTTTCGCCGTAAACCTTTGCACACACACACACACACACACACACACACACACACACACACACACACACATACACACACACACACTTGTTCACAGACCCATAATGTTACTGAATTTGTTCCCATAAAATGTTATTAAAGGAAGCGCACTTTACTTAACGGTTACTTGCCGAGCCAAGTTCAAATCCTAGTCAAGTGTATCTGCGTTTCACTTTGCACTAATGCCCTTGGAAAAAGCATGGATGTATCCCATCTCCCCCACTCCCACCATATATGGAAAACTGGGCTCTTGAGCCTTGGTACAGCAACCAGTCTAGGAGAATGAAAACTCTGAATTCAAAACCAGTTGTACTCTACTTAAAAATTGACCTTTTGTCGCATCTTGCACGTGACCAAAAAATAATAATACCTCTTATATAGATATATGCAGGTGCGTGATGTAATGGTTAGAGTCGTAGGAAATTGACTCGTCCACCCGAGTTCAAATCTTGGACGAGGCTATTTGCATTTCACATTGCGCTAATACCCTTGAAAAGGTATGCATCCAACGACTCTTCCTTCAGCTATGGGTGAATAGCAAGATAGACTGAGCTCTTAACCTTGGCTAGATAACCAGTCTAGGAGAAGAAAAACACTGAATTTAAACCTGTTAAACGCCGCTCAAGAAATTGTCCTTGGGAGCTTGGTATATATATATATATATATATATATATATATATATATATATATATATATATATATATATACCAACCTCTCAAGGACAATTTCTTGGGCGGAGTTTAACAGGTTTGAATTCAATGTTTTCCTTCTAGACGGGTATATATATATATATATATATATATATATATATATATATATATATATATATATAGAGAGAGAGAGAGAGAGAGAGAGATTTATGCAATTTTATTTTTGGGATTCAAAGGTGTTGCAATTTTATTTTTGGTTGTAGAGTTTGTTTTTATTTGGTGAAAGTGTACTTATTTATGAGTGATCGGATAGATAGACAAGAATAGTCTGATAATACATACACATAGATAGATAGATAGATAGATAGATACAATGTTGATATAAAGTGTTCCAATTAAAGTGTTCAAGATCTGATTCCATGTTGTCATTAAATAAGCTTAGCTTAGAACAATGTCACCAGTATGAAGCACCCAGTGAGAATACAAGTCACTGAAAATGATCTGACAGCTAAGTTCGCTAACAATTATATCACGTCTCAAATGTAAGTTCTCATTTTTTCTTGATTACCAAAGATAAAAAATAACTTTTATGTTTGTCGTCAGAAGATTGCCGTTTTAAAATTAACAGCCGCTTTAATTTATTAAACTGCTCCGACAAAGCTGGATTGTAATTTAATACAAACAACAATGCCTCAAATATCTTAAAAAACAAAAACAAAAACAAAACTTAAGAGACACACACTTAACCTTTGACCCACCCTAAACAGTGTCTGTCTGCTTTTGCAGATCTTATTCGGGGTATTCCCACACCCAGGTATGGTTTCAAAAATAAATTTCCTACTCTTAAAAATATCAACAAAGATGTTCATTGTGCAATATTGTTTACTAATTTTTACTTTAGATGTTTTATAACTTTTATTTAAGAAACGGAGATGCGGGTGGCCTAACGCAGATAATGGAATCGGTGAACCAAGTTCAGTTTCCCGCTGGGACTGTTTGGAGAAATCATGAATCCAATTCTTTCCCCAGCTATGGTACCCCCCCCCAACCCACTGTAGTCGGGACCCTTTAAAGTAAAAGGCAACCCATCTTCATTTGATATCGGGTCAGAAGACATGTCTTGCTTCTGTTACCATATAACCTAGTACAACCTGTCACAGATCACTTAAAAAATATCCAAACTGCTACGATAGCGGTCACAATAAAATCAAAAGCGATCTGTTTGAATAAATATAGCTAAGCCTTCCTAATGCCACCTAACAACAAAAACAGAATTAACGCATTTGGTTAACTCAGCACAAGCTGATTATGGTGTGGTTCCCGTCATATTACCAAAGTTAAGCAGCGATTATCCATGTTAGTTTTGAGCTGGGTCACCTCTTAGGAATAGCAGGTATTGTAAGAAACCTGAGTCTTGTGTGCCAGACTGAGAAAAAGATTACCAAATAACAACACAGTACAAGCAAATATGCTTAAATTAACGAAATAGATGGGTTTCTAATTTGGGGATTTAATTACTTCCAATTTGCTGCATATAAAATAATTTCAAGTAATATAATTAATTACCACTCACGTTGAAAATTTGAAAACTGATTCACACGATGAAAAATAGATTTATTATGTGTTTTAAATGCTAATATCTAATTATAATTCAAAAAATATTAATAGGGCTGTCCCCGTGGTGCAGTTGCTAATGTGTTGGAGTGCGACATCGTAGTTAGCGAGTTCGTACTCCAGTCGTACTATTACGTTCACTTTCGGACTTGGGAAATAACTTCTGTTCTTTCACAAATTTCGTGGGTTATTTAATGCATTTGGCATTAAAAACCCCACGAAATTTGATATGTTATTAAAGAACCCCCCCCCAAAAAAAACAAAAAAAAACAAAAAAAAACGAACCAAATGTCCATCGGTCCGTACCACTAGTGCTCAGCTATTTCTAGTCCGATTTCAACCAAACTTTCAGGAATTGTTAGCATTACACTTGAAAAGTTTTTAATTTTGGTGACGTTGTTTTATTCTTGTATGATTTAATAAATGCATTGTTCAAATTCATAATCTCTTACGGAGATGTGTGGTTCCGCTTCTGAAGGATCTAGTTGAAAATCCTCAAGCCATGGAATGTGTATTATGTTAGTGCATACAACTGTAAAATCTATAAGAACCATTTTCAATCCTTCTCATATTACGAGGATTTATTTACTCAACCCCTCTACCATGAATTGGATGCGATGCAAGATAATGTTTAAGTTGAGTACAGTCAATTTGAATTTAGAGTTTACCTTCTCATAGACCGGTTACCCTACCAAGGCTAACTAGCTCAGTCTACTCTACTATTTATCTATAGCTTGGGTGATGGTGGGGAAGAGGTAGATTCATGCTCCCACCCCCAGGACATTAGCATGAAATGAAACGCAATTGAAATTTCTCAGATCGTTAATCAAAAATAAGAATTTGTTGAAGGATTTTAATAAGTGAGAAATGTTATTGAATGTAAGAGAAAGCAAAAGACACTCCCATATAAAAAGTCCCCTGTGATATGGAGACGAGGAAATGGGAGAGATTGGTCGTGTGACAAACTTATCGTAAACCATATTTTAGCTGAACGAAAACATGTTCTTTTTTATGTATGTGTCGACTTTTATACTTGTTACTTCTTTTCTTTGTTTTTCAGCAACTATAAGAACTTATTTACGCAGTTCAAATTTCTTTTAAAACTGTGTCTCTGCAATTTGATATCTTTAGTAAATGGCTGTACACTTAGATAATAAAACTAATAAGCGTTTATTTGCTTTCTTTTTCAAAAATAAATATATGCATTTAAATCCCTGAATAGAAAAAAAACCCCCAAAAAACTGGGGGAAAAAAAAACGATAATTAAATTTTATCGAAAAGGATGTGTTGTAAATTAACCACCACATTTTACCACCACAATGTGCACAAACCGGAATCTATCCTAGAGAATGAGATGCATAAAATTCTTTGGGATTTTAAGATACAGACGGATCACCAAATCACGGCTAGGAGACCAGACCTAGTATTGATAAAAACAAAAGAAAGAAAACATGTCATCCCGTGAATATTGCTGTCCCGGTGGACCACAGAGTGAAGATAAAAGAAAACGAAAAGATAGACAAATACCTGGCCGGAGAGCTAAAACAACTGTGGAACATGAAAGTAAAGGTCGAGCCAATTGTAATTGGAGCAATTGAAACGGTTCTCAAGGATTTGGAAAAGAGTTTGGAAGAATTGGAAATCCGAAGAAGAATCGAGACCATCCAAACAACAGCACTGCTAAAATCAGCTAGAATACTCAGAAGAATCCTGTAGACTGGAGGGGACTTGCTGTCACTCAGCCCCCAGTAAACCAATAGCTTAGGTGTGTATGAAAAACCACAATAATAATAAAGTACGAATCATCCAAGAGTCAAAAGACTCTAAACAATAAAAAATGATCTTGCCAACAGAGTGAAAGTAAAGGAAAGTCAAAACATGGATAATATCGTTATTTACTGAGCTTAACTTAATAGTGGCACCTTGTGAGATGCACACTCCTTAACAATGGTCTACTCAGCTAGCTTAGGCGCCTAAGTAGATAATATATAGATCTTGCCGGAGAACTGAAAATAAACGTTGAAACATTAAATTGACAATGATGATCGGATCTCTTGGAATAATACGAAAGAATATGAAAAATAGACAGAGTGAATTGGAGATTGAGAAAGTATTGAGACAGTCCAGACCACATCATTGTTGAGATCGTTAAGAATACCACGAAGAGTCCCGGAGAATCGTAATGGGAACGGGTTTTGCGAACTAGGTATCTGATAAGGATGGAACTAAGACCACACATTAATAATTACACCCGAACAATTCTTTTTTAATTAATTTTCTTCTAAATCAACGATTCTAGGAATTTATCATTCTTCTTCTTCATCATCATCATCATCATCATCGTAGTCGTCGTCACGTGGTGCTGACAGCACGGACTCCCTTAAATCTCTCTCCCTCCCCCTCTCTCTTCTCTCTCTCTCTCTCTCTCTCTCTCTCTCTCTCTTTCGCCACCTGTCTCTATCGGTCATTTCTCCTAGCGTGACATCCAGTGTCCGCATATAAATGTATTTTTTTGTAAGTTTTTGCTGGTCGGGCTAAATTATACAATAAAAACGGAAAATATTAAGTATCATTTTATACAAAAATCTACAGTATTGAAACGCTATAATCGAAAATGAATATATTTAAAAGGTGTGCGTATTTTTGAACGTCTAAGGGTTGATTCAGTATCCGCCTAGGAACAGTAGTAAGGTTACGAGTTCAGCACCGGTCCCTGCCAACTCAAGGCATGAGTAGCACCGCTTGGGTAATTTGATCTGTGAAGTAAAGTATATTATAACTGGTGGTAGGCGTGGTGCTCCACCCCAGCCACTTGTTTATTACTTGCAAAAAAGACTCCTTTATGTCCGGCTGATAATAGGCCACTCCGTTGACTTTTCTTACTACATATTCATTTTGTTTACAGCATTTTTTAATACTGTAGAGTTTGGTAATAAATAATACCTGATAATATTATGATATTCTTTGGTTGAAAAGAACATTTTATTACAAATTAGAGGAGTGTAATTATTCATGGGTAATACTGTATTCTTGGAGAACCTAGAGCTGTTCATCAGAGAAGAACGGAGTGGACTTATACAACAGGGAATTCTAGGATACTATAAAACCCTATTGATATATTTTAAATATTATAATTTCTGGCTATTTTTAATATCATATAATCTCCTCTGGGTATGATGAGTACGCACGCACATTATTTAGTTAATATTAGAGGCGTGTTTCGAAACGATTATCATTTAAGGAAATAGACTCGACGTGCCAAGTTCAAACGTTGCCTGTTTATGTTCCGATTCTGTGCTAATGCCTTTAGGGAAAGACATGAATCTCTCTATTCTCTCCCAGCTATAAGAACATCGTAGGGTAGACTGGGTGTATGGCGACCGGTCTAGGAGAAAGAAAACGCTCTAAATTCAAAACCAGTTCCATAGAGCTAGCAACATTTTCCCATAAAAAAATAGTTTCTGGTTTACGCAGCTAAACAGATATAGTTACTAGCCACTTGAATGTGTGTTTGTTAATAATTTTCTTTCTCTTAGTGTGAGTTTATTCATACCGTAAGCTTTGTTGCATTTTTGTGTGAACATGTCCTGGCGTTTGCTCGAAATGCGAAATGGATAGAACGTTAAACAAATGTTATGTTTAGATTAAAATTAACTGATACAAATTCTAGGAAGTCAGTGCGTATTATACACAAAACATCTTTTAGAATTTCCTTGCCGAAAGTTAGAGGTGCGTATTAAACCCAAATAATTACAGTAAGTATTTTTCTTCGTCGCATCTCATGCATTTTCTGTTAAGTATCTTTTTAATAGAAAGTGCCTGGAGATTCTTATATTTTTGTGAGGTACAAATTTAATAATTTGCAGCCGGTATGTGTGTGGGGAGAGGGGCGCACTCAGACGCCGTCATTGACATATCACAAAAATTACTGATGTGACAGATTTTTTAATGGAAGTATATTTACAATATGCATGATCACCAAGTCGAGCCAACAGCGCGAATTCCTTGACTCTCTCTCGCCATTCAGCTCTATCGGTCATTGCTTCTGGCAAGTCCTCATCTCGGCATCCAGTGTCCATGCATAGCTGTTGTATGTAAGTATGTTGGTCGGTCAACACTGGAGTGTCCATGTGTTGGAGTCCATACGAGAACGTCACTTATGAGTTCCTCCTTACATCTTTAGCAGTTCTTCTCATGTATGTTCGTTATTTAGGTGATTTCTGTGATAGGAGGTAAGTGGTCATACAGCTGCTCTTTCGTGGGAGGCTGATTAAAACTGCTCGCCGCATCCTTGTGTAGTTATCATATAGGTTTTTCTTTGAGCGTTTTTTTTCAAAGTTCTAGTGGTACAGCCATACAGTAGTACTGATAAGGTGTTAGCTTGAAAGAATTTTTGTTTATTTTATCAGAGAGATCAGATTTTTATATCATTGATAACCTGTTAATAGCAGTTCATGCCTTTCCTATTCATATATTGACATCACTTTCTGTAGATGAGATATTATTACTCAGGTATGGGAATGGGTCTACTAATTTCAGGGTTTGTTATTCAATTTAGAGATGACTCTATCTTAAAAAAGATACGCGTCATAGCTAGCCATGTTTTGCAATCTTATTAAATACAAAAAAAAAAAAAAAAATACAAATAAAAATATAATGAAGATAATGTTAAACAAAACAGCCCTTCTGAAATTAAAAAAAATGAGCTTGCAGAAAGATGTTTGTATTCTTGCGTTGACTTTAAAGTCAGATAATATGTTGATATTATAGAAAATTTGTCATTCACCATTTTCTTCTCCCTTTCGCTCCATCAATCTGTTCTTTTCTTTCATCTTGTGATACAACACTCGGATCGTCATTCTATGATCGATAGTCAGCAAGTTAACTGGATCGGCAAAAATCACGACGTCGGTAAGACTTGAACTCGCATCTCTTTCCGTGACAGCCACCTACCACTTCTTCCTCTTTATTTTTGTTCTTTTTTTTTTTAAACCCGTTCTTCCCTCTCCCTTTACAATTCTCTTTTACTCGGCACGTGCGTACCCTTATGTTAACGTCAACATTCAACAACTATCCCCTGATTGTTATTACCATTTTTCTGATGAAGTAGGGACTACTACTACTACTACTACTACTACTACTACTACTACTATTAACATTATTGTAGTTGTTATTTACGCTTCACTTCCGACCAGTGGCTTACCACTTTCTCTATGGATGACGATACTCTACCTGTCGTGTTAGGTGTCTCCGAAAATATACATTAAGATAATATGCACACAATCCTTTCTATAAATAAATAACGAGATTAATGCAAGTAAGTTGTATTATCATTTCATCATGTTCTGCTCGCATCTATCTATCTATCTATCTATCTAATATCCATCTCTCTGGTGATGCATCTACTTCTACTGAGGATAGATAGATAGTATCTATCTTCAGACACGAGCCAACGAACATAGAATCAAGGTTCATACAACATCATACCCCTGGGTTTGAAAACAACACCTGCTCCAATATGCGGCACAGTGTGCAAGTCATCTAGTGGTTTTACTAGATACATGAAAGGGTATCAGAATGTTCCATGCATTGCAACTTTCAACAGATTCTTGCAATGTCACATATGTTGACAAATCTGCAAGGACGAAGCTGTCCTGTTGAGTCACATACAGGAACATGGCGATCCAATAAAGAAATCTTAATTAAAGAAATTGTCATATTCTGATAAGAAGCGTCAATCTATCTAACTATCTCTCTATCTATCTCTCTATCTATCTATGTGTTTGAAAATAGAGGAAAACAGTGAATATAACAACACAGCAACTAAATTCAATTGATATTTCGCCTCATTTTTTGGTTGAAGCTTTTAAAAGCTTCAGCTAAACAATGAAGCGAAATATCAATTGATTCATACGTAGTCTCTACTAGAATAGGCCCAGTTCTACTTAGTGATCTATTTCAAATAAAAAAATTAAAAATAAAAACTAACAAAAAACAAAACAAAAATACCCCCAAAACTGACAATGTTCATCAATGTTCCTCGATTTTCATTATTCATTTTGTTGAGCGGGAATTTGTGAACTGATTTTGGTCCATCAATTTCGGTAGAACGGCAAAAAAGATGATCGGTCACAGAGATAAGAGGTCTAAAAGGGAATTTCAAAGCAGACAGATGTCAGTATCATTGTAGATTAGGTGATATTACAAGCACGCACGCACATATATTCATCTATTCATCTTCAAAAGTGATAAGACAAATTGGAATATTCATTTTATGTTCTTTATTTTATTTTTATTTTCGACCTTAAGTCGTCATCAGGAGAAATTGTTTTTGTGGAAAAATGTTTTTAGAAGGTTTTAAAAAAAGCGTTCCAAGGAATTGATACACACACACACACACACACACACACATATATATATATATTTATATATATATATATGTGTGTGTGTGTGTGTGTGTGTTTATTATATATATATATATATATATATATATATATATATATATATATATATATATATATATCGCATTCGGAGGCGTAGCTGAAGATGTGCTATTTGAAATTGCCCGCGGCCTCCAATGTCCAGAGGACCCCAAAAGGTGTATAAACAGTGTTTTCCTTTTTTCTCGGTATTTCTATTGATCTACAATCCGAAACCTTATTAAATGTTATGGGGTGTCGTGAAGGAGCCGACCATCCCTCGGTACACAAATTATTTAGCTACGCCCGTTTATACGGATGTACATCAATAGGTCCATCGCCTAACAATAAAAAACATTTAGTTTACACAAGAAATATTTATTTTTCTAGATAATATCATTCTTTGCCCAGGTACATAACCAGACAATCCTCCGTTAATAATATGAATCGAAAATAATGGGGTAAAATTCAAATTGATATTCAGTTAATGCGTCAAGAGATTTAAAAAATAATTTCTTGGATTTATGAATAAATTAAAAAAAAAGTTTTAAATCTTGAGGACGATTCTTTAAAAATTAAATTAGAAACCGATTCTTCTTTCTTCAGATAATTTCAAACAAATATCATATGGAAAATACATTAAAGGAGTTATTTCATGATTAATGATGTGAAAAAAAAATTCAAAATAATAATTTTGAAATTGATAAAGAAGCCCTGGTGAGATTCAAATATGTGCATGATTTTCCTTAGAGAAGCTGTGGTAGGGTAA
Source organism: Doryteuthis pealeii (assembly GCA_023376005.1). NCBI lineage: Eukaryota > Metazoa > Mollusca > Cephalopoda > Myopsida > Loliginidae > Doryteuthis > Doryteuthis pealeii. The sequence continues at coordinate 97,243,032 of CM042147.1, read as the reverse complement.
TCAGACCCAGAAGAAAAACGCCGAATTCAACCGCCCAACCCACACCTCAACATGCTTTTAGAAAGAATACATTAAGAAATATGCAAATATTTCTTTATTAATTATGAACAGTATTTTTTTATATCTTAATTTAGGTAATTTTTATCACTCTTACCGTCAATTTATGATCGTGAAGATATAGTGAGGTCCGAATATGATAAATGAGGAACTCTTGGTGAGATATAAACTCATGACAGATTTTCCTCTGAGAGACCTAGTTGCACACACCAACTGTTCTAACCAAATGAACCACAAACAGCCAATAGTTGACAGTTGCCAAAATCTAACCTTTGCTTTTTTTCAGCATTGAGGAGTAAATTGCGATTAAACCAACTAAAAATAAGACGAACGATGATATATACATATATACATACATATATATATATATATATATATATATATATATATATATATATATATATATATATATATATATTCTAACATTCCATTGCAATGTTTTTTAATTACACTTTAATTACACTTTAAAAATATTGTCACGGTCCAGTTTAGCTCAGTGGTTAGAGAATCCGACCTGAAACCACAAGGTTCCGGGTTCGATACTGACTCTCGCCAACTCAGCACATGAGTAGCACGGCTTGGATATGTACTTTAAAGTGGGGAGCTGATGGTAGGTGTGTCACTCCAATCCATATGTAAAAACAATCTCGCTGGTCTAACGCAAGTGAAAAGGGGATAGACTCCCTTATGTCCAGCTGATACCGACAATAGGCCGGATCACCTACTTTTCTTACTTTGTTTTATAAGAATAAGCATTTGTTTACACATACTTATAACGTCCTATCTAATACGAATAATTTTCAAACAGATCTATTTGACTCATAGATGGAACCCTAAAAAGTTCAGAGCGGACTTGAGAGTAAAGGTAACGAACACCAGGGATGGGGCCGCCTCACTTCGGGGTGCAGTTTAGTGCCATACTCCAACCATTTCTGGGTGGTTGCCTTAACCCTCTGCAGTAATTCAGTCAGTATATTCAAAGACGCCCCGAGAGGGCGTAATAACAATGGTTCAGTCGACGTAGCTCAGTCGGTAGAGCATCCGGCTCGGAACCACAAGGTTCCGAGTTCAATACGGACCCTTACCAACTTAGTGTATGAGTGGCACAGGGATCTGTGTGGTAAGGTGGGGGAGCTGATGGTAGATGTGGCACTCCACCTCTGAATCAAAAACAATCTCCCTGGTTTAGCGCTTGTGAAAACGGGATAGACTCCCTCGCTGTCTGATACCGACAATAGGCCACTTCGTCGACTTATACTTAATTCTAAAATAAATTAATGAAAATAGGTAGATAAATAAATAAAAGAATATGGCATAAAGGGATAGAGTTGAAGAATGATAAAAAAGAGGATACAGTAGAAAGTATTTGTGCATACTATATTCTTTTTTCGTATATGAAACTAATGCATGTTTCTATAGCATTTTTGGTTGGGTCTCAAGTGTGGGGTACTCGAGGAGGATCGAACTCCCATCTGTAGTTATGGGTCGTGAAACTAGCTTTCTATTTACTAAGGATCATATTCACAACTCTATAAATGGTTCATACATCTACTTTGTTAACCACTGTATACCACGTCTATCTATTCTAAATCAACTAAGAAATCAACAAAAAGTTAATTTTCAAACTGATTTGTCTTTAGAAAAAACATTTGGAAAAAAATTGACCAAAATTGAACAGAGGAGGCGAATCCATAAATTTCCATTACTAACTAAACAATTATAAAAGTATTTAGCAGTTAGAGATAAACTTTATCTATAAAAGATAATGAAGATGTCAGTAAACGAGTATGAGAGTATGCGAACTTAAACACTCCAATGTGAATAAAAATAAGATGGAATTATTTTTATTGAATGTCAGATTTACTATGAATATTAAATAGTGTCCAGTTCTGAAGTTCTGTGGAGTATCCTTTTGTTATCAGGTTCACTCTGATCCGGAGTGTAAGCACCTGGTCATGTCCCATTTATGGATCAAATAGATTTGTTTCAAAATCATTAATATTAGAGAAGAAGCAATAAAACAATGAAATCATTTGATCCCAGCACTCTTGTAGGAGCTTAGAGCAAGGTGATTGTATCCAAAAGGAGTTGTCCTGGGTATGACACTAAACTGTATCTGATAGGGATGCTCCAGTTCTGGGGATCTGGGAATTATGGAGTATCCCTTCGTTTCCATTACTACAAAGTCCACTCTGACCCAGGGTGATAGTACATTTTAAAATCCCTAGTATAGGTCAGATAGATCTGTTTAAAATTATTTGTATTCGATAGGCCCATGTGTCAAAGACAAACAAAAACAAACAAACCCTCTCAAGAAACTAAGCAAATAAATAAATATGAGCATACAATAAAACTGATTTCCTAACCAGTAGGCACAACATTGTCCTAGATGTGTTGATATGCCGTTAAAATCAATCAATCAATTTATCCTAGTCAATTCATATTGAAGATGATTTCTGTCGATGTTTTGCTGCAGGAATTATTTCTGGAAATGTTTTGCTCTAGGCATTGTATATAGCTTCAAATCACATGAACCAGAAGGTAAATTTATATGTCAAGTGGAATGCGGATTTAATTATATTTCTTGTTGAGAATAAATACTCATAAACGCATATGTTTCCAAACATTGCCGCAATTGGCAAAGATGAGGTAACCATTTTTGAAAATCTCATAAGTGGATGGAGCATATGTAAACAGTCAGTGGGTTGCGTATTTAAGCTTCCATTTAGATGCCAAAGGGTCCCATGTATGGGTCCCAGAAATCATAAGTGTGTTCGATTTCAATTGTCAAAAAACTTTTCTTTTTTTAGTCTTTTTAAATATTAGATTTATGAAAGTAAATTTTATGAACAAATATATTCCGTTAGTAAATTGAAAGTAAGTATTAAGGAAAACAAGAATTATGGTCAAGTCACGCTGAATGCAACAGTAACCGCTAGATCATTGTTGCTAAGCAGTGATTAGTCTACTCCCTTCTTAGATGGGTAACCTCTTAGGAAGAAGATACCGTGAGCACTCTTAGGCCAATGTTACAGACTAAGCAAAGCTTAGTATATTCGAAGTATTAAGTATTATGAAAGAAGCGTGTTTAACAAATTTTAAGCAGAAAATATTTCTTAAAAATAGAAAAACGCTGGAAAAAAAGTTTAGATCTTCGTTGTTATAGGAAAATGATTAATATTAAAGGTACGGCCATTTTATTTGTCTTATTTTATTTGAAAACGTTAAGTTACAAAATCATTCTAAATTATTCTAATACATGAAGATACATATTCGCGGTAAAGTTAGACTCACTCAGCCTCGAAGATTTTTCCAGACTCAGTTATTGTAGTCATTTTTGTCACCATATTTGTAAGTATTATAGGACAGAACTTTTTAGAAAATTGTCCACTATCGACAAAATGCAAATGATCTAAAATTAATACGACAAATTGAATAATTTTCATAAAATTTGTATCTGGAGAAAAAATTGATGGAAAGATCTTTTTCTTTCATACAACAACTATTTTAAATGTTATTTTTTGTACTTTTTAATATTTCTGTTTACATTCATCGAAAAAAAAAAAAAAAAGAAAAGAAAAAAAGAAAACGTATAAAAATTAATTGGAACACTTTCAGTGTAAAATACACTCACATTTATTTTTAGATTAAAAAAATCAACTAATTCAAAAAGACTAATCTGAATTTATTTACTTTTTAAAAAGCCCGTGTAAATATTTATTTTTACATAATTGCATAATTTTCTGTAATTTCAATAAATATAGATTGTAAATTAAAAGCTATTAAATATCAAAAACATAAATCGAAATGTATTCTTCATAATGGAAAAATAATTTGTAGATCCAATTTTTCTTCATTTATTATTTTCAATATTAAAAAGTCAATAATGTAAATTAATGATAAAAAAAAACTTTATAAAAATTGACTGAACCATTCTGATTTTTTTTTTTCAAAAGCAGTTATTTTTTTTCTTCGAGTGTCTAGTGATATCTTTTGATGGATATACTTAAAAAGAAATAACTGATAGAATTTGTTCAATCTAGAATTTCGGATTAATCTACAAAATGTTAACATAAACACATTTTCTGAATCTTAGAAATATCTATCCAGTAAACAAATATAATATAATAAATAAATACATATATATTTAACTTAGTTTAGCATAAGGCCAGAAATATAGAGCACTCGTTGAGAATCGAACTCACTCGAAGTGGTCTAGCACGTTAACCATTACAACACGTGAGGCGAACCTGTTATTAGATAGAGGTTGTCTTTTTTTAATTTTTTTTTTTTACTAGACCTTCATCTTATTTCTGTTTTTATATCTTATTTGTTTATTATAAATCTAAAGTGGTTATTCTACGAGCGTTAAAAAAGCAGAAAAGCGATAAAGAACAAACCTCAAGGCAAATTTGAACTCGCGCACCTTAAGTTTGCATGTCTTGTTCTTTGTTTCTGATCAACACTATTCATTTAACGCCTGTAGAATAACGAACTAAACTTGCAATTAAAAAAAAGGGCAACAAAAATAAGAAGAAAGAATAACTGGCTTTATCCTTTAATATTTATTTACTAAGTGTAGCTTAGATTTCGCTCGAGACCAGGGGTATGTAGCGAGATTCGAACTCGCTAATACTATGATCTACAAGACTAATAACCATTATACCGCGATCGAGTACATTTATTTATTCAGCTTATTTAGCTGTGTAGAAGATCATTGGTATATGACTTCCAGTAAAGATCGATCCAGTAGTGATATGCGAGATTCGCCTGCTAAAAACATTATACCCTGTCCCATATTATTGGTGGGCATAAACAATCAATAACAAATATTATGGGACACCGGTAAGTAATAATGGCAAAGTTTCATCGAAGAAATTAATAGAATATTATATACTAAGAAAAGCTTAATTTTGGTTCTAGGTACCCAGTGAGGATCAACTCAATATTCAGTCAGTCGTAACGATGCACGACACAAACTTGGTCCTTACATCGAGATGAGGGGTTTCTCCATCATAATGGGGATATATTATTTCTAATTATATTTATTTGTATATTTCATGCATACAAATGTAACGATTGCAGGAGAGAGAGAGAGAGAGAGAGAGAGAGAGAGAGAGAGAGAGAGAGAGAGAGAGGAGAGAGAGAGAGAGAGAGAGAGATGAAACAGCTTCGTCAAAGAAATTCATACAATATTTACAAATAACTTACCTTTTATTTTCTTCTTACGATGGCCTAAAGTGTTTTTAAGGAATTTTCGTGGAACTGTATTTTTTTCTTCCATAAAAATAGGAGGTTTCTTCGGCATTTTTTTTCTTTTCTAAAAAAATTTTTCAACCAAATAAAACTCAATAGATGTTCCGGTATCCTTATTTTTTTTTTAAGGTGAATCAGTTTAAAATGAGAATTTCAATAAAATTTGATCGAAAGGCTTTTTTGTGCGTATGTATCGTCCTGCAGTTAGAACGCGTTTCTGTCAGGGGATAAATGTACACACTGCGAACGAGGGGGCACAAAAAGTAAAATAAATAAAGAAAAAAGAAATAAAAAAAAGGAGGGAAAGAAGGAAGGGAGGAAGAAGCCGGAGACTTAGAGACAAGCGAGATAGAGGGAAACAGATTGATATGAGCAAAGAAAGAAATAGGTGGGGCTTAAAGTCATGAACGAATAGAGGAAGAGGGAAAAAGATTGATAGAATGGGGTGGTGCCTACAAAAGTAAGGAACGAGTGGGTGTGTGAGAAAATTTGAGAAAAAGTTTTACGCTAAGACTTCGTTGGCGCGGATAACGACAGAGTTGTCTTTAATACTATTAATAGGAGTAGTAATAGTTTTAGATGCAACTTGTTTCATTATTACGAATTAGAGAAATAACAACAGAAGGGATAGACGTAGAAAAATAATGTTTATTACATAACTCAGTAGGTTAGAGATGTCTTAAGGTTGGCTCTGTCTGGGACAAGGCCACGGTAGTAAGGATCGGGATCCTCATACGAGCATATCAGTTCATAACTTCATTAGCTTCTTATACACTGAATTATCGGATACTTCTTAAATGCTACTCCACCTCCCCCCTCTCTCTCTCTCTCTCTCTCTCTCTCTCTCTATATATATATATATATATATATATATATATATGTGTGTGTGTGTGTGTGTGCGTGCGTGCGTGTGTCTACATGTGTTAGTGTAGCGTATATGTTTACGCTACACTTACTTAGATATATATATATCCTTTATCACTGCTATTGAGCACTCTACAGCATTATCAAGCTAACAGTATCATCAATATACATACATAGATACGCGCGCGCGCGCACACACACACACACACATATATATGTGTGAGTTTACGAATATCATTTTGTATAAACTAGTCAAATTGTCATGCATTAAGCTACCCAAGCGGGCTACGAAAAAGATTTATATTTATTAAAAATTAATATATATATATATATATATATATATATATATATATATATATATATATATATACGGAGTAATATATATATATATACATATATAATATATATATATATATATATATATATATATATTATATATATATATTAAAAAGAATGTGTGTGTGTGTGTGTGTGTGTGTGTGTGTGTGTGTATGATATCAAAGTGTTTCTTTGATAGTATTCAACCAAAATTGAGAACTCGAATGTAAATATAAAGATTTTCGTATATATTTTTACAAATGTTATAAATGAATGACAAAATTCATACCTTGGTACAGATATAAATTTATTTTGGCATTTCTTTGCCTCCTCAATCTGATTTTTACTAATTCGAAGACTTCACACCCGGTTTTATTGGTATGATCTTCCCGTTTCACGGATTATTGTTATTCTACTTTTTTCAAATTCCTCATGCCGCGTTTGTTAAATACGCCAGGTCACAGGCATACTAGCAATTTTAAGAAATTTTATGGTTTGCGTGTGTTGGTCATGCTTGTGATGTCGGAGTTTTAAGATTTGATTTGATTTGATTTGTGTGTGTGTGTGTGTGTGTGTGTGTGTGTGTGTGTGTATCCATCTGATGATCGTTTGGGTACAACTTTAGTGAAACTTGATGGCATGGGCTGTAGACCCTCTATAAAATTTCTAGATTTTAAATCGGCATAGAGCACTTAAAAAAATTTTTAATCGAATGTTTGGCAAAATTGTCCGAAACGTCCCTAGCTTTCGTAGGGTAATCGGTCTTGGAGAAGGATAACTCAAAATTAAAGCCCTAGTCAAAACGCCATGGGCCAGAATGCAAGTTAAGGTCCATTACTTCCCATATCTTATATACAGTGTGAAATGCCTGAAACTGACAAAAAGCTGATTGGATGGGATGTATATAACAAATATCAAAGAGTAAAACTACTTAAGTTTAACGAATATTAATCTTCAGGTTATGCAAAAAAAAAAAAAAAGAAAAAAAAAAAGGAATAAAATTATTTAAAGAAGTAATTATTCTTCCTCGCATATTCGTACGTTTTGAAAAAAAAAACCTGTTTAATCTGGAGCTAATACAAACTTTTCAGTTTCTTGTCTATACAATCTTCAGAATAAATAATTGGTCTGAAGATCGCATAGGCGAGAAACTGCCAGTAACCACGTTACCTTAACTTAGATATAAATGCTCTATCAATGATATTGGGAATTATTTACTTATAAACCTAGCACCCCCCCACACACATAATATATATATAATATATATATATATATATATATATATATATATATATATATATATATAAAAGACAGAATGATATACACAATAATATAGTTTCAAGTAACTGTTCCTGTTTAATAATACTAATCCTTTGTTTATACACAATTATATGGTTTCAAGCATTTCTATCCAATACCATTAATTTTCAAACTAGTTTATTTGATTCATAACTTATACACATTTAAATGTTATAAACACAATGCTACTCCACATACCTTACTCTGTGGTATATTGTCACACTGGAAATTAAACTTGAGTACTCAAACTCAAAATTACATCAATCAAACAATTTCAATAGGAAAAATTATCTTATTAAATAAAACATGTACACTTAATAATATTCAACTCGAAAGTAATATTTACTCTTGCACTTAGGGGATATGTTGGTCTCCGGTTGTGGAAACCAGAGGTAATTACTCATCACATTCAGGTTGAAACGCTCTTGTTTTCTAGTTTTCATCATTTCAACAATTATCTTGGTTGAATCTTTCTCCATTCTCATCACTTATATCGCCCAGATTAAGTGGATAAAAATCGAGATAAGAATGCAATGCTATTCCATTATTCATTGCACATTTTTGCTTTATTTATTAAATCAGTATATATGAGACCCAAGAAAGGTCTGTACAATTAATCCCATGCCAACCATGGATTCCGTTTACCTCTTTGATTTCGAGTGAAATGAACATGCTTATTTTCAGTTTTGTATCCCTTTTCTTTGTGCAAAATGTTAGACTCTACAAAGATCACATATCATTGCTTTCACGTAGTTATTAATGAGGCTGAGTTGATATAAAAGAGTCTACAAAGGGACGTTTACGGGTATATCAGTGACTTATGATGTATATTTTACAAAATCCCGATGTGCTGGAACAATTCTAAGCATAGATTTGGAATCAACTAATTCAATTTAGTCTAAAACACGTTTTTATCTCAATAGGAAAAGCTTGGTTGACCAGTGTTATCACTAAATCCTTAAGTTTAAGCCAAATCCTAAAATGATATTAACTGGTTAAGTATCAATGTTAGGCTTGGTGACAATAACGAGGAGATGCTGGAAAGTCCTCGGCCAAATGAAGAAGGGAATTTCATCTTTTAAAACATATCATTGAAATCTTAAAATGGTTAAAGAAACATTGTTTGGTTGGAAAAACGATGTGTTAAGTGAGTTTCATGATTGTGCGTCATTCTCTTCTTGGTTGTTGGGACAAGAAATAAGTTCTTGGATAAAATTCTGATTCATGCTAATATATATATGATGATAAAATGGAGTCATAGATAGTATTTAGATGTATAAATGAAATAAGCTGAGTACCAATCATAGTCGGTGCCCTTGGAAAGATCCAGAAGAGTTTGGAGAGGAATCTGGGTGACCTGTGAATCCAAGAAAGGATTAGGACTGTCCAGATAACGGTGCAATAATGAATCCCTGAGATTGAGGAGGTTTGGATTCAATGAACACCTCTAGCTAGTACCGATGAAAAAGCCCGAAAAGAGTATAATAATAAAAACCTTGCACGCTTCACTACTGTTGAGATCGGATTGAATATTAAGAGTCTGGGGAAACTTGCTATCACTTTGACTTCAGGACAGACTATCAGTTAGTACTGTTGTGGAAACTTGCATAGAGCATTGAGTATTTCGTGGATATTCATAGCCTCAAAAAATATACAAAAAGAGCACAGAAAGAATGATTATGGTGGATATTAATTGTAATATCAACAGGAATAACTTAAGAAGAAACAAGAAAACAACAATGAAAAAAATCTAGACAACAAAAATAGAAAGAACAACAACTTTATGGATACTTCAAGCAACAAACTAAAAAAAATTACAAATGATATCATCTGGATATGGCTAAGAAGGGGAATCCGGAAGAAAGAAACTGATTGTCTTTTAATAGCAGCACAAAATAATACAATAAGAACAAATAATATTAAAGCAAAAATTGATAATACACAGAAGAATAGCAAGAGTAGAATATGTAGTGATAGAGATAAAAAAAAATTATACCATAATAAGCGGATGTAGCAATTTGTTATAAAAGGAATACAAGGTGATTGTGCAGAAACAAAAGTTTCACCATACTGATAAATGGTTTATGCACAAACCTGAATCAGGCCAAGAAAACGAGACGCATAAAGTTTTCTGGGATTTTCACATATAAATGACCACCTAATCCTGGCCAGAATACAAGACTTAGTGTTAATTAATAAAAAAAACAACTGTCCTCTAGTGAATTTTGCCGTTCCGGTGGACCACGGAATAAAAATGAAATAAAACGAATAGATAGATAACTATTTAAACCTTGCCAAAGAATTGAAAAAATAACCCAACCAACTGTACAAAATGAAGGTGAAAGTGATACCGATTGTAGTTTGTGCCCTTCAAATGGACTTGGAAAGGAGACTGGAGGAATTTGAAATCAGAGGAAGAATTGAGACCATCCAGGCAACAGCATTGTACAGATTGGCTAGAATACTCAGAAGATCTGAGTATTCTAGTATATATGTACAATAAGGAGACCCGGGGATATTTGCTGTCACCCACTCCAGTAAAAACAATCAGTTAACACTCCTGTGAAAAATTCACAGAAAGTAAAATAATGATAATAATGATCAGATGTATTGATTTTCGGTTATTATAATGCTATACACAAGTATTGAGAATCTGTCAATTTTTAAGTCTTATCTTAAACTGGGTTTCAAAGTTGTTAAACTGCTCCCAGAATCAGTCTAGATTAAGGTGGGTTAATTATTTTATGCCGAAGTCAATTTGATAATTATGGTTTCCCATTACCTATTATACAAAAATTATAACTTCACAATCATTTAACACAGGTAAGCACTTCATAGTCAGTTGCAATATTAATGTTTTAAGAGTCAATGAAGTAATGTAATTTAAAAACATTTAACACTTTTTATGTCAGAGGGATCTATTTGACCAAAAGATGGGATCCTAACGCATACTATCACTCCAGGTCAGAGTAAACCAATGAGTAATGACAACAAAGGAGCGACTCCACACTTTCTAGAACTCCAGAACTGGAACCTAATCAACGGATATAGTTTAGTGTTATACTCAAGACACAAAGACGAAGTGGGTTCAATCCTTTCTCATGGGCATTAGACTGAAGTGAGTGAAAACGGTTGGAATATAAACTCGGCATACCAATTCCATTTTCACAGCCGATAACCATTACGCCATTTGCATTTCCAAGATCCAAATATGGAAAAGGAGATGTGTGTTTGTTTCCCAAGATCGTCCTGAAATAATTGTATTCATACGATTCTCTTGACCTCGTTATTGCTGTTTGTATGAAGAATTCTACTTTTAGGTGTCTATCAGGAGTTTTTTTTTACGTCTCCGGACACCGTATACAGATATGATAAGGAAGGGGAGATAGGGAAAATCTTGAAGATACATGGAACCGTTCTCATAGAAATGGAGTAGCAAATGATAAGAGTCTTCTTATCAAGTACACGTGTGAGTGTGCCTAATAGTCGTAAAATGAATACCTTTAAAAATCTTTAGCATTTGTGTTGATGTGTCGTTCATTATGAACTGCCTATGTTTTAGAGTTGGTTCCTGATAAACGAGCATGATCATTTAATATTTTAGAGCCTCTCATTGTTTCCTATAATGTTTTTTTTAATTCTTGTATTTCAGGTTATAAGGGTCTATGTTCAATGTTGAGGATATCATTTTATTGAAGAATATATATTTTTAGGGAAATATAGTTTTCCTTTAAAGAACGAATATAAAGACAATTCACACAACTCATATGTTTTATTACTGGAAAAAACTAAAGAGATAAAAAAAACATAAAGAAATGAGATATAAAAGGAGTGAATAAATGTGTATATGTAGAAGAGTCCCGTATGTTACGTATGTGTGAGGAGTTTCTACGAGGTATAAAAGTCTGTGAGAAACTTACATATTTGAGAAGAGTTTGGATGGAAATGGGCTCGACAAGATTGTGTTTCGCTTCCAAGGAAATTCCTGCCTTGTAAATGAGCATTTAAAATTCTGGGTGTTTTTGTAGTTTCAAACAATTGGAAATACGTAATTAACTCACCGACCAAGTAGACATCAATTATTTTTCCTCTGTGATTTCTTATAGCTAATGCGAAAGACAAATGGAACAACATCTCAAGCTAGACACTGCCAATTTCTTCGCTCATTTTCATTTTAAAAACGAATTGGAATTAATAAAATCGATTATTTAAGGTTAAATTTTTGTTTAAGTCGGAAAGTAGTTACATAATGAGCACCAGTAAAAGAAGCAAAATAAAATTACATATGTAATTTATTTTTAATAGATTTTAAACCATTATTTTTGCTAAAAAATTTTGCAAAACATGGACGCTTTTTGTAATGCATTTAGGGACTAAAAACACATTATTTAGTATTTTAAGGCTTATAACAATTTCTTCTAAACACGCAGAAAAAAAAGGTCTAAAAAACTCTGGTAGGTTTTGTTTACCAAAAAATTGACCAGTAAAAAAATATCTCGCGACCCCTTTTCCTTCGGATGACCGACATTGATAAAAAAGTAAAAAATGGGGAAATTATCTGATTTTAACTTTCTGTGTTGACTTATTAATCAACGAATTCTTTCTTTTAAATAACTAAATCGTTTCAATCAAACTGATTCAATAGAAATAAATCTGAATTCTTTAAAATAAATATTTCTGTTCGAGTCATCTCGAACAACAATTTATATACCTAATTAATACATGAAATTTATTTAAGATATGAAACGCCAAATTTTAAATTTCAAATGTCCTATTTTTAGATTCTAAAAACAGATATTTATTTAATAACTTTATATTTTTTTGACTAAGAATTTTTTTTAGAGAAAACTCAATTGAAAAGTCAGGCCCCACCCTTTTAAACAGAACAAATATCGATGTATAATTTTTTCACTTATAATATAATAGGCAATTATATACTTAAATGATAGAGTAAAACAAATCTCCAAAATGTTATTAAAAACATTTATTTTTCTTCTATTCACATCTTCGGTCTTTTGTCTTTTTATTTATGCTGTAATTAGTTTCGAAAGTATATAACTCCACCGATATTTTGCGCCCCCAAAGTAAGGTGGGTCAAAGTTAAGTGACCTGAAAAAATCAGAAAGTTTTTAAATAAAATAACTAATGCATAATAAAATTCATTCTTTGATAAATCAACACTGAAAATTTCATTAAACCGGATAATTCCCTGATTTTTGGTAAATGTTTTTCAATCGGGGTGGGGGTTAGATTTATTTTGTCAAATACGCCTATGACAACAAAATTGGCAGACCCTATCTCAAGCGGATAATATTTGTGTCACTACCAAGAAATACATTTACTCAGGCGGCCTGAATTACAACCGGAGAATCCCCATTTCTACATCACTATTGCCAAGCAACAGTACAGCCAATCAGGTCATTTAATAACAGATTATATTAGGAATTCGCAAAAATCGGATACTAAGAGTTTTAAAAGCGAATTAAGAATAATTAAATCTATTATTTAAGGTTAAACTTTGTCTAAACCGATAAGTAGTAACATAATAACCATCATTAAAAAAAGAAAAATATAATTACATATACAGTTTATTTTAAAAAGATTTAAAACTATTTGTTTTGGTCAATTTCGACGCGATCCGCCATTTTGGCTGTTTTTCAATGGTTTTAGGCGCTTGTTTACAATTTTAACGTAACGTTTCGGATGGAAAATTTTTTACCAAAAATCAGGTAATTATCCGATTCTAATGAAATTTTCAGTACTGATTTAACAATTAATGAATTTTATAATGCATCTTATTTTATTTCAAAACTTCAATTTAGTATTTTTGCTATGAAAAATTAATATATAAAATTCATTTAAAATGTGAAAATCCTGATGTTAAGTTTAAAATGTTATATTTTTAGATTTGAAAAATAGATATCTACTTAATGCAAACCTTATTTTAGGCGCCAAAAGTAATAAGTTTTGAAGAAAAACTCGATTGAAAATGTACCCCCTCCCCTTTTTAAGCAGAAAAAACATCGATGTATAATTTTTTCTTTTATAAAATAATAGCCAATTAAATAATTATCGAAATGAGTAAAAAAGAAATCTCCAAAAAATGAATTATTTATTATTTTTTTACATTTTATTTTTCGATTTTCGGTACTTATTTTCTCATAGAAGCGCAACCGTAATTTTTTTTTATTTCTATTCATAACTTCGGTCTTTTATCTCATTATTTATACTGTAATTAGTATCGAAAATGATCAACTTGCAAAACATTTTACGCCCCCAACATAACGGAGGTCAAAATTAAGCGACCTGAAAAAAAATTAGAAAGTTTTGTAATAAAATAAATAATGCATTATAAAGATCATTCATTGATACATAAACACTGAAAATTTCATTAAAATCCGATAATTTCTTGATTTTTGGTAAATTATTTTCTAGGGGGGGGGGGCTAAAAACGCATTTTAGGCTCAGTTTGCCAGTCCCTAGATTATATCCTTTTATATTCTAAGCTATTTTTCAATCAGAAACCAAATGCTGGGGGAGGTGGATAGCACGGAATTAGTAGAATGCACAGGGTTCTAAGAGTTAAAGAACTAAGAAGTATAAACGAGGTAAAACCATAAGAGTCTGTGAGATATAAAAGAGAAAAACTGTAAATATGAGATCATTTATTAATTCAAAGAACTTTAAAATAAACAAAAAGGACAATCAATTTATGAAGATCTGTAGATATACAAGATTTACAGAAAGCATATTTCTCCTTCGTAGCCACCTTCTTGACCCGAACGTCCAACTTAACTTTCTGGTTTCCATAGCAACTTCTCTTGATGACACGAAGGGATCGTTTTCGACCGGGTCAATTACAAATAGAGTAGTCATAGGGAAGGGCCAACATTTTCACTGGCACCTTACCTGACCCTTCCAAACGACCACAAGTTCTTAGGTTTCTTTGTCCCTCCTCACAACATAGCAACAGGATCTAATAACATGGGAGTCTTTTCAATGTCCGTTTCATAGAATGTGAATTCTAATTCAAAGGTCATTTGTTTCCCCAGTGAATTTAAAAAGGAGGAGGAAGGAGATATGGTTATGGGAGAAACAGTCCCAGGTGTCTGAATATATTCCAAAATTGAATCTGGCCCTAAAACGTAGCTAAACTCTTAAATTATCATCCTTTTCACAAGGGCTTCTTAAAGTGATCCACTCGGGGGGTGAATAAAATTTTGGCAGGGTGGCATAGGAGTCAACAGGGATGCCTGATTGGGTGTGATGGCCAGTTGTGATGTGTCGTTTACATACGACTGTTCAAAACATATGAGTCATTTAAATAAACGAACTTTCTAAGCTCTAACCGAATAATGAAAAATTTCGCCCTTGATATATATAATGAAATTTTCCAAAAAGAAAATACTTAAAGTCTGTTATATTTTAAACGAATTATTTCATAAAAATACTGAATTCTAAGATATTCCTTCTTATATGTAATATAAAAAAATAAAAGGTTATTTAATAAGAAGAATAAAAATATAGATTTAAAAAAGAAAGAAAAATAATGAAAAAATAAAATTAACATATTATGGCTAAAATTTTAATTGTTATCCATGGTAACATTTTTTATGGATAGAATTAAAATTAAATTATTATTAATGAAAATTCTGCTCTGGCCGAAGAGATCTGGATCATCACTTGTTAATTAATTTTAGTATTGTCAAGCATTTGTTGGTGTGGTCTAATAATATGATCTAATATTCCATTTATGATAGATTTACTGTATTTTGTAAAATGTTTCATCTTGAAATCGAAAAAATTAGAAAATCAACCTCACCATAAATCCATCCTTCCCATTAAAGATTATTTAAAAAATTAAAGGTGCATTTGCATTTTATAGTTTACTTATTTTTTCTCATGTAAACTGTTATAAAATCTGGTAAATTAGAAATATTTTGTCATTTAATATTCAGTTTATTTGGAGGGTGAATGGAAATTAAATTTGGCTACAAGAGATAGGACAATAAGTAAAAGGTCAGAGAAGCTCTACTATACACACTGAAAACAATTTTATTAATTTCGATAGCAGAAACAACATATATTAACATTTCACGATCTATATTTAAGGACAGATTTATTAACATTCATTTCCATAGATACAGCCGACTAATCTCACGTACTAAAAATCGAGAATACCACATGTAATAAATCCTTAAGTTATAATAAACTCGTAATTGCAATTCGCAATTCTCAAGCTTTCTAAAACTTTTCATGGTTTCTCAAGCGAGCTGAAAACCCACCATTTGTGTAAAACGTTGTTTTAGGGAGTTAATAAATATCGTTTGTGACCTCTGGTAACCATTGCTCGTGCCACATATAGAGATACCAGAACACGATTTTCAAAGTCTTGATTTTTCCAGTTATTCAAAAAAAGTTAAAAGATAATTTTTTTTCAAAAGACCATAACTTTGACTTCTGGATAGGAATTATTTTAGTTAGACTATCAAGAATATGCGCCATCCTGGGGTAAGTATTTAAGTTTTAATGTAATGAAATATATTAAATTAGAAAGACTAACAAAATTTAATAAGAACGCATTAATAATATGGGCTGTTTTGAGGCATATCTAACCCAGAGAGACCTCGTTAATATATAACATTTTATTATATGCATTAATGATTTTGACTATAAATTAAATACTCATTAATAAACTTACGCAATTACCGAGGGTATTGTGAAGTAAGCAGTGACGTAGTTTCGGTTACAGACAGGCAGATACCGAATCTCCATTATAATAAGATGTGCACCTTATATGGCTAAACAAGAACTTCGATTCGGTTTCGTTAACCTGATAGATATAAAGTAATTAAAAATTAAAAATTAGCAATATACATATACTGTAAATCGACCCTCTCTCAAAAACCTTAAAAAGGTTTAGAATTCCACCCCAAAGCTCTAAGAAGACTTGCTGAAATCGGGTCCAAAATAGTGGGGCTTTGACGGTACAGATGGGCACTTGGTAAATTAATAATAAGATTATAGTGTCGTAACAATCGTAGTAGACGTCTTTTTTTTAAATTCTAAAATTAAAATTTCAAAAATTATTAAGATCTATATTAAACCTGGTTTGAATTCAGGGTTTTTCTTCACCGAGACTAATTATTATGCTAAGCACAACTTTATCTTAGGTGGAGTATTAACTATAAGCTTAACTCCTTATATATATATATATATATATATATATATATATATATATATATATATATATATATATATATATATATACACAGCTAAATATATATATATATATACACACAGCTAACAATCCTTAGCGCTGTTTGTTGTTATTATTCTCTCAAAAAACGCCCCCTTACCTATTATGGTAGAGGCGTGTAGTATCATTTGACAAGCTTAATTTCATTGGGATGGTCAGCTGTGTACTGTGGTCGAGGCGATATAGTGGTTCACTATGCACGCTGAGGTCCCGGTTTCGATTTCTGTCGGAGGGAAATCGTTAGTATATGTCGCTGATGAGACTTAATAAAGTCGAAACAGTCTGTACGACATTCTACACACCGAGCGATCCTTTGCCGGGATTACACTTGTCAATTTCATTTTCTATAAGAAAAAGTATCGAATTTTATGCGATACATGCGTTGTAAGTGCCTTCAAGTAAAAATTTAATATATACTTTATTCAGCAACGTTTCTAAAATAAACAAACATCCAAAAATCTTATATATATATATATATATATGTGTGTGTGTGTGTGTATACCTTGAACATCGAAACTGTGTCAAAGAGAAAAACGTTTCTCTCTCTCTCTCTCTCTCTCTCTCTATATATATATATATATATATATATATATATATATATATATATATATATATACGTTTCCATCATGTGTCATTGAATATACCCTAAACATGTAAATTTAAAAGCAGGTTTACGTCATACACTCAAACATCCATTTTCATCACAAAAGCTTGATTCAGATCTTGATAACAATGACCCCCCCAAAAAAAACAAAAACAAAAAAAAAAAAAAAAAAAAAAAACAACAAAAAACAAAGAAAAGACAAAAATAAAACAGTACAACTTTCCTTCTGCTAGTAAAGAAAATTGTTCAATTTTTAACTGAATTCGGACCGATAAATTCCAATCAGAAATCAGAATTTAGCCATATATATGTGTGTGTGTGTGTGTGTGTGTGTGTGTGCGTACATTAATTCTGTAGGGTACGCGTACACACTGACCGTCATTTTCAATTATTCAGGTTCTCAAAATAACGGAATCAACTATGAAATGTGAATTAGAATACACACATTGCAAAATAGAAGCATCATTATCATCATGGATTGTTGTTACAACTGGAACCCAATGGTATGCATGCATCAACGCAATATTCAGTCTTTTAGCTAACGGGTGAGAATATAATTAGAATATAATATATAATCTAACTATTAGATCTTTGTGAGCGTGTTGAAAGAGAATTTAGACGTTTTTCATCCGTTTTCGATATTTCGGGAATTCTTTTGCCAGACAAATTTTTGTTTTCAAAAAAATCAGCGTTGAATGAGGTTAACGGACTTTCCTAACAAAGAAACGTTTCTGAAAACCTGTTCGAAAGAAATAAGAGTGAATTGTGTATGAAATAGGATCCGAAAACATATGTTCAATTTACCAGATACTCTCAAAGAGTAACGTGCTGACAGATAAATACAAAGGCTTTGTTTTTAGCTTTACGAACAGACATGAGATACAACATTAATATACCATCGACACAGTTTAAAAAAAATTTTTTTCGACCGCTCTTCCGTCCGGATTTCTTCAGGTGTCTTATACTGTAGGCATTTATTCGATCCCTTCGCTACGGATAGGATGCGACAAAAGATCGCAAGTATGGAAGATCCAGCAAGAATCAAACTTGCTATTTAGTAACAATGTGTCTTTTTCCATATGTGGTATCCATGAGATAATTTTGAATCGAACCCTTTATTCAATTCCCGGGGGTAGACTTTCTTGGAATATCTCATAAGTTAATTCATTTTATTTCCGTGAAGCTTTCCGGTTCCAGGGATTGGGCTCACAATTTCAATTCCAACTAGAGATGTTAAACGCATTTATATTCTCACCCGTTGGACAATTTAAGAGCCTTAAAACTAATATAATTTCTGCGTTGTTCGGACTATTGTCACCATCTTCATTGTTATTTGTACAACGTTTCGGCCGATATGCCCTCCGACCATCTTCGGGTATTTCTTGTCGGACTCGGGAACCTTCTCGGACTCGGGAACCTTCTCGGGAACAAATAACAATGAAGATGGGGACAATAGTCCGAATAACGCAGATAATATTAATCTTCCAGCCTCATCTCAAACATTCAGAGAAATAATATAATTTCATCTGCATCTTCGACCAGAACATCTATGCAATTTTTAAAAGTAGTCCAAGCGGAAAGATGAGCATAATACAGAAGCATTTATTTAGATAGAGAGACAGAGAGCATTGAGCCAAAGAACAGGAACATTAAATAATTGGACCCAGGCAAAGAAACATCGTAAATATAATAGCCAAAATGAATTCAACAGCCCGAGATGTGTAATGTAAATTATAATAATCCTTTACCGCAGACATGTAGACAATTCAACATTGGTAGATAACATTCTTACTCCAAATTTGTGGCAGTGTCTGGAGGACAGCCTCGACACGCCACTGATGGTGCTGAGGTTTAAGTAGCCCCACTTCGGTCTGATTTTGAATTTTGAATCTTTTTACTAGAAGAGTAGCAAACTATGACTAAGAGACCCCAGTCTGAAATTTAAAAAAAATCCTAGGAAGTGATAGTGGGAAGAGCGGGAGAAAAGTGAAAACAAACAGAATTTGAACTTATTAGATCTTTTAATTTTGTAAGATTTCTTGCTTATCTCGCCTATATTTGAAAATACAGAAGTAACGTAACGGTTATAGTCGTAGGAAATGGACCCGGCAAGCTGAGTTCATATCCACGATAAGGTTGTTTGCATTTCACTTCGCGCTAATGCCCTTGGGAAAGGCGTGGATTAATCTCTCTCTCTCTCTCTCCCCCCTCTCTCTCTCTCCCTCTCTCTCTCTCTCGTCTCTCTCTCTCACCAGTTATGGGTAAAATAGAAGAGGGTTCATTAACCTTGTAAACAGGCAAACCGATCTCGTAGAAGGAATAACTTTGGATTAAAAAATATTAAATCCTATTTGCTACTGCCACCAAAACACCATTGTTAGGTTGGTGAGGCTGCGATTCTATGTTCCATAAGAGGTCTACGGTGTCAATTACAGTTTATACTTAACATTAACAATGTCATTGTGAATTGATAAAGTTTATTTTGTTTATGTTCAATATTATGTTTTTTGAAACAGATTCTGATTTATGATGTAATGTATTTAGATTATTTCGAATTTATTTAATCTTAGTGATATTTTGTTTTATTGGACGATGGCTGATTTCAGGAACGACTGTCGAGAGAAGCAAATCAGCAATAACGTCTACCTAACATCTTTGTCACTTTCTTTTTCCGGGGCACCGATGATGTACCTCTCCGCGACTTCCTCTCAACTATGATTTCCCACTTTGACCAAATTCACAAACCTATACTTAAGAAATGTGTGAAAAATGCATCGAGATTGAAGTTTTATTCTATCAATTAAAAAACGAACAATGAATAAAACGTTAGTTTTCTTTAGAATAGCACACTCCTTGGCCATACTTGCCAGTGGGCTTTTATTGTTCGATGCACCTATTAAGTTCCTCTTTTGATATGGTGTGAAATTGCAGCGTGCTATTTTCTTTTAAAGACATCAACGAATCTGATGAGAATGGAGAGTGCTGCACTTGCAAAACCTTTGTAAGCTGTCTAGACGTCGAGACATCATCACTTTAAAATATAAGTTTCTCACCTGTGCCAACGTCATCAATTAGATATTAAATTTTAAAATTAAAAACAAACGTTAAAGCTTCAGACTTTATCCTTTTTTTATTACACCTCATATACATATCTATATCGTTGCCTTTTTTCTGTCAACATCATTCAGTTAACATGTTTACATGCAGCCTGATAGGATCTGTATTTAAAATAGAAATATTTTTATGTTATAGAAATCTAATAAAGCCGAAAATAGGGGATTAATTTTAAGTTCTTTTTATTGATTTTAGGATCTTCTTTCTTCTGGCATTCATTTGAGGATCGATGAAATATAATTAGGTAAATGAAATATATTGAAACTAGTAAAATTGTTTAAAATTTAAAAACATGCGCCATTGTTAGAATACACCATTAAAAAAAGCAGATCGTAACAAAATTATTCTTATATGTTTCTAACTAAATTTAACGAAAATATAAATTCATATTTGTGCACACAAAAACAGTTAGTATTTTTGCTATAAAACAAATAAGAAATAATCTTGTCAGGACTTTCTTTTTTTTCAAACATGTTAGGTGCAGAGAAGAAATTTTGGCTGGAGGTATGTTGTTTCCGCTCAAAAATAAATATAAGAAAAATTACAATTAACAACATTATATTTTATTGTTTGAGCAAACCTAATAGAAAGAAGAATACATAATGAAATAAGATACAAAAAGAGTAAATTAAGGTGCGTATGTAAAAAGATATTTTATAGCAGGTACATGCGTGAGAAATTTCGTATGCGATATGAAAGTTTCTTAGAGACATATGAAAAGTGTTCCTTAGTAGTTGGTTGGGTGAAATTGATATGTCTGTGTGTAAGCAAGTAAGCTTAGGACATTTCATGATTTTGTACTATACTGTAGTGTCATGTTTAATGCGCTACAAGGTTAGTTGTAGACGTAAATGTTTCTGTCCATAGGACGAAATTCAGGTCTTGTCTTAAAAAATCCTGCAAGTAAAAGCGCTCTCTTACCTTTATACTGCTTTGGTAACGCCATCTACCGGTCATACGCAGAAATTCTTTGATTACTTTCTTTGTTTATTTCTTTTTTTATTATTATACTTGTATATTTTATGATTTCTAGAGGTGTGGCATTTCCGCAATATTTTAAATGATTTTATTGAATTTTCTTTCTTAAAGCTTTGTTATTCCTTTTGCCTGTTCTCTTATCTACTCATCTACGAATTTTTGAGGTGACACATGCCATATTACCAATATATATATCAATTGTTCTCTGCGCTAAAGTCAGAATTAGAATTTCATTTGATCTATCTTTTCTTATTTGGTTTTGCATTTTCCAGTTCAGTACCGATCGTTGTAAAAACTGTAGACTATTTTTCTGTTTGTATATGCAATCATATTGAGGTTTATAAAGAAAATATCTTGTTTTAGACGAATGTTTGATATTAGTCCTATATTCCAATAATTGTCATCGAAGTAATTCATTCATATGTACTGTGCAAATTGGTCTGCAAAAACTTATAATTAAAAAGCAATAAAATGTGTTTTGTAAAAAAATATATAATGGAGAGAACGTCTTCTTTAAATATAATGCTAAAAGATTAATAAAAATACCATATTTGACGGCATATAGGACGCACCCTAAATTTTGTCTCAAAAAATTGCCCTGCGTCTTATACACCGTAGGTGAAGTTTGAGACCTCCCGTAGGCCTAGACTAATCTTATCTATGATGCTCACTAACCCAGCTTACGCTCAGTACTTTTACCTACACTAAACTCCAAATTGCTTTTATACAGCTATGTTTCTGCTTGTGTTATACACAGCTAGACTGTTTTCAACAATATATGCTTAAATACACTAAAAAATCTTTTCTGATTCAGAGCTACTGAAATTGGGGTGCGTCTTATATGCCCGCACGTGCCGTCAAATACGGTAATCAGAAAACAATTTTTCAATATATCCATATTCATAGTGCAAAATTGAACTAAAACTTAATTCAAAACTAAAAAGTATGTTTCTTGAAAAAAGAAAATTAAATTTGTCAACTAAAAATTCATAAAATAATCAACATGAAATAATCAACACTTTTATTTTTAGTGTATGTCTATGTTATTCCTATATTCTCAATATAGCAAAATTCTAAATAGGGTTTAGAACGATTTGATTGAGTTCCAGCTCAGTCCGTTGATCTTTGTCATCGTCATGGTGGTGAGGGAGTTGAGGGCAGATGCTGAGGCAATCGGTGTAGATCAAACTCATTAGCTATTCACAGCTTCCTGGCAAGCACCTTTCATTGAATCTTATTTAATCCTTTTCCCATTGTATTAATAATTTAATTCAATCTTTAAATTGATGAAGATCTCCCTTGAAAAGCCACATTTGAAATTACAACATTGAATTTGGGATCGAACTCTGACTACTGGTACCATTTGAAAATACATAAACAACTCAGTCCCGAGTCTGACACAGGACAACGAAAGGAAAGGCATACGAGACTATGTTGGTAAAAGGCGCTCTATGTATCCTATTTATTTATTTTCACCTAATCTGGTACAATGTTTTCACCAAGGGAAAATCCTGTGAAAATGGAATTCTTAAGCAATGAGAGATTCATCCTAGTATCAAAGATTTGAATCTTGGTGGACTATTTGTTGACTGCATATATCAATTTGCAGGATAAAATTCCAAATATAATTTTCTATTCTGAAGTTCGCCACTTTCATATCAGTCTGCACCAAACCTTTTCTCCTTTCAGTGAACTTATGACAGCTCAGCAGCACATATCTCTTCTCTCTAAGATAACGACTGGCAACTAAAACCACTGATTACAGACTAGACTGTTCATATATTTGAGTTTGAATATTTTAATAATGCCCATGTTTGAATATTTTAGTACTGTCCATTTTTCTCTTAAATAAAGACATTAAAAAAACTAAATCTCAGTTTAGACGTAAAAATTTTAAAACATTTATTTTACTTTTTAAGATTGTTTTTACTTATTATTAATATATATTATCATTATTAATTGGGAAGAGGGTAGTTCCATGTCAAATCATCCCGAAAAAGTAACATTGTTACCTACCCCTTCAATCTTTCTGAATCTTTTTCCAGGTGCGGACTATGATAAAGTCAGACAACCCCCAGAATTTGAGCTTCCAATTCAAAAAAATGGCTGATTTATGTAGATTTTTAGCTCTCCAAATTTGGTGATGTTCGCCAAAAATGGCGACTTTTTGTAATATATTTTTGTCTGCCGAATGAGTTCTAGAGCTTCCCTTACTCCTAAAAATTGGTTTATAAAAGGAATCCAAAAATGCTATAAAAAATCAACCAATTTTAAGTTATTAATGATTTCTGATTTTTTCATAGCAAGATCAATAGGTGGAAAAATCATTGCATCAAAGACAAAACAATTTTCTATTACTATTTTACATATATTGTACATTATTTGTACTAAAAAAACATAATTTTTTTAAAACAGAACCGAAACTACAACATCAGTTAAAATTTTGCATCTAAATTTAAAAAAAAATTCCCTTAAATATTACTCGTTAATTAAGAAGAAAATAAACAGCAACATTATCATATTATATTTTTTTACGATAAACTGTTTGATTATCTGATTTTATATCGTAAGAGTATTTTTTAATTAAACAGTTCTGTTCCTGAATATTAGTTTAACATGTGTGTGAACTTTCATCATGATTAGATCACTAGTGTAAGCGCCAGAGAGACAGAAATTGCCATTTATGCTGAAGATGTTTGATTGTACTCTTTTTTTTAATTGAACACTTTACTTGTCTATAATCATTTGTTTGCACAGTTATATGACTTCAAGTCTTCCTATATAAGGTTAATAATTCAAGCAATTATATGGTTTCAAGTAACAATTTGATAATCCTTTGTTTGCATAGTTATTTAGTTTTAAGTATTTTAGACAATTATATAATTTCAAGTAGCTGACAATAAATCTCTCCTTTCATGCAACTACATTCTGTTTAATTAAAAAAAAAAAAAAAAAAAAAAAAAAAAAATAACAACAACAACATATCCTTATCTATTTGACCAATAGATGGCATCCACCTTTTTTTAAAAGTGGTTATTACTTTACTAAGCCCCACCGACAGAGCTAGCCAAATTTGTTATCAGAATATATAGGAAGGATTTGACACCAAATTTGTTCCTCGAGGTGAAAGTGAATCTCTCAATCTTAGAATACGGTGTTTCCCCTGCAGAGGAGTAAGATCCATATCCTAAAAAAAGTCCTTCATATGACACTAAACTGTATCTGATGGTGATACTCCAATTCCGAAGATCTGAGGAGTATGGCGTATCCCTTCATTGTCATTATTCCCAGGCTACTCTCTGACTCGGAGTGGTAGTACCTGTTAGGGTCCTATTAATGGGGGGAAATACTTATAAGAATTATTCGTATTCGCTTAAAAAGTTGAATAGATTTTTCACTTTTAAATAGTATATATTAATCAAAGGTGATATTTTTTTACTAAAACTTTAAACTTTAGATGTTCTTGGAAACATTCTAAATGTTATTGAGTATAGCCTTTAAAAACAGAAAGCTACCCCCCAAGGTGTTCAAAACTATGTTACAGGGCGTAGAGTTGCAATACATATTTTAGGTTCGTTGACACCTATTTGGTGACACTGGCTCGGTGACACCCATTATTTCTAATTTATAAAATTGGAAAGCACTTATGCTTTGAAACAAAACAAAAAGGAAAAGGGATTTCTCTTAAAATCTGTCTATTTTGTGATGTGTAACTATTGCAACAACGATATCATGTGGATTTTACACTTGAGCATATTTGTGTATAATTGAGGTCTTGTGAGTCAGCATGTTGGACTTCTCGAGCTGACTCACAGCGGCTCGGATAACGATTGCTTGGGTGTGCGTGGAGAAAGGGTAAAGAATGAACTTAGATTTATAAACGATATGCACCTAGCTCATCTGGCCAGGTGTTTCAGAAATCGTTCCCTTGAACCTAATGCTCACGTAAGAATGTTTGTAAGCAAAACACGAGCCCCCCCCCCCGAATGAATCATTATAAACAACGCTGCATCAAGATTTATTAAATTACTACTATAGTTCCAGTCATAAACGATGATTGGTTTATTTATGCCTTAATCAACAAAAAGACAGCGGTATCAAATATGCTGGCAAAGAGAGAACACGTAAGCATCGGTTGACTGAAATCTTTTTAATCAGTGTCGTAAAAGAAAGAAGGAAACAAAATAAAATAAAGAGAGACAACTGAAGGGGACAGAGCAATCTAAAAAAAAAATTATAGGAGAAAAGGAAAAAAAAAAACCTATGGAGGTGAATATATATATATATATATATATATATATATATATATATATATATATATATATATATATAGAGAGAGAGAGAGAGAGAGAGAGTGTGTGTGTGTGTTTAGGGAGATATTGAATTGTGTAGTCTACCTAATTATTACCCATAAAAACGCGGTTATATTTGTAATTGTAAAATGCCTCACGCTACCATAAACTAGAAATTTTCATTACTTTTTTATGAGAACAGGTTTCGTGAACAATACATATATATATATATATATATATATATATATATATATATATATATATATATATATATAGTATCTCCTATAGATAAGTACATACCTAACACATTTTTTCATGAAAATTAATTTCATTCAAAACCAAACATACCAGGATTTTATTATTTTTGTTGAAAATAAATTGATAAACATTTTTAAATAAGAATAAAATGAAATATTGATATAATATCGGTCGATAAACTTTCTCATGTAAGATTTTAAGAATCCGTGGTGAGATTATGAAATCAGGCATGGCTGATCATGTGTGGAGGGGGAACAGGGTGCAGATAATAACAGTGGTAAATAAGACGTTTGAAAGGATCAGCTGTGCTCTGATAAGCTTTTTCACAGGCCAGGTGTGGAAATGAAAACCATTTGAGAAACTTTGATAAGGAAAGAATAGATATTAAGTTTAAAGCTTTAAAATCGCACCACCTGATTGTCTTACTGTAGCACGGTAGATAACAGCGTCAGTTAAGTTCATCTAGTTACCTTGTGGTCACGAGTTCAATTCTTGGGTCAACAAGTGAAGTACTCTGATTTTCGGAAGAAAAAACATAAAACAAAAACAACTCCCCCCCCAATAAAAAAAAGCTAAAAAAAAAACAAAACAGAGGTGGTATCACAAGAATGAACGAACTCCGAAAAATTAGCTGATATTAAATATGCCTAAACAGGAGTTCAGTTCCAACTTGTTACCAAAAGAAGACTGATGAATACATCATGTGAAATATGGTGACCATAGAAACCAAGACGATGACATTGCTATGAATGCATTTAATACAAAGAATTATATATGACTTTTGAATTATTCTAGCGGCACCCGTTCTTATGGCAAAGTAGTTATAGTTTAATAGAAGTTTTATATAAGACACTTTTGATGACGAAGCCGACTAAGGATAATTGAAACTGCGGTTGCAAATTCCATCTATGGTGAAATTAATTTTAATACTGCTCACACACACTCACACACACATACACACGCACACACCTACGTACATACATACATACATACATACACATCTGACGATTGTGTGATCCGTATGAAACTTTAAGAACCTTTAAGAGTACATGCATTTACCCCCCACCCCCACCCCGAACAGGATCCAACACAAGGTCAATTTCTTAAGCCGAGTTTCTCGGATTTTAATTCAGAATTTTCCTTCTCCTAGACTGATTTCCTAATGAAGGTTCAAGAGCTCAGTCTGCCATAGTTATAGGCAAAATAGTTGGATGCATACCTTTCCCAAAGGTATTAATAGTGAAATGTAAGCAGTATCGTCCAGATTTTGAACTCGTCACGCCGTGTTCATTGCCTTCGACGACAACCATTACACAACGTGCCTCTCTTTAAGAATATATAATCTGGGTATTTAGAGCCGCTCTGCCATATAAGCATTGAGCACCTTTTTATGCATTTTATCTTTTTTTTCACACACACACACACACACACACACACACACACACACACACACACATATTTATTTATTCTTATTTTTATTTTAAACTTTGATGGTGTACAAAATCTCCCGGCACTATAAATTGTCATACCAAAATAAAAATTTTTTACCATGGAGTAAAAATACATAAAAAGAAGAAAAGACCAAAACATATGCATCTTCTTAAAATAATCAACCGGCAATACTGTAATGGCCAAAAAAAAAAAAAAAAAAAAAAAAAAAAAATACCGAAAGAATTGCCTAAGTTAATATACTAAAGGGCTGAATACACAAAGTAGAGCAAATAATAATAATAAAGCCTAATGAGTCAGCGCTAGCGAAAAGGGGATAGACTACATCGCTGTTCAGGTGATACCAACAATAGGCCAGTCCTGCAACTTTACTTTACTTACTTCATATATATATATATATATATATATATATATATATATATATATATATATATAATGAAGCCTAATAAGCCAGAAACGATCTGCCTAGGCTTCTTCTAACCAAACCTCTTCATTCAGAATTATCCTGATGATCCGTTAGGAGAAATCTAGGTAGATAGTCTCTGACTCATTAGGCTTTATATATATATATATATATATATATATATATATATATATATATATATGAAGTAAGTAAAGTTGCTGGAGCGGTCAGTATCAGTTCAACAGCGAGGTAGTCTATCCCCTTTTCGCTAGCGCTAGACCAGGGATATTGTTTTTGTTCCCCACTTTACCGCACATAACAGATTATCCAATCTGTGCTACTCATATGCTGAGTTGGCGGGGACCGGTATCGAACCTGGAATCTTACGATTCCCCGGTGGATGCTCTACCGACTGGGCTAAATATATATATTGCAATAGTACATGGTTATCACTATCTCACTTGGTGAGTTAGTGGTGGACCAAGATTTTGCGGTATTAATAATGGAGTGCTCAATATCAGTGTTAGAGTTATTATATATCTAAGAATAAATAAATATATATCAGTTTGTGTATGAATATTAATTGCATTGAAGTGATTCTGGGATCCTGGATTTCATGCCTTCATTTTGGCATTCATCAGACATCAAATATCACACACACACACACACACACACACACACACACATATATATATATATATATATATGTGTGTGTGTGTGTGTGTGTGTGTGTGTGATAGCAAATAAAACTTGTATCTTATACAATATTAGCTACAAAGAAGATGCTTTAAGTTTAATCATGAAAATAAGAAGCCTCCTATAATTATTTTTTTAAATTTGGGAAGTATTGTTTTAAGTTTTTTACTACAACGAACCTGAGCAGATGACATTCAAAACAATTCAAAAGGACAACGTCTCCAACGTGATGCGCTCTCATGGAAATAAATAGACCAATAAATTTCCTTGATTTAACGACGCCATTTGAATCTTAACATCCTAAAAAAGATGAATTGTCCGAAAACAGCAACACCCATTCTTGTTCTTAACAATGTCCAGAGAATGGTTGAAAGTTCCCTGAGGAAAATGTTAGAGAAAGTTATTACACTCTCTTAATTATTATATACGTTCCTTTCAGAGGAAACAAGAAAAGTTGAGTACCCATTAATAAGTCTCTTCTACAATAACACTTGCTGGCATATATATTTGGTTTGGTTTGATTTGTTTTACGGCATATCAACATCAGTGGGTCATTTAATGCCGATACAGTTTTGAAATAAATCAATTCTTAATGGATAATACAATTTTTTTTATAAATACATTTTTCTATTTAACCCATAGATGGGACCCTAACAGGTACTACCACTCCGGGTCAGAGCAGCAATGGTGGTGAAGGGGTGCTCCACATTCTCAAAACCTCCAAAACTGGAACCTCACCATCAGATAGAGTTTAATGTCATTCCCAGGACATGTAGACCCTCAGTCACCGCCTTCTAGCACCCATATGATAAAAAGGGGTTGGGGCTTGCCATAAGGGCAATAGGGTTGGGAAAATCGTATAAGTGCTAGGGCTTGACGTGACCAACCAATTGGTCGGAGGGGGCCTCTCCAACCGCCCGTCTAGCCCAAGATAGGGCCAAAGTGGAGTATTGCAAGTTATGGACTGCTCAACCACCTGGGTTCTATCCTTAAGCATCACGGGTCGCCACCCACGGCCAATAGGTGGCCCCATCGGGGGAGTCTTACCCCTCTGCAGAGGTGCAGTCTGTGCATTCTTACGCCCCAGCTGACAGGGCGGCATATATCTTTGGTTGGTTATTGGGTCATTTAATGCCCAGCTTAGTGTTCTATGTTTTTTGGCAAGTAATAATAAAGTTTCAGGTAAATTATTCATCTTTAATAATATTAATTCGTAAAAAATGATTATTCAAGTTACTATTCTTAGAATAAACAATTTTCATTTTAAGTTTTAAGTATTTGCAAACAAATTTTTCTCCTGTCGATAGGACTTAGGATACGCGAACTGCAATCCCTATAGATGCGTAAGCCTCTCATCCTATCAAAAAAGAACATCCTGGGTATGACACTAAATTGCATACGGGTGTGAGGCTCCAGATTTGGAACTTTGGGTAATGTACATTGTCTATTACTCACAGGTCCACTCTGACCCAGAGTGGTAATCTACTGGTAGGGTACCAACTATAGGTTAAATAGATCTGTTTGAAAAACATTAGTATTGGATAGGAATGTTTGAACCATATAATTTCGTGGAAAAATGATTATTATAATTTATACCTAATTACATGATTTTATTTTACTATTCCTATTTAGGAATAGTAACTTGAAACCATATAATTGGGTATAAATTATTAGTATTAGATAGGAACACTTGAAACCATTCAACTGTGTGCAAATTATTTGTATTAAATATGAATACTGTGCTTGTATTAGATAGAAATATCATATAATAGAGCGCAAAGAAAAGATTATTATAGACAAATAAAAAAGTGCAAAACAAACGAATAAGTATTCTTTTTTGATAATAATGATTTGTTTGTCCATAGTTATATGATTTCTAATACTAATAATTTGCATACGGATCTATTTGATCCACAGACGAGACTCTAACAGATACAGTCACCCCGGGTCATAGTGGACATAAGAATAATGTCCGTGTGTGTGTGTGTGTAGCTATAAATTGTAACAACACCGGTTACACCTGTGAAAAATAATGCAAGTCAGCAGGCTTAAAATACCTGGATATTTCATCACAACAATTTCCCGTAAAACTAAATCTTTTGTGCAAACATTTGTGCTAAAGACTGTAAATACCTTTCTGGCTTAACCCCCCCCCCCGCATTAAACCCCCCAAAAACAACAACAAAAAAAAAAAAACAACAAAAGAACAAGCAAAAGCTAAACACATCCGTTCATAGAATTAATAATTATTCTTGTACGAAATCATATTATGCGATGATCATACTGGAAATCATGTTTGCAGCCATTACGTCCGAGACATAAACCTAAGAAACGTTTTTAGGATATCGCCAAAAACAATCTTAGGGCACTTAGTATATATTTTGGAGACTGGGAGCAAATGACAGCACATCGATCAATTGGAGAAGAAAAAGCGATCTTTAATGGTTGAAAAACATTTGATGCACGGAGAATTGAACATTCCTGCTTGAAACGAGCACTTTGGAAACAGGTCTTGACTTTGGTCCTAGACACTTTTCAGTCTGAACATTTTTGTAACATCTGCAGTAGGGTTTATTTTTCTAAAAGTAATTGCTGGTTGGCTCATTTTACACAGGTCCTTCTGAAAGGTAAATTGTCTTTTCTCTGATAAAGCATGTAGGCCTACAGCTGATCTGAGAAACTAGATGAATATTCACGGGAGAAATATCAACAACAAACTTATCTTGTTTGTCACTTATGTGGCTGGGCTTGCAAGGGTGAATTAACCATTAGGATTGACTTACAATCCTTCGTGTACCTTTGGCAGATTTGAGGATATGTCCATCTTCTGTAAAGAAGTGACATTATATATATATATATATATATATATATATATATATATATATATATATATATATATATATATATCATCATCATCATCATCAAGGCGTGTTGTCACCATAGGTTCCTCTGAATCTCTCTTGCCATCCGTCCCTAGCGGTCATGGATCTTGATAGGTCCTCTAAAAAGCATTCAGTGTCCATACAGAACTGATTAAATAAGATTTTGATGGTATATATATATATATATATATATATATATATATATATATATATATACTTGTGAGCCCATAGGAGAACGTCGTATATGAATTTACTTTTATTTCTTCAGCAGTGCTTAAAATATCTTGTTAATGTTAATTATATCTACAAGTATCGTATCAATGGTCTGGGTGGTCTCGATTCTTCCTTTGGTTTCCAATTTCTCCAGTCTTTTTTTCAAGCATTTGTGGATCTTTCCAAAGGCACCAACTACAATTGGAATCCCATGCTCCACAGTTTTTTCAGTTCTCTGCCAAGGTCCAAATATTTGTCAATCTTTTTGTTTTCTTTTATTTTCCCTCTGTGATCCACTGGGGTGCCAGAATCCACTAGATGACAAGTTATTTTTTCTCATCAATTACCACAAGGTATGTTTTTTTTTCAGGATTGAGTGATCTATTTGTATCTCAGAATCCAAAACTGTATGCCTCTCATTGTCTTGGACTGATTCTGTTTATTCATGTACCATTTGGTTGTATTTCTTTCCCAGCAATCCTACTTAGTCTTGTACTTCTTTTGTGCTAGTTTGCTACATTCGCTTGTTATGTTGATTAACCGTTTTATCTCTGTCACTACATAGTCTACACTTGCTATTCTGTTGGGTGTTATCTATTTTCTCTTCAATATAATTGATCCTTATGACATTATTTCATTATGCTTTTAAAAGAGATTCAGTTCCTCTCTTGAGATTTCCCTTCTTAGCTATGTCCACGTCTTCTCATGTGCAATCTCCCCAGTTTGTCGCTTGAAGTGTCCATACAGTTGTTTATTTTTTCATTTCTGTTTTATTGCTTTTGTTAATTTGTTTGATCATCTGCTGTCATCTCTCGGGTGTCATGACTTGTATATCGACATCAATTTCCTTGTTCTTTGGTCCATTTGTCTGATTTTCACTCTTGTCCATTTTAAAAGTGATCCGTAGCATCTTAAAAGTGGGACTCCCCAGGTGTTTCAATTTTGTGTAGTATTTTCACATCTATTTGAAATCTTACGCACTTTTTCTTACTATTGTCTGATGTTTCATGATATTTTTATTCAAATTTAAAAAGATTAAAGAACAGAGTAGTCAAATTTAATAATTACAACACTGACCAATACAATTTTGTCTGACAAATGTTCAAGAATTGTTTTAGCTAATTTAGTGTAGCTAATTTCGAAAACGGCATCCGTTCTTTGCATATCACCTCAACTCCTTACTATGTTATATCCCTAAGTTGAAAGTAAAGCAAATGTAATCTCTTCACAAAATCACTAATGTTCATCATTTGGCTTGGTAGTTTAAACACAGACACAGACACAGACACAGCACACACACACACACACACACACACACACACACACACACATATATATATATATATATATATATATATATATATATATATATATATATATATAGGTCTTGTTATGGATCCAACGGGAGAAAATTAAATATTTTGTAAATAAGAAGGTCCGCAAAATGGATTATGTTTTTACAAAATTTCTTTATTATCATTTTACATTTGTGACACGTGCTTAAGAACTTCGATATCTTCTTCAGACGTTAATTAACCACACATGCACACACGCACGCGCGCGCGCGCACACACACACACACACACATACACACACTCACACACAGACACACACACACACACACATATATATATATATTATATATATATATATATAAAATCTGACGTTATATAAAAGTAGAACATTCAGACATTTAGACATTGAAGAATTGATATGATTCAAATTATATATAGCATATGCAATAGTACAAAAACTTGTCGTGATATCCAAAAACGAATGATATTTTAAAAATCAATGACCCAAATTCAGCCAAAATTAACTCAAAAATAAATCATCAGATGAATTTTGTTGGACAGTGTAATGCTTATCTCTGCTTGATCTAAAAATAAAAATGAATAAAATATGATATACAAGGTGTGTCCAAAAACAAAAGGGCGTTTTGAAAAACAAATTTATTGCTTTGTCATAATGAAACTCATCTCATACAAAACAATTTCCTGGATTGTTGATACAGTGTTACCAGCATTTTTCCAATTCTAAAATGCGCTGTCGAAATCGGTTTTAGTGATAGTGTGCAGGTATCATTGCAAATTTTTTATGTCTTTTCTGTCATGTCAGATCGACAAACATTCACGGTGGATTTCAGCCTTAGGGATAAAGAAATGAATAAAAAGGAAAAAAAATATCCACAGAGACCAAATCAGAAGAGTATCATTTTTGGTATTGCATCATTACAAAAGTTATCACAAAAGTTGTTTTTTCCTAATTTCAAACATAATTTCCCACTAAGATATTTTATAGTTCAACTTTAGGGAAATACGCCCGATGCACGGCACTTAAATTGACTATTGCTCATAAAAGAATCCGATTTCAACATACATGACATGATGCCAGACAACAGTTATTATACAACATTTCAGTCGCAAGCTTGCAAGCATTAGGGGCCCCCTATATATATATATATATATATATATATTATATATATATATATATATATATATAATCAAATTGTAAATCGATGGAAGGGATCCAGAGTGTTGAGTTTCTCGGAGTACACAGGATTCTCTTGTTTATTGATACGGGCTAGTAATTTAGAAATTACTCGTTTGAACTTGAAGTATGTAGAATGTTATCTGGATTCTCCTGTCTAATATGATATCATCTGGCCGTACAATTAAAATTAAAATCATTGAATTAATCATTCCTTTGTGAGAGTCTGTAGATTAACTTTTCATTTCACAGAAATTCTCTTCGCGTTCGGCGTGTTAACGTGTCATCTAATAATGTAATTAACTCGCTACTGCAAAGTTGTGAATGCAACAAAAAATTATGCAAAGAGGCTGCGTCCTGATCTAGTAGTTCCACAATGGAAAACTAATAAGGTCTGGTGGTACTGTAAGGTACTGCTGGGACACTAGAAGTAATGATGATTTGCACAAAAATCATACCTAACCTCAGAGTCGTCATCTGATAATGTTTTCTTTTTCAGAACTGGCTGTTCTTTCCTGGTCAAACCCGTCTGAGTACTGAACAGGTCCATCGATGCATAGTTATATGGTGATCTTTTGTGAACCAGAATTTTCAACTTAACTTGATCATCAGTCTATAAACAGTAATTCTTAAGATAACGGAAAATAGACGTATCAATTATTCATTATATGATCTTATTTTATTAATGTTTTGTGAAAAATTTTCGTGGAGTCTTGGAGAGAAATATTTTGTATTTGAGAATTTTATCAAATTATTTTTTGCCTGGATTCTTTAACCTAAATAAGCAATGATCCTTATTATCAAGTCGTACTGACAGCACGGATTCCCATAACTCTATCCCCACTCGTCCCTATGGGATATCGCTCCTGGAAGCAATAAAGCTATATAATTTTTATATCTCCAGTTTTAGATGACTCCCTATAAACTAAAGTAATTTCCACTAGCTATGTAGCCGATAATATACTGACAGTATCTCCTGAAGAGGGTTAATACTCCCCCCACCAAAAAAAGGATGTGCTGGGTATGACAGTAAACAGCATCCAGTGTGGAAACTCCAGATCTGTATGTCTGAGGAGTGTGGATGATTTTTATGGTTTATATGTCTTACGGCATACCAACTCCTTGTGGGTCATTTAATGTTAAATATTTGATTGTAATAACTTTTATTTGTCTATAATCATGTGTAGTTTATGATTTCTAGTCTTCTTATCTAATGCTAATAATTCATACAAAATTATATATGGTTTCATGTATTCCTATCGAATTCAAATAATCTATACACAAGTATATAATTTAAAGTAATTATTTCTATCTGATAATAATTTTAACCCAGTTATATGGTTTCAATTACACCATTAATTTCCAAGCAATTATATGGTTTCAACTATCTAATAATGATTCTTAGTAAACAATTCCAGTTTCAAGTAACTATTCTTAATACAAATAATTTGCATACAGTTATATATTTTTCAAGTATTTCTATCTAACATTAATAATTTTATTAAATAATCATTTGTCTTCACAATTATATAGTTTTATGTATTCCTATTAAATACTAATAATTTTCAAATATATCTATTTGACATGTAAATGGGAGCCTAACAGGTACTACCACTCCTGCTCAGAGTGGACCTAGGAGTAATAGCAATGAAGGGCTACTCCACATTCCCCAGAGCCTCATCATCAGAGGAAATTTAGTTTACTAGTTTTCAACGGTAACACGGTTACCGTTGCAATTGCGGTACTTAACTTAGTCATTTAACTTTAGAGCGCAAAATCTGCAAAAGAATGCACTCAAATTCACATTGAAAAGGTTTGTTAACTTTTTTAACTCTGCCTGGAACAGAACAATCTTCAGTTCGAACACTTGCACTACCTCAAAATATTCTACACTTGTTTTCTTTAACTTGGATTATCTTAATAAACATTGTATTCATAATCGATCAAAGTGTGTATATTTTTCTTTTTCAACACCCAGTATATCCCATTCCATATATATATATATATATATATATATATATATATATATATATATATGTGTGTGTGTGTGTGTGTGTGTGTGTTTTTATGTGTGTGTGTGTATTAAACTGACGTTCGTAAAAATAAGGTCTTTTTCACTAGAATACATACAAACAACAGAGTGAGCTATGAAATCAAGAAAATAAAGAAGATAATTTATGTTCAATAAATTATCAATTGTCATTAAAGGAGGAGACAAGTGAAACGAATGCCATTTCCACTAAGAATTATTTCCCGCGCAATGACGGGGTTGGCGCGAGCGGCTATTTGCCGGCGTCGGGTAAGAAAAGCATGATTTGCAAAATGGACAAGTAAATCCTCCTCGTGTTTCAGAAGGAACCGGAGTGGGGCGTACCTCGTCAGAATCAAAACAGATTGTCTTACGTTCGGTCGGTTGAAAGCAATATTTTGCCTGTCCGCAAGTTGGGGGAGAAAAATCACGCAAAGAACATTAGAAACTCCAACCGCAAGATCCACCAGCAGACAGATAGATGGCCACTCGTAAGACATAAGGATTTTGAGGCTGGTTCGCAAGGAGTGGGGGACGCAATACTGACGTAACAACATACACAATTGCTGTGGAGGCGCGTTGTATAATAAATCCTAGACGAGGCTGTTTGCATTTCACATAGCGCTAATACCCTTGAGAAATGTATGCATCCAACTATTCCCCCTCCAGCTATAGGTAACTAGTAGGGCAGATTGGGCTATTTTACCTTGAGTAGGCAACTAGTCTAGGAGAAAGAAAACTCTGAAATCAAACCTGTTAATCTCCACTTAAGAATTTGATGGTGTGTCACATGTGGTAGAGTTGGTAAAAATGTATACAACGACCGTAATCACCCCCCATTCTTATATGTGGAGTATATGTCTCAAGACCCTAGCAATTTTATCAAACCTCAGAATGTACCTAGATTTCTATCTACACAAATATATAAAGGACAGTAGTGTGTATGTATGCATGTATGAATGAACAGAGGAAACTAAGATAATAAAACAATTAACGACAAGGTAAATATGTATATACGAGATCTTGATTTTTGTACAAAATTATGAAGATTTGACTTGTAAATTGCGAAAATTTTGAAAATTAAATTATTAATCAAAATAGCATAAAAAATCGACTTTGTGTTTATGAATCCCAGAAGTGAACAAACCAATTATGGGAACACAAAACAATATTTTTTCATGGAAATGGTTACCAAAAATTATTTATAATAATCGCGTTAATTTATTTTTTTAAAAATTATTGCGTTTCTTTTTTAATGTTCAAATATTAAATATACAATTGTTAAATCTTAAAACAAAATATATTGGTTTATTAATTTTTCGTATTGAAAAAAAAAAAAAAAATTAGTAACAAATTAAAAGATAAAAATCCAATAATTAAGTTTTAATTAAATCTACATTTAAATTCACTTAAACTGAATTTATTAAACATAAAAAATTAACTGAAATATATTTTTATTTAATTGAGTATATAACTTTTCCTTTTTATTTTGTTTATATATATGTATATTTACAAGAAGAAACTAACACATGGGCCCGAAGTTTATTTCGATGAGTAAGCATCCGTTTTAAATTTATTCATTATGAATATTTCTTAAACGGCAGACATTCAAATCATTAAAAAAAAAGCGATTAGTTATTTTGATTTTTATTAAATCTTAAAGTATTGCAATATCGGTTAATGTTTAGTAAACATGATTTAAAAAAATTAAGATGAATAAGTAAAGATTGGCATACCATTCTTCGTGAAATCGATTCTCACTGGGTGCCTCATACTTCTGACCTTGTAACGTATCTAAGTTAAGTTTGGTAAAGAACTACTCCACTCCTTTCTTTCATCGTAAAGAAAATTGATAAAATGTTGATTAAAGTAATTAAGAACAAATAGTTTTGTAATGAGTATAATGAAAAGAAAAACATAAACACACACACACACACACACACACACACACACACACACACACACACACAACACACACAACACATGGTTAGTGTCTTTCATTTTCATGTCATCAATCTCTTAATTGGAGGCGGTATACAAAGAAAGTTTGAACTTGAAATCAATCTGTGCTTTTTTCTTTTCTTCATTTAGTGTGTCTGTGTGTGTGTGCATTATGTGTGTGTGTGTGTGTGTGTGTGTGTGTGTTTGTGTGTGTGTGCATTATATGTGTGTATGTTTGGGTGTGTGTGTATGTGTGAGTTTGAAAATTAATAAAATAAAGATAACTTTTCTAAAAACATTCCCGTAGTTTATCATTTTAATACAATTTTCTTGTAAATAAAATATTTAAAAAATGCGTGCTTATTCCAAGATTTAAACATTTTTTTCATTTCAAAATATAAGTGTTAAACTTTTAATAGAAGTAGTTTTGTTCCAATCTGAATTAACGAAAGACAGAGAAATTAAGTTTCATTACCATTAAATATATAGAAAATATTCTTTAAAGTTTCGCACACATAATTCATTTGGTTTCAAAATCGCATAGGCGAGCAACTGACTGTTATTAAGTGCCGTTGACTGTATGTATCCGGTACTGTAACATATGGTCAACCCCTGTTCACACACACACACACACACACACACACACACACACACACACATATATATATATATATATATATATATATATATATATAAATATATATATATATATATATATATGCGATCATCGCACCAATCATCCGATGATCGCGTAATCACTGTTGTCTGCGCTATCCTATCACCGATATTAAGCACTCTTTACTAATAAATATACCAAACTATATAATCAACACACACACACACACACATGCGCGTGCGCGCGCGCACACCCACACACACATACATACACACACATATATAAATATATATATATATATGTATATAATATCACGCACAAACATATATATCACAACAGGAATCTGTTGGGTTCCCGGTTCAATCAATATTTTTTAAGCTCAAGCGGTTAAATGTGGTTGGTAGTGAATTCTATCAGCGTGGGAGGGCGTGACTGCCTTGAAAATCGGTACATATAATCTTCTGGTTTTATTTATTACTATTTTTTTTCGATTGGGATTCTAATCGCTGAAAGTGGTGGGAAATACACACATTCTTCAAAAACGAAACAGACAAGACAGACGAGTCATTAAATAGACTTTTATGTGATATCATTACGTTGGTCCTATTTAGAAGTAGAGAAAAATGAAGAGACCTAAAAGGAAACGTTGATTTCAATAAAAGTCGGTTATGTTTAGGTTTTCGTCTACGTTACAAGAAATTAATGGCAATGTTTGTCGTTGTTCTCATGTCACTCATTACCAATGTTTATCGACGACATTGAACAAACGTTAAATCTGGTGGACGTTAAAAAAGTGTCGCAATTATAAACATTAGTAAAAAAAAATCAAGAATCAGCCGTTTCTAAATACACAAGACATAAACTAGATTTTTTTATATTTTTTTATTATATACAAATAAAACCAATAAGCATCATTTTACATTGCCGATTCCGCATATATCTATTTGTAAATCTCAGTATATATATATATATATATATATATATATATATATATATATATATATAGGGTGTTCGGGACAAATTTGACAGTTTCATAAGGAAAAAGAAAAAAGTTCTTGGTAACTATTAAATTTAATGGATTGTAAAAAAATTCAACAGGCACGGAAATTACACTACTGTCAACAAGTTTCACTCAAAAATAACCTCCATTAGCAGCAATCACAGCTTCAATCCGGCTCCGGGACCTGAAGCAAACTGATGTTACAGTTTCCCGTGGAAGGATCTCAAAAACTACCTTAATTCTGTCGATTAACTGGGATTTTGTTGTACTGGCACGGCGACTGGTGTCTTTCTCAACGGTGCCCCAAATATAATAATCCATGTGATTAAGATCTGGAGAGTTCGGAGACCAAACATTGGGACTGGTGTAGTCGTAAAAATTCGCCGACAACCATTTTTGAATTTTCCCAGAAGTGTGGCAGGGGCCGAATCCTGCTGCCATACATATGGTCTACCATTGGCTACACTTGTTATCCAGAGCTTTACTACAGTGTTTAGCAACTCCACATAGGCATCTGAGGATTCCCCAACAAGAGTAATTCTGCTGTTGCTTCTCCTAGCCACAACC
The DNA here is from genome assembly GCA_023376005.1 of Doryteuthis pealeii. Lineage (NCBI taxonomy): Eukaryota > Metazoa > Mollusca > Cephalopoda > Myopsida > Loliginidae > Doryteuthis > Doryteuthis pealeii. The sequence goes on along the minus strand of CM042147.1, from coordinate 97,202,447 downwards.
TCGTCGTCTCCATTGCAATTCTCCAATTCATGCCTGATCGTTTTTACAATGTTCAGGTAGCATTGGGCAGCGACCATAATCTTATTTTAATGACCGGCGCATATCATCATGATACAAGTTATTCTTTTCCATGATTCAGTTGAGTTCCAGTCATCCATTCTATCTTTCATCACGTATATGAATGAAGAAGGATTCAAGCTTTTAAATGAAGCCCAGTTAATCGACAGAATTAAGGTAGTTTTTGAGACCCATTCCAGGGAAACTGTAACATAAGCTTGCTCTAGGCCCCGGAGCAGGATTGAGGATGTGATCGACGCTAATGGCGGTTATTTTGAGTGAAATTTGTTGACAGTAGTGTAATTTCCGCGCCTGTTGAATTTCTTTACAATCCATTAAATTTTGCAGTTACCAAGTACTTTTTCTTTTTTCTTATGAAACAATAAATTTTCTCCCAAATGCCCTGTACACACACACACACACACACACATATATATATATATATATGTGTGTGTGTGTGTGTGTGTGAGTGCATGTGTGTGCGTGTGTCTGTGTGTATCACCCAACTGATACATATAGATACATGATATATATATATATATATATATATATATATATATATATATATATATATATATATATAATCACTCAACTGATTCACAACGTTATAATCTTTTCCTCATTAGGAAATTTTTAGTGTAATCACCAATATTTATCCGAAGATCAAGAAATTGCAAAACGCTATGATTTGGGTAATCGGGGGGATTACCCAAATCATAGCGTTTTGCAATTTGCAGTCTAATAACACTGTTATATATACTGTTATAATTACTGTTATAGTGAGACTACGATTTTTTTCAACTGTGCATTACTGTATTCTCTACTGTGATTTTAAAAAGAATTGAGACTGAAATTGTTCTTTAGATTTTAAGATGTAAATGACACCGACAGCATCCCTTGCTCAGAACTATGACCCTCTCCTCAAAGAGAGTCCTGGGTATGGCAACAAACTGCATTCGTTAGTGAGGCTCAAGTTCTGGACCTCTGGAAAATGTCGAGTGTCCCATCGTTGCTAAATAGGGTTAAAGTTGCCATGTGCAAATATTGCCAAGGGAGATAATAATTAAAAAAAATTCTCTATTAAAAAAATTACTAAAAATCAGGAAATTGCTCAATTTTAATGAAGTTTTTACAAAATTATTTTTCAATGACTTAATTTTTATAACAATTAGCTTATTTTATTAAAAAAAAACTTGAAAAAATATTTTTTATCAATTCAGAATTTGACTATTTGAAGAAAAAAATCCCGGTCCCTAATTTTTACATTTCTTGAAAGATCATATCCTGAAAAACATATAGAAAAAAAAATATAAATTCAATAACCTAAAAAAGTGATTTTAAGTTATTTTCTTAAAACTCAAAAATAATTCATTTAGCATGTTTTTTTTTCGTAATTTTAAAAAGTATATTTTTCTTTAAATTGATGCAAAAAATATTATCTTATAAAAGTCATATTTAGTATTTTTACTACCTTAAAATTTTCAAGGTCAATATTAAATGCCTTGCAATATCGATGTCTAAGTCCAAAATTTGAGAAAAGATAGGACTTAATGTAATCTATATACAAATGTAAGTTAAAAAATGCGCCATTTTGTGCCACGTATTTTCCGAGATTTTTATATATTTAATATAAATTTTGAAACAATCGTCAATTGCGACTGAGAATTCTTTTTGGCTACACTTCCTAGAAAAAATATTTTTAAAGATATTGGATGAAAAATCCAATGTTTATCTTTTACTTCGAAATATCCGGATGTGAATACATACAAAAGCAATGTCGGTCCAACATTTTTTTGCTCAGCGGCGAAGGAAAAATAATGAATTATCGCCTCTTGGGTTACGCATTTATCACTCTTACACCCGATTTTCTGAACATCCCGAGCTTAAAACAATATATTTGCTAAAAGAAAAAGACATCGGCATAAAATAAACCAACAATTCTTGACACGCAGCAAAATCAACCACCCAGACCCAACAGGTGGTGTCATTAACAGCGGAGATAGAAAAAATGTTTGAAAATGTACTTATAATATAAATATAAAGTCTGTTCGAATGCATTTAGCGCCAGTTCGCTGTATGGCAGCATTAAATAACTTTTCTTAGTCATGAGTTCTAAATCCAAGTTTACGTTAAAAGCAGAACTTATTCATTTCGTTTTGTTTTAATACAAAGTGATGTATCGGTCTTAATTCATGGGTGAGAGATAAAACAGTTAAACACATAATTAGCGAATGCAGAAAACGGACACAAAAGAAGAAGTTAAAATTTGAACAATCTTTAGAGTATATGTACAAACCAGAATCTGATTTAGAAAATGAGACGCATAAAGTTCCCTATGATTTCGAGATACAAACGATCAACCAATCATAGCCAGAAGACCAGAGTTTGTGTTAATTAATAAGAAGAAAGGAAATTGCCAACTAGTAGATTTTACTGTTCCAGTAAACCATAGAGGGAAAATAAAATATCATGAAAAGATAGACAAATACTTGGATCTTGCCGGAGAGTTGAAAAAACTGTGGAACATGAAAACGACGGTGATTTGGAATGGTCCCCAAAGACATGGAAAAGAGACTTGGTGAACTCGAGATCAGAGGAAGAATCAAGATTACCACCACATGGGAGCCTCTTGGTAATATAGGCGAAAAACTGACAGTCACTAAGTGACATTGACTAGGTTTGTCATACAAACCTATTTTCTGTCACTGTATCTATTTCTGTGTCTGTCCGTCTGTCTGTCCATCTGTCTGTCTTTTTCTGTTTCTATATGTCTCTGTTTCTGTCTATCTGTCTGTGTCCCCCCTCTCTATCTCTGTCTGTCTGTCTGTCTGTCTCTCTATCTCTATATATATATGCATAATTTATATATAAGAAGATTAAATTATTTTAGTGAAGTGTAACTAAAAACAAGATAGTATCGAACTAAATTTCTTTAAATGGACGACGCCATGTCTGACACGCAATTGGGTGGATACTCAAAGTTAACTTCATTATTCTCAGTATTTGTTTTATTGTTTGTGTCAAAACATTGACAAACACAAAACTAATAGGGAGGGATTATTTCGATAAAGTTGACATACCACGTTGATTGTCCGTTCAAAAGTACGAAAAAGAAATATTTAAGAAAACAAAGCAAACCACACACAAAAAAGGGAGAGTTAAGGAAGTCGTCGTTACGCTTGACAGCGTTCCGGAAGAAAAGGGTCAATTCTCGGCATTCAATGCTTTTGCCGCTTCAATAGAGAAGTTACCACATACCATACCGACAGCAAACCACACAGAGTATTAGTCGATTCGTTTTTGGTAGGTGAATGCATTGTCATGTTAGTGATAATGAAAGAAAGAATAAAAGAGGAAATAATTATAAAAGAAAAAGAAATTAAAGTATTGAACGAATTCCTGTTTTGTTTCGTTTTTTTTCTTCTTCGGATATTGAACCAGTAACAGACGTTAATAGTAGTCTGGAGTCTAGCTGATTTTATCTCATGTCAGAAAGACAAACTTTTTTCTCATGTCAGAAGACAAAAATCATATATATATATATATATATATATATATATATATATATATATATATATATATATATATATAGGAGTAATTTTTTCTTTTAGACAAGTATTGTCGTATATGTCACACAAGGAATGCCTTCAAAATCATTCGTAACGAAAAATGCCGACATGAAAACAATTCTACATCGTAGTTTTTATCATGAAGGCCAACAACATCAATATGTTTTGTTTTTGATAATTTTAAATAACTTTTTTTTTAACTATATAGTCGTGGGTCGCTTATCGTCACTACAAACGATTCCACGAGTAGTTCCACCAGCACTACCCCCGCATCATCCTCAACATCCACTGGAGAGACTTCGTTACCAATATTGAGAATCACCAGCATAGAGGCCATGCTACTAAAGTTTCGGTTACGCTAGGCAGAACACGTCTCTAAGATGAGGAATCACTGCTTGTTCAAGACCGCAGTGTACGGCGAACTCTCCATCTGTCATCAGAAGAGCACCAAAGAAGCGACAGAATGAATGCCTGAAAAATCCCTTCGTGTCTGTTACATTGACCAATGACCTTGGCCGATAGTCCACGCTAGCTGAGAAACATGACGACTGGCGTCTCAACACCAACCATGTTGTCTCCTCCTTTAAAAACATCTGCAGGGTTACCCTCAAGGATAAAAGCACAGGAGAAAGTATCACAACACTATGTCATCAAAACTTTCAGCTGCAGCCACTGTAACTTGCCTGTCTCCCATTGGCCTTATTACATGCCTGTAGTCAACATGTGCCACCCACTTTTTAATCTTCGTTCACAAAGCCAAGACATGAATGTTATATACATGTGTAACAAAAACAGCTTTGCGCCCCCCCAAAAAAAAGAAAAACAAACAAACAAAAAAAACCCAAAAAAAACAAAAACAAAACAAGAAAAAACAAGAAAAAACAAAACAAGTGTATTAGCACAATACAAACAGCTTCGTGCAGGATTTGAAGTTGGTTCACCGTGTCCATTTTCCATTTTCTACGGCGATAACCATTACACATCAAATGCCTTAAATCAAATAAATTGCACATAGTTATATGGTTTTAAGTATTCTTATCCAATACAAATAATTTTCCAACAGATCTATTTGATCCATATATCAGGTAATTTCATTCTGGTGAACCTAGGAGAACAACGAAGGATATATTATCGGGATATTTTAAGCCCCGTCGACAGGGCGTGTAAATAAAGGTATGAGGTTAAGTTCTGTGTAAAGGGGATATGATGTTCACAATCTGAAACGTAAAAATTACATTGAAAATGGGCATTAGTTTTTGATAATATCAAGAGGGGCGCGTCGTGATCACGGAGTTCTAGGATTTATGTGTAACTCTGTGTGTGGTGGTGGGTTGGAACTGTGTAGGTAAACAATGGAATTGAATGTGAAAAGATTTATCAAAAGATGAGACTCGTATGTAAAAGCATGAAGCGTAAGTTATACGATTTTCACCCTCTTTAGAGATCTATGAATAAGCAGAAAAAACCTACGAAATGGAAAAAGAGATTAAAAATGATAATAAAAAAAAAAAGAAAGAAGTACAAATAAATCGTGTCAAAATTTGCTGAATCAGTAAGTAATTCTGCTGTAGTTGGATTTTCTTCTTTCTGGTTTGTTTCTAATAAAAAACAGACAAGGCCATATCTAATTTTAGTGAATGTTCCAAATGAATAATAATGGTGCTATTTGTGAGTTAGAAAGAAAAAAAACACTGCCTCATGATACCCAGAACAAACAAACCACCTGACTGAAACCAAAAGACTTAATTATCATCGACAACAAAAAAGAGACGTGTAAAATTGTTAATGCGGTTTTACAAACAAGTACTGGAGTAAAAATAATAAAAAATATTTACAAAATATTTGGGTTTTGTAATTTCTAATCAGAAGAATTTGCGAACTACATTTTCCTTTGTGTTGGCAAAAATGAACCATGATAGAATTTAAGCAGATTAGAATTTCATTTTCACATATATCTTTCATGGACACTCAATCAATCACTCATTAACTCTTTCTTTCTTTCTCACTCCTCTCGCTCTCTCTCTCTTTCTATCACCCCCCCCACTCGGCGCGTTGTGTTACGGTTATCGTGGTAGGAAATAGAATTAGCAACCCGAGATCAAAATATGGATGAAGCTGTTTTGGTTTCAATTCGCGCTAATGCCCTTGGAAAAAGTATGAATTCATCTCTTCTTTCTCCATCTGTGGATAAATAGTAGGAAATATTTGGTAAGACAACCAGTTTAGGAGAAGGAAAACTCCGAATTCAGATCAACTGTAATTTGCTTTAAAATAGACCTTGAGTTACATCCTGCTCGTGGCAGAGAGGTTAGGTAAACGTACACGCACGTGCGCACACACACACGCACACACACACGCACACACATATATATATATGATGGGGGGTTTCGCTGACGGCCGCCAACTCAAGCGTAAACGCGACGCTCTTCTATATAAGGAATGGAGCAATCTGTGACAGCCTTTACACACAAAGCGATGTGTGTATTAAAACAGTTAAAATCCCCTTCACATTCTGTAAGTGAAGACAGCCTAATGGTTAAGGTGCCGGACTGACACCCAACCGATCGGATTTCAATTCCGGCTGTAGGTAGCTTACAAAATGTCTAGCCACACTGAAGAGACTTGATAAGTCTGTGGATGACCCTATATATATATATATATATATATATGTGTGTGTGTGTGTGTTGAAGTTTGGGTCCACGTATGCTTCTTATATGAATGTAATAAAGATGACATGGCCTATAACTGGTGTAAATATTCAAGAAAGAAATATATATGAAAATATCACGCCTCACACACATCTACTTCCGTCCTCGTCTAAAGTAGTAAGAGCTGGGTTTATTGCCAGGCGCCTGATGCAACTCAAAAGGGGAATTCCGACGAAACTGATCTACTTTTGGTCTTACAACCTGTGAGGATTGCTTCCTGAAGGATTCCCACTTTAAACCGACTTTGTGTCACATTCCAGCACTACAGCGCATGTGTGACTGTGCATGTATGTGTATGTGGGAGTGTGTGTGAGTGTGAGTGTGCATGTGTGTGTGTGTGTGTGTGTGTGTATGTAGGATGTGTGTGAATATAATGTTTAACATGTATCCTTCTAATATATTCTTATTTTAGAAGAGTCTTTTTAACGACAAAATTATCACGCGTACAGATATTGAATTCTTATGTAACACTGAAGTGCTAATCCACGCGTAAATAATACAGTCATAAATTACTAGAACAATGTTAGAGTATGAACACACACACACACACACACACACACACACACATATATATATATATATATATATATATATATATATATATATATATATACAAACATTTGCTATCTGAGGTATGTTGATATCAGTTAGGATGTGGTACCAAAAGCAAAAGAATTTTGTTGAAAAGTCCCGAATTCCAATAATGTACCACCTAAGAAAACACAAACAAAAACAAAAAACAAACAAAAACCGAAAAACCTTTAAAGCAAAAACAAAACAATGACGTTCAAGCTGAATCGACAAAAATAACTAAAGAAGAACGAAAGTTAACTATCAACATGTTAAAGTTTATTCGTGGGAGAATTCGCAGGATGAATTGCGTTGAAAAATCGAGAGATCTATGAACATAAGTGATTATACAGGTGTGCAAGAGGTAAGAGAGAGAACAATGTCCATATCATGAGAGTCCGACCACATACAGCCTGGGTCGATAAAGAGAGATGATATTTGTTATTTTACAACGACTAAAGAGAGAAGAATATCTTACATAGATCGCGATCTTTGGGAATTAAGATTCAGAGGAGACATTATGAGTTTTTTCTCTTAAAATATAAAATCTGTATGGAAGAGATATACTGGAAGATACACTTATCAAGAGACAATATCCCGCGCGGTATTGATCCATATAATATACGAACAACATCATCTACATCCTTCAAGTCTATTCTTCATAGGTTATTGATAAGGTCATAACAGTCGTAGATCCTGTCTTTTATTTGGATTTCTAGCACCCTAATTGACACAGATACACTACTCAGACGCACATATTACACAGATAACCGCGCGCACGCGCAAAATACACACATACACGGCATATTATATAATATAATAATATTATATATATTAAGTATAAGTATATACCTAGGAGGGTATTTGTTATACTATATATGATGTTAAAAGAAGGAAATGATAATCCTGCGACCATTATTGCACGCAAGAGAGAGAGTGGAATAAACCATCAATCAATTTTTCTAAGTATCAAAGAAAAAAACAATTTAACATACTCTCCAACTGATACTAATCCAATATTTCGATTCTTTCCCAAATATCTCAGAGCTCTTAATCCCGTAAGTTGTTTGGGTCGGATGAGAAAGTTAAATATATAATCATATAAATACTCGCAACGAACTCTATTTACGAAATGTAAACAACTTCATCTAGCTCTAGTATTTTTCAGACGACAGTGTGTAATTGCAGATGAATATGTGCTTTTGAATTTTATACGCTAGAACATATTTTATTGAGGTTCTCCTCATTAATGGTAATCTAGTGTTGTGTCGGTGTGAGGATGTTATACTAACTAATAATAGTAATAAGGCTAAACAAATACTCAGAGAATCATATCACGTTTTTAGATATCTGAATCCATGTATAGGATATTTATCTCTAGATCAGTGTGTGCAGGCTAGAGGCTAGTGACTTCGATATGATACGGATAGATGTCGGTGTGTACCGTCGTGGTGGTATTAGCATCACAGTGCTCTGCTGATGAGAACCTATATTAGCGGATCAAAAACACTATATTCAAGAGATTTGATTTGTCCTCGATATTGTTTAGGCACTTACATTGTTAAATCCGCTTTAACCATAATGACTTTACTTATTCAAAAATTAAGGTCTGACTAAAATAAAAAAGTCTATCATAAATGTCCATCAAGATCACCTGTCGATGAGAAATACACGCTATAAGATAAGGTGTTTACGATTTGGCGATAAAGTCAGGACGATACAAAGTTCTCCAAAGTGGAAATATGTGTGCTAACTATTATCTTACAAGCAGACTGAGAATATGTGCACTGTTACGTTTTGGACGTGATGGTAAGAAGACTGGTTCTCAAATGTCTACTCATTGAGAATTCTAAAAACCTTTTTTAAACATAACTACTTTACTTTAGATAGCCCCTTCTTAAATGGAAACAAGTTACATATGACGTATATTTTTTCTTTTATAAGATAATAGCCAATTAAAATAATTATCGAAAGGAGTTTAAAATAAAATTCTTCCACAAGAATATCATAATTTTTTAAGCATGTTTGATGATTTCAAATATATGATTTATCCGATTTTCGGATACTTATTTAACTACCAGACCGCAGACTTCCAGTACTAAGTTTTTATTACTGTTCTCCTGTAATACGAGCGTTCGGAGGTACTTTTTGTCTTTTTATGTAATGCAGAAAAAAGTATGCAATCACATATAACCCCAGCACCGGATATTTTTTGCCGCACCACAAAAATACAAGGTGGAGTCAGTTAAGCTGAACACTGAAAAGAAAATCAGAATGTTTTGAAAATTAACTTTAATTTTTTTTTCAAACGCTGTAAAAACACGATTTTTTTCGACAAATTGGTTATACCTAAATACTATATATATATCATATGATATATAAATAATATACTGAGTACATTAAACATCGTTTTGTCTTTGGAGATGGCGATAGAGCCACGAGGAAATCTCTTTGGGAGAATACTGTGCTTATAATTGATAAATATAACCTAATTTTGAAAATTAAATTAGTATGAATACATTAATGAATTAGGCAGAATATAATCTGTTCAAATGACTAAGCAGCGTAAACCATAATCGAGAAAAAAGTGAGCAGTAATAGAAGAATCGACATGTTTCCCTCGATTTGATTTTACGTCTTACATTTTGAACAGATATAATTCGCCTAATCATTAATTACAACTAATTACTTCAAACTTGAAAGGTGATGACTTCATATTAAGCACCACTATTCTCGGCCAATCATAATAATAATAGTACTATAACGTAATAAGTAACTAATTCCTAATATATATACATATTATAATAGTAGTTGAGCTATATAATACCAAGGCTGAAAATTGGCGTCGAGGTGTAGTTCAATAGCAGGTATCTAGTATGTTTTGTAATTTTTGACCACACCTTGTATTACTATTCGAAACATTCCATTTCTTGTTCATGTTGGCATTCCTCTATCTTGGATAATTCACAAACTTCAATTCTCGATACTCTATACACGAACACGACACATACACACAAGGGTGGCGCGTCCGTCAGGCTACGCACACACACATTAGCACATAGTATATACAAATTAAAAATACCTATACTATCATATATATATATATAAGTATAATATATAGAGATGAGAGAGCCAGAGAAACGAGAGAGTAAGAGAGGAGAGGGGGGATGAGAGGGAGATAGTATAGAGACATTAGTTGAATAAGATATGAGTTGATAGATACCTACGTCTGTATATGTGATATGCTTCTATATTTTCTACATTCTCAATTATATGATGCAACCAACACATACGACATACATAAATCTATATTCGCAGTCGAATAATACACTGCCTCTATGTATTATATATCTGAGTCAGCTACATCCATCTCTGCTTTCAACACGTGGGAAGGGCCAATACTCGTTCAAGTCATCTTATTTATAGGATCTAAGTAGGACTTGCTAGATAGCAAGGTTGTGTATTTTTTAATTCAATCTCGGCCAAAGAGAACGAGGTCAACGGGTGCAGCTTAACTGAGCCTTAATGTGGGCTTTCCACCACCATATAACGATCTAACGTGTTCTGTCTTAACTAATGCGTGTGAACCGCCCATTCGTAAGAAATGAATCAACTTTCTCCAAAGTCATTTTTACTAAACGAATGCAGCGATCAGAGAAAAGCGCTCCGCATCTTCCACTATAACTACGGGAAATCGACGTTACCTCTTACACCAAAAATCCGTCTTCTAGTATTATGCTACAGTAAAAAAACGGAATTAAAATTAATGTAAATCCATTATTTTAAAGTTCATATGAATCATTTTGACTAAAAGACAGGAAAAGTATGTAACAATAAATGAAAACATCCATTAAAATTTACATTGCAGCGATAAATAAGTGTGATACTTAATATAGATGTAATTAATACTCTAATTCACTTTAAATTCCGTAAAAGCAGATAACAAATTCCTATAGCTAATATATAACACACTTAGCGCAGAGACCCAAAACATCAGACGGCACATGACCCCGTGCTTCACTGCTACCTGCTACAAGTATATAATAAATATATAATAGTAGTAGTACCGTTAGTTAGTTAAGATAGACTAGAGAAATATATATATAACTGTAGAGTCATATATTAGAGTCAGTATAGATATACTAATATTAGGCGCATACAATTCGTATATATATATGAAGAAAGAAAGAAGGGAAGGTGAGATTTTGTAGGAAAGCCAGATCACAGAAAGAGCACTTATGTACTCACTCGAACTCCTACCAGACCCAATTACTTGTGGTACTTGTGTCCTAAACGGCCTGCTCCCCCCCAAAGCTCATTAACCCTTATGGCCACTAGAAATGGAAGAACAGTCAAGGAATTTGACAAGCATTATAACTTTGTACATTTTCGCGAACAGCATTGTAAACCTGTATCTTTTATCTTTACTTATTAGACACGCATCTCCTACGCACTGACGGGTTATCCACATGACGAATGAGAAGCACGTCCACCAGAGGATAATAGCATTTTCAAAATAGGTGTCTTTATGAGAAATGGTTATCCAACCCACGAAAGATGAATATGTGCTAAAATCGCATTCTAATTTAACCCAGCTGGTGCCACTGAACTCTATCACGTAATATTATATCCATACGTATTCGCTTATATACGAGTGATCTGGAAGACGGAAGTATTTAATTTTGTTGAATTTCAAATTGAAATTTAAAACTGAAAATGTTGTGTAACCTTAATGGTTAGAACTTATTAATTAAATAGTTACAGACATATATATAAACGTGTAGAAAAGGTTTGTAGGTTACACCATACTTAAAACATTGGTCGTATAGATGACACAACGGAAGCAAAAATTTTCGAGTTAATCTTTTTTACTTTAATAAAAATCAATTTGTTTGCTAGCAACGTTATATAGTTTCCAGGGCTTCGTATCTATACAATAAATAATTCGAATGTAATTAATGGTATTCAAGAGTATAATAATACATTCCATTTTAGTAAAATGTATGATAATAGACTTTTATATATAATATATGCTTTAGACTATAAATAAATATTGCGAAGGTGATAGCGCTTTGTTTTTCAACGGTCTAGTTTGCTCTGAAGTTCATACTATTTTCACTAAAAAATAGATTATAAACGGGATCGGATTTGACCCATCAAACTGAAAAAAGAAACAACAACAAAAACAACAAAAAAGCAAATTGAGAGAGCACTGACACATAGAATAATGAGAACCTCAATCTTGATATTCATACTACCCTAGAATAAACCTACAAAATCAATACCTGATGAGTAGATCTATGTTATGATCAAGAGAACCTGTCCAGGATTTAAGCAACTATCTGGTTTAGACTACCCTCCCCCTCATCATAGAAATAAAAGTTGGGCTTACAATGAGAACGTGATTTAGAAAAAATTGGAGAAGAAATATTTTGACCTCGTTACTGGGAGCTTGGGTTTTAGCACAGATGGGGTACCTTAGTCTACATCACCATGGGGTTCCATCTATATAACATAAGTTATCCCACCCTATCGATATTTTTATAATCCGCTATCAAGATTGGTTGATTTTTTGCTAACTCAATTAAAGTAATGATTAGTAATTATTATTTATATAAAAGGCTTTATTTTAGGTAGGAAGTGCATGGTTATTGCCGTGGCGTTAAGAATCATCTGTGTTCAAAGTAGACCAGAACACAACTCGTCAGTATATTTAGCTGGACAAACAACAACAAGGTCGTAAAATATATATCCGAATTACGGATCACAACAGGCAATTTGCCCGCAAGTTTAATTATTTGAATATTAGTTAAACTTTTCTAGATGGCTATTAATACACCCGCGCTCTTTGTGTTTTTATTTTAATGAGACACTATATTGATTCCATTTCCTAAATGCTTTAATTAAATGATTTATTATTACATATTTTAAAACGGTTCCATTGCAATGATTTCATTAATTTTTTTTTTATGTTTGTCTAACATGATTGGAGGCATAAAACACTATTTATTTGCAACCGTAGTTTATATACGTATCAGAGTATTCATATCTAGTACAAAAAAGTATTACAACCTCCAGTTTATTCACCAGAAAAAATTGCTAGACCGGATATATTAGAGTTACATGTATTCCTGTCTAACAACTAAATAGATAGGATTTAATGATTAAAATAATTCATTTTGTTATGCACACAGTTACATGCAACTAGACTTTCCCGTATGTTTGAACCCTCGCTGGATCTGCCCCATATGTGTATCTTGGATCTCTGTTGTTTCTATTTCTTCTATCCTTCTCATTGGATAGGAATCGGAGGGTTATGGGTAACCACTCATATCCTGACTTCGTTCGTATTCTCTATCTCATTACAATATCTCTCCAACAGATTCTATTTTATTAAGCGTATAATGGGACCCCTATTATGGAACTTAAAAGGTACTGACACACTTCGTTCCAGATATAGAACTATGTGGTAGAGTGCCATGGATCATTGAATGGGGTTTACTCTCCCATCAGTCGTCCCAATATGATCTATCAAAGAATTTAGCTTGTGAATTGCTCTGGATCCTATCAAAATGGCTATTCTAATTTAGTTCTTACTTTTGCCAAGTACTTTCCTGTGTCCTTATATGTCTTTATGATATACTTCTTTACTCCATGCCGGGTAATATCTCAGCACAAATTCAGGTCTTTATTACTAAGATACTATTATTTTTATTAAAATGTCTACACTATTGAATTCAGGAGCTCTGTTATCACTAATTAAGTCTCTACTCTTTTTTTTTTCTCGAGGATATCAAGTCTACCAACTTTTTTTCATAGCCTCTGTATAAGCTGGCACTACTCTAAAAAACATAATTACTATTTGAGATTGTGAGCATTCCTGTAATGTCTTAATCTCCTGATATGGTACATAGTCAGCTAATATCGGTTTATTAGTATTTAACTAAAATTACCTGCTATGACAGAAACGGAGGAGCTCATTTTATTAATTCTGATAATCCATAATTTTCCCTAAATGATAACCAAAAGACCGAAACTATTCGATAAATAGACGCCTTTCAACGCACACAAATTATCTCATTTCAGCTACCATCATTTTCAACTACCTGTATACGAAACACAGCCTTGTGAATACTATGTATACTGTAAATCCCCGGGCTTGTTTCCTAAGTACATAAAGATAAAGGGTCTAATGGCTGGGGTACGGTCGACTTCATCCACCCTACCATGGATCTGTTACTTCGGCTGTCAATTCCACTTTCGCAAATTTTCGCATTGCAACATAAGTGCATTACGTGGAGAGAGATACCATATTGATATTTCATCGACTATTTTGTACTTTTTAGACTATTCAACAGTGAATCTCAAGTTTGTGAGAACAATATCATATGGCCGGATCTGTGCTACCTATTCGATCATCAGTGTTCATAGACTACAATTTTTTCTCTTAATTTTATTCCTCGTCATATATTGGAGTTTAGGATGTGTACGAATTACTATATACTATAACATTAGGAGAATTACATAACTTAATTCAACTACTTATAAATATTACACGATATCTTAGAGACAGGCAACAATCCTAGTCTTCTTACATTTACCAGATAGTGTAGTGACGCGTAGATTCAAACAAGTGATAATACTTTCTTCTTTTATTCTGTGTGGGACTTAACAGGTTCATCGGGACCATGTGAATAAAGATCGAATGTCAGGATTTCGTTTTTTACTTTCGGGTGTTTTCTGATCACTGGTGTAGTTTTTTGTCGTTGTGTAATACCATGTACGGATATATGATTTGCTCGAGAGTGTAGACCACTTCACTACATAGTGGATAAAGGGACAGCACAAATAGTTTTAAAAACCAAAATCCATAGTATGACATTAACGTGCTCGGTGGTTTCCCAAGTTATATGGATTACTATTCATGTTTATATGTATTATTTGGATTATTATAGGACTATTGTACCGACTCACTGTCGTGACACATATAGAATATCGTATGAAACAACGTTTCGGACCGACATCGTATACATCACTGGACCTTACCTAGAGATATTTTCATGCGTCGACTAAGGACTTATTTTCGCACATCGGTAACATCTTCTATTCCGAACACACGGAACCTTTTTCTTAGTAGTATTGGCGAACTCTTGTAGTAATCCACGACTAAGCATACCTATAAGGAAGGCGAGGGGAAGCATATCGCCGAAACGTTGAGCATGCATAATACATAATGAAGAATAGGACATAGTTCCGTAATAATCCAAGTATACTAACTATGAAACTTCAATCTAAAAAATTCCGAGAAATTAGTATTCAAGTAGTTAATGTTACATAGATTTCTATGAGGGTTGTGACACAATTTTCATATTCATCATTTGAGATATATCTTTCGGGTGTCCCCTGAAAAGTATTAAAATTGTTTCTTACATATTCACTCGAATAGGGATCTGTGCATATATATTACTGTTAGGACCAAGTATAGAGAACTTAGGCCATACTCGTATTCAGATTATTCGGTTTGCTTTTTTATTTCTCTGGGCAGACTCAGACGATTTCTAGTAGTAAACACGGTGGTTATAATCTATCTTTCAAAAGAGAAAGTGATGCTTATTTTAGTGCGGAGAAAATTATCTGTGGCTTCTTTGTCGTTTTGTTTTTGTTTGTCTTATTTAAAGGCTATACTGTTTAATATCAATTTATGTGAGAGTTGCGGAGAGATTTCTTATTTAATCCATTACGCGCATACTATGCCTAAACTTTAGATAAAATCCACATATCCCTTGTTTCAGGTCATTCGGGTGAAGGTTTCTTGTCCTTAAAATATTCTATAGTTTACTGTGTGTAGACTCTGACTTTAATAACACTTTTGAGCTATCTACGAACTGATACCTTTACGTTCATTAAAATTTCTTTAGAGAAATACAATTGCAATCTTATTCAAAGAAGATGAGTCGAAAGTGATAATGCTTTTTGAATTAACCTTCAGAATTTAAAAATATATATACCGACGCCCTGGTTGTCGGCTATTTCAAAACGATGCTTTAATGAAGTAAACAGAAATTCGAAATTTATCTTTTGTTTTAGTAAACTATTCTGAACATTAAACATTTCTTTCGTATAGGTTTAATAATTTCTGGTCCCGCCATATTTGAATAGCAATTATACAGTCATTTAACCTTAGTAATGTTGACTTTCGTACCTGAGCGAGAATGGTTACGTATTTCTTTAGCACTTCCACGTGTAGACTTATTTTGTCGATGCAAGATATCTATGTAAGCCGCACACGGGTTTACAAAGTGCAAAACTTTAAGAATTTAATACATGTCCAGGCTTCATAGAATAGTTAGACTCCCTATATAAACGAAACTAGGTCGTAAAATAATCTAAACTAAAAGATACGACTCACAATCTTATTCCCAAGACACTCATAAGGGAATATTTATGCTGAATACTACTCCAATGACCGGGAAGAAAAAATAATAGGATCCCAATTGACATACAGATATTGACGAATTAATATTACGTTCCCTCCTTTTCCACGAACTTTTATAACAGTACTAAATAGATCCTTGTCTGCGTCGAGGGTGACTTATGATTGGACGCTCATTTCTCTATACACTTATATATTTCATTACTTCAGGTACAAAGCAATATTATCTTTATAAAGAGAGTTCGCACAATTCATCGCTCTCGCACATATCAGCTCAACAGATATCTTATTTAGTGGATTGAAGCCTTCTCACCGAAACAACTTAAAAAAAAATACTCTCCTACCATAAGAATATGAATTTGGAATTTAGCATTCTCAGTCTTAAACTGTTCACTTTTGGGAGAGTAATCAATATAATACTACATCTGCACTTTTTCATTGGAATTAGCATTTATTAACTCTCACTTTTAGTATATGCAAATGTATTATGCATCCTTTAAAATAGACTCTTCATCATCAACCAAAAGGCTACAAATTCTTTCTATTCGGAATGGAATATTGTAAAATCATTATACATCTCACAAGAGCTTTTCAATCGTAACCACGTGCGATCTGATTATCCTGAGGTAATGATTGCATCCTTCCGTGTCTTTTAAACGACATGACGACTCCTATGTCATGAACGACTAGGCACAATTATACCTCTATGAGTTTCCTCCACGGCTACGTATATTCACATCGTTTCAATGCGAGGAGCGTGTGTACACGGGTAATGAACGGCACGCAAACAAAAACTTGATGGCTTTTTTGTTTTACGCGGGAGTTTTTCTAGCAATAACCGAGTTTTATCATAATTTCGTCGCTCTACAGAATAAAACTGTACCCATTTGTCAGAATATCGTATAACGTGTTACTTTTACTTTCATCCAAGTTTTTGTATCCAAACTATCTGCACACATCATAAATAATAAAAATGTTTTTTGTTTTATGTAATGTACAGGTGCTGTCAATGCAATGTGTCATATAAATTGATCTGACACTATTAAGTCAAAAACGTTTTGCTTATGTGGCATAGCTTACCCTCAGAGACTAATCTAGCTATGATCCCCCTGCATAATAGCACCAAAATGAGATAAGAAAGTAGAAGTAAGGCAGTCAAAAAATGGAGAAGGAGAGGGCATGAATTTATAACATCCTTATTGATTCTATCTCCCATAATTTTCTTCTTTCTCTTCTTCTTCACACTAAGCACCGTCCACGCTTATCACACAGAACACAATTAACATATTCGAGAGCGAGAAGGCATATACTTTCACAGAAAAGACAAACCTAGCGGTGATCTGGGTGGAAACGTACGCATCACGAGAATTGATGTAGTACCCGTGTGCAGCCATAGATGTGAGGACCATGTGACACACCGTATCGTAGAAACAGTTATCGATGTTCATGTGCAGTAATTAATCATATATGATATGCACGCCTTTGTGATAGTTTTAATCTGTAAATGTCTATGCTACACTATGTTCATGTAAGCACTTTAAAAATTAATTTTTATTGCACTGATATGTTATTGTTGTGTCAGTTTCAAATTAGATCGCACAGTGGAAACGCAATAATCAATAATATTATTATGAGTGATACTATTATGCTAAATTATTACTTAATAATTATTAACTTAGATATATTACATGTTATATAATTCAAGAGACATAAGTTATTTTTGATACGATAAGATCCGATAACGAGCTGTAGAGAATACTCCTATTTCATAAGTAAGTTATAGGTTTGATATCAAGACTATTGAGTTACTATATCTTGGTGTGAGTTAGAATGTCACTTCAGATTATACGCAGCTATGAAGCGTAATCATACCATGCACACAGAACTTAAGTATCACATGTTGTGTGTGTGTTGGATCGTAGTGTAGTTTGTGTTGATGTGCTGATAACATGGGATGATATAATCCGTAGTCAGAAGATATCATAATGATATTTTAATAAGATTAAACCCCTTTAATAGGATTATAAGAGGTAGTCCATAAAAATGCTAAATGTGGATAGAACTGAGACATTTATATGGATTTCTGAGGTTATATATTTTATAAATAAGACGAGGAATATCATGATCAAGCGTAAATCACTCGAGCGCCCAAATTATAATTTTAGCCCGTAGAATCAGAGCAGACGCTGGAATTAAAGTACGGACATTAGACATAAATCACCGTGAATCAAATAAGTGGTCTTACTGTAGTGGTTGGTCTTCTCTGAGCGCTTAGCAGAGTATTATGAGGTAGGTAACTTTAAAAATGTACATATTCAAAGATATATCGTATGTTTATATAGTGGGCACATGGTATTTATAATCGGACTATACACTAACCATAGATATGCGTACACATATTCTCATAAAGTGGTTTCTTTCACCAAGAGTTGTAGACAAAGGAGCGGTCAAACGTGTTTTTGGTTTATTTAAGGATATGTTATGTAAGCGAATTTGATATGTAAAATCAGCCATGAAAATAAATCAACTATTTTAAGAATTATCCCATGTGTTGTCTACGTGTGTTGTAGTGCATAATTTAATAATTATTCAAGCAGAAATATGGCTGACAAGTATTTAATTACTTAATAATCTTAGATCTTGCGAATCAAATGGTCCAATAACATGTTGACTATAGTTCATGTGTAAAGGATATACGAATACTTCAAAGTTTTCTAAATCTTCCTTGGACTTTAAATAATTTTTTGTTCTTATATAGGAATTTAAGCACCTTCATTCTTCTATATTATAGACTCTACATGACATCAGAGGAGTGAGCGTAATCTAGGGATTTCATATATTGATAAGGGTGGCTAACTGAGTACATACTACCATTGTAGTGACTACCAACTGGAGAACCAATCATTGTCACGAGTGATGATCGACGGGAAGGTGGGCACAATTACTCTGTAGTGTCTTTAGAAGAGCATCCATTATAAAGATGGTCTAATAACATGGTATCGAAGTCGCAGATTATATTATTTAGTTGAGAAGGACCGAAGGTGCCAGATTACCACCGGGTGTAACTAGGTGTTCTTACCACACAGTATATTCCGACACCGAATAAAATGTAGAACAAGTTACAAAATTATTAGGTTCTGGTGGACAGATTCGGACGAATACATTGAAGAAGTGAATACATATACAAATACAGTCAAGTTAGACCTAGAGTAGGTAAGTAATACATTCTCCAAAGCGATGATAGAGACTTGAACCAGATAAACTATATTGAGTGTAGTAGAGGATGTATAAAGAACACACAGAAGAACGACTTCGTGCAATTAAGAAATAGAATATGAAGATCTCTGAAGTAATGTTTACTACGTTACTTAAGTATTATAGAAGATTATTTACTAAGGGGCGTGGTATCGCAGATAGACACCCTCGCGACACATCACACGCATAAAAAGGTATACAGTACGACACAATGTCTACGATTCACTAATTGTGCTCTTGTTTGCTGCTCCCGGAGAAAAGAGAAACCCTCAAAATTCCCGCGCTCCTCAGCACTGACCTAAATAACCCAATCAATGCGGTAGAACTAATCATACCTAGCGGTAGACAACATCCCTTCCAGGACAAGCTAAGCTAGAGACATCTCTCTTCCCAGACAACAGGAGAGATCACGCAAACCATCCGCTACTCTATGGGTGTGAACAGAAATTGTGTCTTACTGGGAAGATATCTCCAACACTTATTCTTGCACGAGAGGATCAATATGCCTGATTGAGGTATATGGTAGCGCACTGATATTCTCAGACAGTTTCATGAGATTGTACTTTGCATCCACTTCAGAGTCTCCATTCAAATAATACATTTGGTTTATGAAGAATATATAGGCAGCATAAACACAGAGAATTAAAACCAAATAGTTGTAAATTAAGCGTTTTTCAATAATCAACAGGACTATTTATATTGACTGCTGAAGAAGTAAAAGTATTCCTGAGCGAAGATATGAGAAGATCATAGTAAAATTGGAAAGACGCTGGAGAATCGTGTATAGTAAATAATATTTATTATAACCTATACTTGATATATTATAAGGAGGTCATGACACATCGGTACATATACGTAATTTATTAACAATATTTCCTAATTATGTAGGAACTTTCTTGTTTTTCTTTACCATAGTTGCATTTTCCTAGCTAATGTCAAACTCGGTGGTTGTTATACTACCTGCGTGTTGCTAGCCAGTATTAAAATTAATTATGAAAAGCAAAAAACTTTTTTATTGTTATATGATTTCTCATTGAGAATACCTGGTTATCCTCATATAGCATTATAAGTACACCATACACTTCCGATGGTAGTATATAACTTATATTAGATTTACATAGATCATCTAACACATTGCATTATAATAATGAAGTACTCTATATATATTACGTTGAAATATTATAGTTTATGTATCTACATATTATAGTATTAATAATGTATTAGATAATTTTATTGAGAGCTTAAACAGTGCTCATACTATCAATTTTTTAGTATGAATAGAGCATCTTAATATCTTAAGTTTCTGGTTACATAGTTAAAAGAATTCGTCCTCTTATTAAGGTCCAAGATAAAATCTGTATATGATAATCCTACAGTTCAGAAGATGTTGACACTCTACCCATGCTTCAACATGACACTAATCCGGGTAGGAGTGTTAAATATACTTCTCTCAGAATGGATAATATATGTTCGGAGCTCACATGGAGTCACTCTTTGTTGTAACATCGTTGAGTTTCTGCTTGAGTGGTACGTTATTCGAGGATTTAGCGTGAAAAAGTAGCGCTTAATCATTCACAGTGAATTACACTATAATACGAGAAGTTTTGTAAGAGAAGACATAAGAACCGATCATTATTGTAAAGAATGTCTTCTATAAGGGAAAACGTTACCGTTGGATCACCTAACTTCAAATTGCAATGACAGATCATCGGGAATTTTTTCTTATTAATGCCTACTCGGGATCTCTGCTTCCTGGTTGTCTAATTTGATTACTCTTAGCATAGGCCAATAGAATACGAGAAGCTTAAAGTGTCCCTCAGCAACAGCCACTGGCTCAGACGACATCTCTTCTAAATCACACCACAGAGAGAACTCAAATCGGATCTACCGCCATACACGATTGAAGGTAATCGTCAAGATATACAATATGAGAGAGAGGGGAAAAGTTTGATTGAGAGTCAGACATAAGTGTACAGCGACGGGTTCATGTTTTTTAACTTATTATTAAAAATTACGGGTTGGTCCTGATTTTTTCAGACATAAATCACTGCTATTTATCTAAAAAGCAGGAATATTTCTAGTATGTATAATTTGCTGTTCCATTTAAAGCTCTTAAACAGGGAAAAGCCTTTAAGGAGACAAAGATGATTAATTCGCCTCAGTTTTTGTATAATAATGAATTCAATAATTTATATTCAAATAAATAATATAGAGTATAGCTATAGTATAATGCGCGTAAATAGTAATACTGTATATATATATAATATTAATACTAATAGTTTGTAGTGGTGTCGTAACAGGGCATAAGAGACCTATTTTCATACGTCGGTATTTTGTTTCGTTATACGCTTTTCTACGTAGCACTCTCTTCTAACAGTTGCTAGAATTTCATGTTGCCTGATGATCCTGAAAATATTAGTTCTAATATGTGATTTTACTTTCTGTTATTCATATAAGCAGGTCTCCTCTCTTCACAACACCGATACTGTCCAGGGGAACGGCAAATTGTTATATAATTTACCATCAACGTCGTCACAGGAGCTGACAGAACGAGACTGAAGTCAATATTTTAACTGCCTTAGGGAATCTAGCTCGTTGTCTTGAATTCAGTTTCCTTTGCCTGAATCATCATCAGAATGAAAATCTTGTTGACAGCACAACTGTTACTTTTAGAAGAAGCAGGTGTAATAATAAAACGA
>CM042147.1:97137656-97175156 GCA_023376005.1 Doryteuthis pealeii | reverse complement strand
GGAATTCAAAAATCACATTGGTTTTGATCAATCATGTAACCTTTCGAACTATGGCCACGTTGTTTTTTTTACGTTTTTGTTTACATGTATTTTCGCTTTATATGATGTAATTCTTTTTGTTTCTTGAAATAAATTTTTGCATGCGTCAATCTATGACTAATTGGTAAAAGCCATTTCATTCATATATAAAATAAAATTATTTTACATAAGAATGAAATGGCTTCGACTAGAATACCTGGCAAAAATAAGCCCAACGTATGCTCTACATCTGCGGTGTATACATCATTGTTTTTAAAAGTCATAAGTTTCATCAAGAGAGCTTACCATGTTTTTTTTTGTATTAAACTTATTGACCAGAATAAAGCTTGGGTGCATCAGATGATATGCAAGGTATGCATAGAATATCTACGTCATTGGACCCAGGGCAAGAAGTGTTGTCTGAAGTTTGGAATTCCTATAGATTGGAGAGTTTGTGTAAGTTGTGTTTCTCTCTCTTAAAACCCTATTTCAGATGAGAAATACTTACAAAAATCAACCGATAATATCACAAAAAATGTAATCGATTGAGTGAGATCAGATCTTTGGAAAATCAACTTAGCATGGAAACCTGAACTGATCAAGAGAAATGGATGTCATTTATGGATTCAGTGGTAGAAAATTATCCTAAATCATTAAAAAAAACTTTGCTAAACATGTTTTCTAGTCCAGCGTTATCGATGTTATGTTCGAGTGAATTAGTGATGCTCAAATATTTGGAAGAATTTGAAAGGCGCATTCTAGTCGTATTTAATACGATTCTCTTTTTGAATAGTAAACCTTGTCATCCAGGGTGCAAATCTAAAGCATGAGACTACTTCGAAGGAGACGGTCGAAACTAGATGCTAGAGCAAATTATTTATTTTATGGCGACATTCCCCCAAGTTGTGAATATCATTGCATGTTTATAAGAATGTCCACATCTCAATATATGCAATAAAATGCACATGCCCACCCCACTATCTCTCTCAACTTAGAGTTTTAGTTTACAACAAATCTTTTGGATACCTTTCGCTTTCCTCCCCTCTAAAATTGAATATTTTATTCATTTTAAAATTGTATCATGAGTAGGACAATAACCCGATTGATAGATTAGTTTTTATTTTTTACTCATTATTTATATTTTTACTTAAAAAATCCTTGCTCTTTCTTTCTCCTTTTTTACTTCGTACAGTTTACTTATTTCTATTCGTTGTTAATCTATTTCACAATAATGATGGAGGGAGAAATATAAATAGTGAAAATGAGCCATTACCATACAGGCTTGTCTACACTTGACCTGACTATGGAGAAAAGATTGTAATGAACAGATTAACATCAAATAAAATACCCCCCCCTAAATTAGAAACTTAATTACCAAACATAATCTGTGTTTAAATATTAACTTAACATTTCTGTATGAAGAAAGCTACCAGCTTGAAAGCGCTAATAGAAAATTGAAATTATTGCGGGAACATTTTTCCCACTAAATAAATAAATAGATAAATAACAAACTATATAATCTGTATAAAAAAACTTCTCCACATATACAATATAAACAAAGAGATGACCCGCTATAAAACAGAAAGGTTTTTTGTAATTACTTTTTTGATTTTTAATTGTTGTTAACTAGTTTTAACATTAAGTCTTCGCTAGAGGAATTTTTTTATGAAGAAATTCTTTTAAAAGATTTTTTAAAGATAAAAAAAAAAGATGATACGCTACAAAAAAAATGATGAAGAAGTAACCAGTAATGTAGTATATTCATTTGTTGAATGTGGATTGTTTTTTAGTATTCAAGCCTTTTGAGCAGAACATTTTATAACTACCGTGTATTATAACCACGTGACGCTTAAGGTGACACGTAGAAGGCAATCCTTAAGATTTGTTTAGGTTTTTTTTTAAATCAGCCGTAACTGTTGAAATATTTACCTCATAGCTATGAGGAATGTGTAGTATCTCTTCTGTTATGTAGTGACTACCTCCAATCACCAGCGACTCTGGTAAACGGCTATGTGGCAGACAGCAAAAGGCAAGAACTCACATTGTAGGTGCAAGAGGTATTCAGACACGAAGCTTGGTTATTTTGAAAAGAGACAGTTAGTTACCAGGAGAGTGACAAATTTCGGGGCCTAAGCCCCTCATTGGGTTGGATTATGAAAGAAAGAATCTTTTCTTAATCATTTTTATCTACCTCTCCTTAACTTTCTTTGGGGTATCAGCTATACAAAATGCCTTTACTCTGACTCGGAATGATAGTGCCTATTAAGGTCCATCTATGGATTTTGAAAATTATTTATATTAGGAATACTTGATAACACACACTTCTAACCAAATTACTTGTACTATGATTCGTGACTTGATTATTTGTATTAATGTTAAATAGCTTTTTGCTATCTTCTTCGACGAGGGTTGTCTCCTCATATTACTGTGTAAACAACTGATTATTATTGTATTATGTTTCTGATTTGGTTTTGATAAAATAAAGTATGAAATAGAATAAAAATGATTGCAATGGAACGTTGAAAATAAAAATAGTGAGGATTGCAATCAATTATTTACAAATAAATAAAATTTCGGTATTGAAAGACCCATAAGAAATTGATATGGTGTTAAACAAATAAACCAAACCAAACCAAACCCAACCAAACTTGACTTCAACATAGAGTAACCCAAGAAAAGTTGACATGCCGTAAAACTAATTTAACCTAATCTATTCTCTGTCTAGCATGACTAGACATTTTCCTCCCTTTTCTTCTATGGTAAGTATTGACTTTTTGTTCTATACATAAAACAAAAATAAATAGGCAGCCTATATCAGTTTTCTTACCGATAGTATTCCACTCTTTCTCCTTTTTTACTTATTTTTATTTATTTTCTTGTATAAAGCTAAGCGCTTACGCACACGTAATATTTACATTGTTGGAGAGTATACATTTTCCCAGCATATTATGAAGTTGATCAGATATTTTCGTCTGCTTGATTCTATTGTGTCAATCAAGTACCATTGTGCTTTTCTTGTTGTAGTGGGCCATGATATTTTCTAACAATAGACTATACGACAATAACAAACGAGTTCACACAAAGAATTCATGTCACCCCCAAAAGGCGACATTTCCATGGCTTGAAAAAACAAAAAGAAAGACGTTAAGTTAAACTAGTTGAAGTAAAAACAAGGGGAAATTTTTATAGGTGTTAAAATCTAGGAGCTATATAGGATGATAATGCAGGTGGACATGTGAGAATAGTGCCTACTAGCTGAAATACCCGTTTATGTCGAGTCAACAATTAAACTTTTTCCACGCATATGATGTCTAAAATCTTTGTATAGTGGGCGAATTATTTTCAGAATATTTGCAAAATAGAGGGAATGTTCAAACTAGACAATTAATCATATAAAAAAACAAATAATACAAGATAATTTGATCAGAAATTCTTTGTCAGGATACAATATCATGAAAACAATAAAACATTCACTTTTAATCATGATATTTTGCAAGACCACATTTACACAATCCTACACCCCAGTAAGACCTCCGGGCAATGTTTCAACATTAATACATCAACATTAAATTGGTCAACGATCAGCCAATAGCAAAATACCTTACATTGAGATACAACTAAACGACCAAAATGGCGTTCTATCCGTGTATCGTTGGCGGCAAAAAATGTCACTCTGCCTGCAAAAGGGTTAAATAGCAACTGGTTATTTCACTGAATGGTTATAATTTACACCGAATGGTTATAAACGGTACTTATAACTATTATACATGAATCAATAATACATATATCTACATAACAAGAAAGATAATTAGGAATTAACTTTTTGCATATTTTGAGTTTTATTGTGAAATATTTTTAATTTAGATAAAAGATTTATCGATATAAAAATTTTTGTTTTTTTATTGTTTGAATTTTTTCGGTCTGCTGTTTTTAGGCCCATTTTTTAAACAATGTCTCGAAAATCCGTGTGTTGTCAAAATGTTGAGACATTGTCAAAATCTGAATTTCTCGTCGTTAAAATGAGAACACTGATCGCTAAAAAGTTGTGCGTCTAAAAACAGTCTTAGTAGCCAAATATTGTGGGTCCAAAATCAGATAATACCTCGTCGCCAAAATATTGTGAGTCCAAAATCAGATAATACCTCGTCGCCAAAATATTGTGAGTCCAAAATCAGACAATACCTCGTCGCCAAAAAATTGTGAGTCCAAAATCAGACAATACCTCGTCGCCAAAATATTGTGAGTCCAAAATCAGACAATACCTCGTCGCCAAAATGTTGTGACTGAATTTATCAAATACAACATATTGTATTTATTAAATACAACATTTCTTTTTGTTCAAATCCGGATGAAGATTAACGGAGGTTTATTACGTTTTATACAGAAATATGAATAATAGAGTCAATGTGCAGTTCTCCAACAGTATTAGTGACTCGACTACAAATACTACAACGTAACTCGACTACAAAATAACTCCGCGTATTGGTATTTTTTTTATATGTATTCCATTTACAATAGTTATAAAAGTAAACAACAGGGAATACTTATTTCTTTTTATAATTTTATGCAGTTGTTACGTAATGGCATCCCCCACCCTGAGGACTCTTGATGACAGGTGTGTCAGACATTTGTGGATGCGCAACTGACAGGTGACAAATATAAGTTAATCACTGCTGAAATAAATGTTGAAATCAAATAGATGCTCGTTGATTGGCTGTAGACAGTCACGTGGTAGACCTTTATGTTGGTCCTTTAAAAAATTGCTCTTTGATTTAATCAATGTCAAAATTTGATTCATTTGTAAATGTTTGATTATAATCCGAACTATTTATATTTTCAATGTTCTATTTCAATCTTTTTTCTTTAAACTTTCACACTTTCTTTATTTGATTAATG
The DNA here is from genome assembly GCA_023376005.1 of Doryteuthis pealeii. NCBI lineage: Eukaryota > Metazoa > Mollusca > Cephalopoda > Myopsida > Loliginidae > Doryteuthis > Doryteuthis pealeii. Next base: position 97,170,242 of record CM042147.1, on the reverse strand, counting down.
TACACACACACAAACACACACACACACACACACACACACACACACACATATATATATATATATATATATATATATGAACACGCACACGCGCACAAACACATACGCACGAATAGACACACTATTTAAAATATCTTTTTGCTATACACTTTCATCTAATGATGTAAATATCTATCTACTATTTGAATTTTGAAAATTCTATGATAATATACACAAAAAAATTGTGAAGCAAAGTTCATATCTAAGTAAGAAGATCTCTCTAGATATGGAACACTTATTTTGGGGTAGCTATTAGTAAGTAGTAGATTGTAAATGGTTTTATCTATGTGAAAAGGTCTGGAAATACTTGTAGGCATTTACCCAACCCGTTTGCCACGGGTAGGATGTGACACAAGGTCACAAATATGGGGTATCCAGCGAGGATCGAACTCGCTATCTATAGTAATGGATCTGTGAAACAAGCTTGCAAGCCATTACACAACGACGGGATGCCCAGTGGGTCTGAAAATGCTTGGAAGATATTATAGATATTTCCTATTGGAAATTCAGATCATTCAAGATTCCATGTCATATATAGAAACTTAAACATAAATTTATAATTTTATGACTCAATATGAACATGAGAATGTATTGCCTTTTATTGAGGTTTAATCTAATCACACACACACACACACACACACACACACGCACACACACACACACGCACACAATCCCAATATTCATAAGTTCAGTGATTGTTTGGTTGTATCCATTTTATGTCCGACCAAACAGTTGGATATTTGATTGCTGAGACTAATCTATAAGAGGAATTTAACTTGAATATAAGTATGGAATAGATTACACTGACCTTTGAGGTCAGTTAAGGTCACCACAGGTCAGTATAGATAGATAAATGGAAAGAGATAATGAGTTTATGATGGAATGGCTTGTTTAAGAGTATGATTCCAAAACTTTTCATTTTTGATCCAGAAGGAAATATCTTCTAATGGTGTTTATCCAGAAATAAGATCAACATAAAAAATATTCTTTTCACATTTTGTCAGAATATTGTTAATTATGTAATTTATTGTCTTTTTTTATTGCTTTTTCATATATGTACAAAATTACTCAATAAAAGTTTAGACCTTTTTCTTCCAACCATCCCTGGATTACTGATAATTCTTAATACCGTTAATGGTCTCACAACTGAAAGAAATCCTGGTATTTACCCCCACCCTCACCTCTGCAAGATATCGGCAAAAGTAAAAATTGATATATAAAAATTTTGATTGTTTTGGTTTCGACTTATAATAGGAAAGATTTCCAGTTGCCAAGGATGTTCAATTGGAAAACATTGGCCACATCTGAAAATAAAAAATGACGTTTTTAAAATGTATTTTTATATACTTCATTTAACCAATAATATATACATATGCTGCAACCCTATGCTGTTTGCATTTCACAATGCTAATACAATTGGGAAAGGCATGGATCCAACTATTCTCCCTCCAACTATGGGTTATGAAATAGAGCAGACAGAGTTCTTTTACTTTGGTTAGACAATCCTAGCAGAAGGAAAACTCTGAATTCAAGCCGGTTAAACTCTGTTTAAGAAATTGCCTTCTTAAGAGAAAGATATGAGAAAAGAACGAATAAAACAAAAAAACACACAAAGAACAAAACACAAAAGAACTAGTAAGGAAGGAGAAGAGAAACAGCAAAAATAAAAAGGAGAGAAAAACAAGAGAAAGGAAAATGGGAAACTTCTGGCCAAACCTTCACAGAATTTCGAATGAAAACCTTTATTCAATCCACGGGGAAATAATCTTCTCATTCTGTTAACCAGTGCTGGAAATAAGAGTTGAATATTCTATGTTATTATCGCACTTTTAAGTGCAATAACTTTGCAGTTCTAAGTGACAATCATCAGTAAGTTGTAGTTTAAATCTTAACCATGTTATTATCGCACTTGGCTAAGATTGAAACTGCAACTTACTCATGATTTTCACTTAAAACTGAATTAACTCAATCCTTATATTCGTTGCATCATGTGGCCAATTAGATAATAATGAATGAATTTTTGAAACTTATAAACCTAATGATCTTTTTACCAAAATATTTACTTTTATATCCTTTTGAATTAATGGTTTCCATATTGTATTCATCTATATACTTGGTCTAGTTAAGAGGTTGCTTTAGCCTAAAATAAGAGCTGCTATTTTGAGACGTCTATTTCTCCAATGTTTTTCCCTATCTATTGTCCTTTGTCGTTTTCATTGGAATACATACGTATTACTTTCATATCACCCCTCCTATATTCAATAAACAATTACCGTTTCCTGTGTTCCCCTTATATTATACAGTCATCTATATATTGACATTCTCTATTAAAAAAGATTTTACTCGCTGGTCAGTATCTCTTTTCTTCATTTTTCTGGAGAGAGAGAGAGAGAGAGAGAGAGAGAGAGAGAGAGAGAGAGAGAGAGAGAGAGAGAGAGAGAGAGAGAGAGAGTAAAATGGAAGTAACTAACTAACGGTGAAAAGAGCAAATATCATGTAAAGAAGGAAAGATAAAAGTAAAGTGTAAAGGACCTTCGAGCACAAATTCTGGCCAAGGTTGTTTTCATTTCACTTCGACCTGATGTTCTTGGGAAAAACTTGTATTTAAGTTTTCACGACCTATGATTAATTAATAGTAGAGCAGACTAGGTTCTTTAGCCATGGTTAGGTAACTAGCATAGGAGAAAATGATCTCTTAATTCAAACCAGCTTTACTCCGCTTTTTATGTTCATATAGGGTGAGCCGGAAAGTAAGACTAGAAAAACACTGAAAAGCAGTGGCACGAGGGGAGATACGAAAAGTCGGGTATGGATGATAATATATGGAACGAAAAGGGAAACCATCTCACCTGATGGGATGAAGTTAGGATAATAAATAGGGGGGATTAGAGAAAAAGACGTCTGAAAGAATCAGTTCACATGTTAGGCTATAGTAACCTCTTAACTAGACCAAATATATAAGATTTTCTTTAAAAAAGCAATATGTGTCTAGGTAAAAAATCATACATAAGTATAAAGGTAAATATTCTAAATAAAAAGAATATTAAGTATATAAGTTCCAAAAATTAATTCTTAATTTGTAGTTGGCCACATTGCGCAACGGTTATAGGGTTTGAGTTAATGCACTTCTAAGTGACAATTCTCTGTAAGTTGCAGGTTTTAATCCTGGTTAATAGTGATAATAATGTAGAATACTTAACACTTATACCCGGTCTTGGTTAACCGGTTGAGAACAGTATAACCCGGTAGAATAAATAAAGGTTTCCATTCGAAGTTACGTGAAGGCTCCCGAGTTTGGGTGTTGATTCCCATTTGAATCTTTCGTTTTTCCCTTTCATTTATCGTCTTTTTCTTTTCTCTTTGTTTATTTTCGCCATTTTCCTTTTTCTCTCTCCGTCCCCTGCTTTACTTTTCTTATCGGGTTGTTTTTTTTTCCCGTTCTTTCTCTTCCCTTATTTCTCCTTTTACAACTATCTAAAGTATTCTTTCTTTCTTTCTTTCTTTCTTTCTTTCTTTCTTTCTTTCTTTCCCTTGTATTTCTACTACTGATAGCGAGTTCGTTCCTCGCTGGATACCTCAATACTTGTGACCTATGAAGAAGAAAAAGAGAGTTTGAAAAATCAGATTGTTTCGCTAAAGTTCTTGTCATCAGAATGCCAATTAATTTATTACCCACAACGCTTCTACACTAAAGAGAAATGCTGAGCATCAAAACTGCATTGAAAGATTTTGGTTTTTATAAATAGCCTTCCATCGCCCTGTTTTTTGTTGTGTGCGTCCGTTGCTGCAAATTACAAATAGAATTTCACACATGCAACAAGATAGGACCTACTTGCAAGGAACCTTTACGCTCTTATCAGGACAGAGTTTGCTGAAAAAAATAGAAGGAATTACTGAAGAACAACTAAAATACTTATAAAGATAAGCAATTGGAGTGTGTGCGTCAGTTGTACGAGGTAACAGTGGCAATTCGTGTGTGTGTTTGTCAGATGAGATATGTACATGCTGCCAAAACCAGAAATCGAGTTGGTCCCTCCGCTGAAAATTAGCATCTCTCTTGGGTTTGGTATGATGGCTTGCTGTGTTTTAATCAATGGCACACTCTCCCCTCAAAGAATGAATTAACGACACTATACAGTGGACTCTCTTTGAGATATGTAGCCAATTTGTCACCAGCATAAAAGAAAAATAAATCAAGGAAAATGCAAAGCTTACCTCAACAGACACAAACTAGATAACGTAACAGCGCCTATCAACAGTTCTATCATATAACCTGACACGTGTTGTACACTCAGTTTGAGCAATAAAATAAAACAGCAGGTTTTATGTGTCTTACAAGGGGAATAAACATCTTAGGTAAATCTATAAAATTACATGAGTAATGATATCATAAAAAGTTTATCTACACCTTTCTTTTTAAATAACGTCGAAACTAATAATAGCTAATTGAAAATCAACGATACACAAATTGTAGTGCATATATATATATATATATATATATATATATATATATATATATATATATATATAATATATATATGTGTGTTGTGTGTGTGTGTGTGTGTGTGTGTGTGTTTGCACTGTGAGTGTGGCTATCTGAAGATGCTGGCTTCCTTTATCAAGAAGCCAGTTGAAATAAATGATTGTTAATCACTTATTATACTAAAGCTGAGCAAATCAACTTTTATCCCCTAAAGGCTTTTTCACTGTTTAGTTGAATTACACGAAAGTTATACTAAATTATTCCTTAGTTTTAGGATTGAATTATGTTTGAAAAAAATCCATTTTAATTGGTTCTAATTAGTCGTAATTTGCAATTAAATCAAAAAATGACCCGTCTCTGTCTTAACATTCTGTCTATCACTCTTTTCCTCTCTATGTATCTCTTGATTACACCTTCGTTATATGTGTTAGTTTATCTAGAGAATAAAAGGGAGAGTGATTAAGAGAGACACATTTAACAACTTGATTTCTGTGATAAGATTCACACCAGCAGCGAAAAGCCCGCACGTAATAAAATTCCCTGATCCATTTCAATTTAAATTAGGTCAGCCTAGGTTAAAATCTGTGTTTTTTCAATACAATTTTGAAATTTTTTTTACCAAAATCAGGGAATTATCCGATTTTAATGAAATTTTCAGTGTTGATTTTTCAATGAATGAATTTTATAATGCATAAGTTATCTTATTTCAAAACTTTCTGATTTTTATCAGGTCACTTAACTTTGACCTTCCACCTTATTTTTAGCGCACAAATTATCGTTAGGGGTTATATACTTATGAAACTAATTACAGTATAAATAAAAAGACAAAAGACCGAAGGTGTGAATAGAAGAAAAAAAAAATTAAGGGAGATATCATGAGAGAAAATAAATACCGAAAATCAGAAAATAAATTTAAAATAAAAACTAAAAAGATAATTTTTGGAGAACTCTTTTTTACACTTTTCGATGATTATTTAATTGGATATTATCTTATAAAAGAAGAATTTATACCTCGATATTTGTTCTGTTTAAAGGGGGGATAAATTTTCAACAGAGCTTCTCTATAAAAACTATAATATAACGATAATAAACTAAAGTAGTTATCAAATAAAATATATTTTTAGAATCTAAAAATATGAATTTTGAAACTTAAAATTAGACACTTCATATTTTAAATGCATTTTATATATTAATTTACCATAGCAGAAATACCTAATTAAATCAGTATTGAAATAGAATCAAATTCATTCATTGATAAATCAACACTGAAAATTTCATTAAAATCGGATACTTCCTTGATTTTAAGTAATTTTTTTTCAAATGAATGGGGTGGAGGGATTAGATTTATTTTTTTATAAAATACGGATTTTCATCATCTTTGGTGGTCACATTTAAGATATATTTGAGCAAAATTGATCGAAAAAATAGTTTAAAATGTATTAAACATAAATTACATATACAATATTATTTCGATTAAAAAAATTTTTTTTTTACTGATCCTCATTATGTTACTTTTCGACTTAGACAAAAAAATCGTTTTTAAAATGAGTAGCGGACGACATTTTTGGCAGACCTTACTCTTTTTCCCTAATCCCAATTATCTAGCGAGAGCTTAATGGGTGACCCAATGGTTCACGTTTTGTTTAGTGTGTGTGTATATATATATATATATATATATATATATATATATATATATATTTTAAGAATGGAAAGGAGTAACCTACTCGAGTTTCATCGATTGATTCTTCAGATTCTTCAGAATCAATCGATGAAACTCGAGTAGGTTACTCCTTTCCATTCTTAAAATAAATTTATGCTCTACATTGTATTGAGCACTTTGTATTTGTTTTTTCTCAACCTTAAGCTCTGGATATTGTGCGCTTCCAACGATCGTTCTTATACCCACCGGTAAGTTAATACTTATACATATATATATATATATATATATATATATATATATATATATATATATAGGAACTGTAACATATATACCCATGTATATATTTATCAGTTAAAATTTACCCTTTCCCTGCAGGTGGACGATGGTCAAGTTTGATGAAAAATCAGTCGGATTTCTATCACAGCCAGAGGTAGCTTGCTAAGTCTAGCCGTACTGAGGAGACCAGATACGTCGAAACACGGTATCTGTGGATAACTATATATATATATATATATATATATAATATATATATATATATATATATATTTTAAATTTATTTATTTATAATTAATAATACAATTTAAAATTCGGTCCTACCATTGGTTTCTGAATAACACTTTTTCGGTGTTATTCGTCGTCAGAGGCGTTGACTTTTTTTCTCAGTTTTATATATTATATATTCACTACAGTGATTCAAAAGTTTTACAATATTTTAGTTATATTGAGACACAATTCGGCTTTTTCCGTGGTCCTGAAGGTTACAAACTATACTGGGTCGTAGGATACAGTGCTCGCTTGACACTCTCCGAGTTCTACTTGCCGGATTTGCCTCTATGGGTAGGAACTGGTCCAGGGAATCCACGATTTTAAGCCCACCTGACCTTGTCTGATCCGCGAGGTTCTTGCAACCCGAGTGAAGTTTCTTGAATCATTTGCTTACTCTACTAAAATTAACTCGCTTTCACTTTTCTCACGATATATATATATATATATATATATATATATATTATATATATTATACTAAAGCTGAGATTTGGAGCGTTCAATCCCTAAAGGCTTTTTTGTTTGTGACCTTAATCACACGAAATTTGTCTCTAATTATTCCTTAGTTTTAGCTCAACCTATTGTTTGACAAAAACAACACTTTAATTGGTTTAATTAGTCGGAATTTGCAGTTAAGTCAAATCTTGACTCATCCCTGTCTTTACATCCTACGTTCCTCCCCTTTTTACCCCCTATACGCCAAGGAAGGGGAGATGGAATTGATCACAAGTAATACTACTACAAAGGCGGCACTCATCCAAGACCAACTAGAATTACTAGGCCAGATGGATCGAGTCTGACGTCACTGCGATATCATCATATCTAGTCCCAAGTTTGTTTTCACACAAACCGGGGCAAAACGAGACTTGCCACACGTGGCTAAACTCGAAGTTTTTTGCAAATAGTCAACGACTTTTTCTTGTAATTATTCAGTCAATTATTTTTATTTTATTTTAATTTATAAACAAAAATGCCCTTTAAGTGTGTTGTGCCTTTTTGTAATGGAAACTATAGAAATTGACCAAAAGTTAGTGTTTTTTCTTTCCCTCGTGATAAAATTTTGTGCGATAATGGATTTATACTATCAGACGAGAACATTTTTTACCTACAAAGAATTCCAAAGTGAGTAATTTTTTTGTATTAAAACTAAATAAATTTAATTTAAACTTCAATAATTGAAGTATTTTAAAGTCTTTGTAATTCACAAAATCAAGTTTAAGACATTAAAAGCTCTGTCTTAAGTTAACAATTTTTTTCACATAAGAGCGTAAAGTAAAAAGTGTTGTAAAAACTCATATTTTAGAAATAAACTCTAAAGAAATTCTCGATATTAATTCATTAAATTCGTAAAGGGATATTTTTATAAACATAAAGAAATAATTCTGATAATCCTTACAATATTTTTGAATAGTTTTATTCATAAATAAAAGAGTCTATTAAATTAAATTGACTATTTTGGTTAGTCTTAAATGCGAGAAAGTAAATATTTGTCTAATGTCTAATAATCCCACAATTACTTTGATATAAATTTATTCAAATAAAAAAGGGATATTATTATTATTATTGATATTATTATTATTATCGTTATCATTATTATTATTGAACTAAAGTTGGAAAATACTTGACTTTTTTTTTGGTAAGTAATTGTTTTATTTCATCAATAAAAAAATCTTTCTTTTTTTTTATTTATTTACTTTATTTATCTATTTTTTTCCTACTTGGCTTTTTTTTTTGGGGGGGGGGGTAAGTCAGGTTAGTTAATTTCATTTATTTAACGAATCTTGAAATATTGAGGACAATTTGCAAATTTAGCCTTTGTCTCCAGGACTCTTCTGAGTATTCTGGCAGATTGCAGCAGTACAGTGTTCTGGATGGTATCAATCGTTATAATTATTGCTATCATTATTATTAGTTTTTCGCACCAGCTGATGGTATTTCCCTGAAGTTATTATTGTTATCATTGTTATTTAAATTATTATTATCATAAAAATACTGATTCTAATAATAATAATAATAATAATAATAATAATAATAATAATAATAATAGTAATAATAATGATTCTAATAATGAAGGTTTGGAAAGTTTGGAAATCAGAGGAAGTATTGAAACCATTCAGAACACTGAACTGCTGCAATCTGCCAGAATACTCAGAAGAGTCCTGGAGACCTGAGGAGACTTGCTGTCACTCAGACTCCATTGGAAAGACCATCAGCTAATGCTGATGTGAAAACTCAAAAGGAGTAAAAAATAATAATAATAATAATATAATAATAATAATAATAATAATAATAATAATAATAATAACAAAATTATTGATAATAAAATAATTCTAATAGTAATTAAATTAATCTCATGTCTTTGTAATTCACAATTGTAATTCAATTGAAAATTTAGGATTAAAATTAAAGGATTAAAGGATTAAAAAGGATTCAAATCTATCAAAATTTTCAAAATCATTTTATCCAAAAATAATTATTCATTATTCTAATTAAAAAATATATAAATGTTAAAATTCTCTCTTTATTTGTACATAGATTTGTCACTAATAATTTTTTGTTGAATTGGTAAATTATGTTCCTTAAAGATATCAGAACACTCTTCATTTTTTCCTAGAATTATAAGAAAAATGCTTCATATTGTAGATTTTTTGCTGACAAACTTTTAAGATTTTTACAAGGATTTAAAATAGGTTTGATTTTTACAATATTTTTAGGTATGTGAACTACATTTCGACCAGAGGACATAAGAAGAGAAGCATCAGCATTTGATGAAAAAACAGGGGCAGCAATTAAAGTTAAACTTTTTTAAAAAAATCTCTTTGTGATGGCGCAATTCCTAGAATTCTCCCAAACTGTCCCTCATATCTATCATCATCAATCACCTCTAGAGAGTCACCAGATTCTAGAAGAATTCGACTGGACAATTCTGCACTTAAAAGTGCTTTAAATGAAAGTGTTAAGGATGCGTTGGCATATACAAAACAAAACAAATTTTATGATATTAATGATCTGGTAGGAAAATTAAATTTTCTTGATAGAGATTACTGGAATGTTATTAGGCAGCAAGAAACAGTTATCATATGCAGTATCATAAAACCCCCATATCCAAAAATAAATTTGTCTCTTTTAATCGAGTCTAATTTTGCAGTTCATGTATTTTGTAGGGATGTGAAAATGGATATGATAGGAGATTATAAAATTCCAAAGCATATGAATTATAAGAATGATCTAGAAACTCTAATAGAAAACATGAAGAAAATGGACACAGAACAACAGCAAGCTAATCCCCCTAGTATAATTTTTATACTAAAATTAATCATGTCATTTTTTATATTGATACAAGATGAATCAAGCAAATATTTTAATTCAATAAAATTCATATATGAGCAGCTAAAATTAATGACACAGAATAAGTTTGATTATTCAACAGAAATGATGATATTTTCGTCATTATTATATAACTGCTCTCCTAAAGGGTATAGATTATTAAGAGATAGCAAAAATATAATTTTACCTAGTTATTCGACAATTAAAAGAGTAACATTATCAACAAATATGAATCCTTTAATTGAGCAACATGATAACAATTTTCTCATGTATATTAAAAACAAATTCAAGTTACTTGTACAGAAAGACACTACAGTATCTTTACTTGTTGATGAAATTCACCTAAAACCTTATTTTGATTATAAGGGTGGGTAATATTGTTGGCTTATCTGACAATAGAAATGAAGCTGCAACAAGTGCATTTGCTTTTATGCTTAGCAGTGTATTCTCACCATATAAGGATGTTGTGCATGTTATGCCAACTAAATGTCTTAAAGCTGAAAATTTATTTAATATTGTTAAACGTATTATAATTGGTTTAGAGGAGATAGGCTTTCAAGTATTATCAATCATAACAGATAATAATGCAATAAATAAAAAGGCTATATCTTACTTTTGCAATCCACCAAAGCTTTCGATTGTATATCCACACCCATTTGTTAAGTCTCGACCTCTTTTCTTTCTATTTGACTCAGTCCATATATTAAAAATGCATTAGAAACAATTGGCTTGGTCAAAAAGATGCAACTAAATGCATGCTCTTTCCAAAATTTTGTCATAATGGAAATCATGAATTAAATAGTATCCAAAGTGCCCCATTTTGTACCTTACAGAAACTTCATGCCCTGGAATCTCAGTCAATTTTGAAATATTGTTATAAATTGACCTCAAAAGCTCTTTATCCTACTAGTATTGAAAGGCAAAATGTTAATTTAGTTCTGCAAATTTTCAATGAATACACTATTCAGGGATTATTGACGTTAGGAAAACAGGAATGTTTGCCTAATTTTGCAGAAGTTGCAGAATATATAAACATATTTTATATTTGGTGGACAATAATGAATGTAAAAACACCATATAAAGGTTGTCGCCTTAGAAATAAATACTGCAATCCACTTAGAGTAAATGAAGAAAAATTTTAGATTTCTTTCTGTATTCTGTGACTGGTTAGAATCTTGGAATAGCATTTCTGGAAAAAATGGCAAATTAACAAAAGAAACCTTCACTGCTTTGCATCATACAACCTATGCATTTCTAGAACTGACTAAGTATTGCATGGAAGAATTGAAAATGCTATACATATTACCTGGCAAATTTCAGACTGATCACCTTGAGGCAAGGTTTTGGGCAATACCGGCGACTTAGTGGTGATCAGTATAATATCTCAATACGGCAAGTCTTTGAGTGTGAACAAAAGTCATTGGTAAGCTGATAAAAAATCATTCTTTTCTTCATTCAGTAAATCAAAGGAAATTAGCCATGCATATAACATTGAATGTATTGGCAGACCATGAGCTACTTTTTAATGTTGACACTTGTGATGAAGGTCATAATATTGAAAAAATAGAAAAGATGTTTATCTTAAGCTCTACAAATGCTCCTTTAAATAATTTTGTTCTAGAGAAAATGATAACATCATTAATAAGTTAAGCAAAAAAAGAAAACTTCAGACATTCAGCTGAATTTTATATCTATAACCTATTTTTCAATAAGTATTATTTGATTTTTGTAATTTGTTTGTCTGTTTATATCTAATTATTGATTGTTCATTTATTCATAATTCAGTATATATTGTAAATTTACAGAATAATCATTAAAATTGAAAAAAAAAGCAAATCAAAACAATGCTGATTATAATTTATCTAAACTTGGTTTCAAATTTATATTTAATATATTTATTGTAATCTGTCTGTTTATATATAATATAATATTGTAAAAATACAGAATAATCATTAAAATTGAAAAAAAAAGCAAATCAAAAACAATGCTGATTATAATTCATATTTAATATATTTATTTATATTTATTGTAATTTGTTTGTCTGTTTATATCTAATTATTGATTGTTCATTTATTCATAATTCAGTTGTTCCTGTATTAAGTAATTATCACTTGATAATTACAATATTGTAAATTTACAGAATAATCATGAAATTTTAAAAAAAAAGCAAATCAAAACCATGCTGATTATAATTTACCTAAACTTTATCAAATTTATATTTAGTATATTTTATTTATATTTGTTGTTTGTTTATCTAATAATTGATTGTTCATTTATTCATAATTCAGTTTACAGTTTTTTTAAATTAAAATAAAAAAGAACATGCAAATCAAAACAATGTTGCTTATCATTTATAAAAAAAATGTTTTCAATTTAAAAAAAATATATATTATGAACGAATTTCAGTTATTAAAGTTTAATGTAATGGTATTTTTTTTTTTTATGTACCTCAACGTTGCCTTAACAAGTTTTTTTTAAAATTAAAATAAAAAACATGCAAATCAAAACAATGTTTGTTATCATTTATAAAAGTTGTTTTTCAAATTTGAAATAAATAAAATTATGAACGAATTTCAGTTATTAAAGTTTAATGAAAACATAACACTTGTTTATTTACTGTCTTTACGAGACAACGGTATCTATTTCGCTTGCTCTAAGTTGGGCCCACTTTTGTGACGTCACACACCTAAAGAACGGGCCTTCTATATCGGTGGCCTCGACTCATCCCCCACCCAACATCCTATAACTCTAGAGTCGCCTGTCTGACATTCAACGAAAAACACCCGCCCCGCCCCGCAGTAAAAATTCTGATGTCTATTTCAATTGTTTAGGTCAATTCATTGAAAAATCCATGTTTTTTTAAATACAATTCTAACCCTTAAGTTTGTACCAAAACTCGGGGAAGTTTTCGATTTTAACTAAATTTTCAGTGTTGATTTAGCAATGAATTAATTTTTATTCTATTTTAAAACTTAACCTTGTCTTCCTCTGTTTTACGGGTACAAAATAATGGTGTGTATTTATGTGATTGATACTATTTTCTACATAAATAAAAAGACTAGACAGAACGTGTGAATAGAAGAAAAACACATTTTTTGGTACTCTTTGCGGAGAACCGTTCCGGCCCCCTGCCTAAAAAAATGCTTGCCGGTGGCTGCTGTAAAATAAAAATTAAAAAAAAAAAACACCAGCTACGATTGAAGTCCGTAGCCGAAGCGGTGTTACTTGAATTAAAAAAAAATCGGGTTGGGGTTGGGGTTTAGGATTAGTTTAATGGGAAAATAAATAATTTGGGCTCTGTTTTTTATAACCCAGAAAAAACAGAATCCAGACATTTTGTAATAAAACTGTTAATTTTAAGTAGGGTGGGGTTAAAGTTTAGGGTTGGGGGTGGGTTTTCGGGAAAAACGCCCTAAGTTGGTTGTTTTTTTTTTGTTTTGTTTTTTTGCAAGTGACACCGCTTCGTCTACGGACTTCAATCGTAGCTGGGTTTTTTTCAGCAGCCATCGGCTAGCGTTTTTTGAGGCAGAAACTTTTTTTTTTAAAGAATCTGTTCGAGTAGTAAATAAGTACCGAAAATCGAAAAATAAAATGAAAATGAAAACTAAAAAATAATTTTTGGAGTATTATTTGGGTGATATTTGCGGTGTTCTGTCCTGGAATCCTGCCTCAAAAAATCGTAGCCAGTGACTGCTGAAAAAAAAAAGACTCCAGCTACGATTAAAATCCGTAGCCGAAGCGGTGTAAAAAATAGAGTTAGGGTTTAAGGCTAGAGTTTCGGGTGGGGTTAGGGTTACTTTAATGGAATAATAAATAAATAATTTGGGTGACCCAGGAAAAACAGAACCATAAATTTTGTAATAAAGCTTAATTTTAACTAGAGGGAGTTGGGGTTGGGTTTTCAGGAAAAACGCCCTAAGTTGTTTTTTTTCTTTTTTTCAAGTGATACCGCTTCGGCTACGGACTTCAATCATAGCTGGTGTTGTTTTTTCAACAGTCTGCGGCTAGCAGTTTTTGAGGCAGGAGGCCAGGACGGAACTCTGCAAAGATTACCATTATTTGTATTATTCAGTCTATTGTCCTCATCTTCATTGTTATCTGTACAGCGTTTCGGCCGATGTACCCTCCGGCCTTCTTCAGGTATTTCTTGTCGGACACAGGAACCTTCTTGTAATAGGGAGCCATCACAGAACTTTGAACCTAACTCTTTATTCAGCCAACAGGGGTATCATGTTCTCATTCCACTAACAATAACTGAGGTACAGGTGTTAAGCTATGTTAATTATTATTCTATGTTACTGCTGCCCCTGACCAGGATTGAACCTGCAGTCTAGAGATAACTGTCATTTAAAACTGTCTTAATCTAACTCCGTTATGTGTCTAATTGGACAATCCAGTGTGAATTTTTTCCAAGCACAAAGGTTACAATTTATTTTGTAAAAACGAATTTTAAGTAGTGTCTTGGCAGATCAAGATGATTGAAATTGACCGAAAACATCGTTTTAAATGTATCAAAAATAAATTAAATGTGTAATATTATTTTACTTTTTTGCTTATGCTTATTATGTTACTTTTTCGACTTAAAACTTGACCTTAAATCGTTTTAATGAATTTTAATTCATTTTTAAAATGAAAAGCAGATGATATTTTGGCAGATCCTACTCTTTTTCCTAATCCCAATCATCTAGCGAGAGCTTAACGGGTGACCCAACGGGTCACTTTTTGTCTAGTATATATATATATATATATATATATATATATATATATATATGAGATTTGCTGGATAAATTAGCTCATCTATCGCGTGGCGTTATTAATATTGAATTAAAAAAAGAGCGTCAATTCTTATTTAGCATATAAATTTATATAAATATAGATAAATATAAACTCATTGTGGGGCAACATTGAGTCATACTCTGAAGTTAGTAAAAAAAGAAATCATCTCATTGAGAAGAAAAAAAAAAACAAAAACTGAAGCATATCATATTGGCATGTGATATGGTTTCCATCTAGCTTTTTCTCCATGCATTGCATTAGTGTTCAAGTGGTGCAGCCGTACAGTAGTACGGACACAGCTACAGCTTGGAAGAATTCCTGTTTTATTTTATAAGGGAGATCAGATTGTCCTGTGGTCGATAACCGGTCAATAGCTACTGGATGCCGTCTGGAGAATCTACCAAGAGCGATGGCTGATAGGAATGTATATATATATATGTGTGTGTGTGCTTAATTGGAGTCGTACCTAATTTTGAAAATTAATTAATTAATAATGAATTAGGCGGGAATGCCTATTTAAATGTATGGCTAAACAAAACACCAAACGGACTTCCTAGATTTTACGATTTGTTTAGAGTAGGTTAATATTCCTCTTCTAGTGACTTTTATTACACGACGATATGATAAGTTGTAAACAATTTTTGGGAGAATATGTGCTTAATTGGAGTCGTACCTAATTTTGAAAATTAATTAATTAATAATGAATTAGGCGGGAATGCCTATTTAAATGTATGGCTAAACAAATCGAGAAAAATCAATCTCTGTATGTACATTTCGGCCTATTAGGCCGTTTGGTGTAGGGGTTATGGTATCGGCCTGTCAGCTTGGCAGTCCGGTTTCAAATCACGCACAGGGCGGCCTTCCTATCTATAGCTCTGCTGATGAGGCCTAATAGACCGAAATGTACATACAGAGATTGATTTTTTCTCGATTTGTTTAGCCATACATTTAAATAGGCATTCCCGCCTAATTCATTATTAATTAATTAATTTTCAAAATTAGGTACGACTCCAATTAAGCACATATTCTCCCAAAAATTGTCGGCAAAAAGCCATTCCAAACACACCGTATATATATATATATATATATATATATATATATATATATATATAGAGAGAGAGAGAGAGAGAGAGAGAGTCAAATAAATCTGGACTGTCAGCATGTCTTGCTGATAATGCTGCTGCTGCTGCTGCTGCTGATGATGATGATGATACTATACATGAGTATGCAGCTGATATTTTAGCTTTTCTTATTAACTCCCTTTAATACTGAATTTCATTTTTTTCTTTTGGAGGTAAAGATGCCTTTCATTATATCGTGAGAATTTCGCAAAGATCTCTATGGAATTTTCAACTCAACTGAAAGTCCCTTGAACGAAATCACAATTATTCACGTATGACTGGAACTGTAATTTCCCAACTTCCTTTATCAGTCAATTTTTGGGTCAAGAGATATTTTTTCGCTCGTCTCCAATGACAAACTTAAGGCACGTATGTTGTAAGGGTTATCATCGCTGGAAATGGATGCGGTGAAGCAAGATCAAATCCTGAACCCGGCTGTTTGTGTTTCACTTTGCACTAATGCTTTTGAGAAAGAGAACAATCAATCTATTTTCCAGCTATGAGTTAATATTAGGACAGACTGGGCTTGCTAGCCTTAGTAAAACATCCGTTTTACGAGAAGGACAATACTTAATTAAAACCAGCTGTACTCTACTTAAATATTGACCTTGTGCCATATGCTGGCTCGATATGCACTTGTACATGTGGGTTGTTCCTAAACTGCCCAGCCCTCACCGGCTTTTGTTCGAGATTCGAGAACATACCCTCTGATATTAACATGATTGGTTACTAGGGAAGTGTTGCCTGTGAGACGTATCCCACACTTCAATTTATGACATCTTGCTCGAAAATAAAAGCAAATATGATATAAACCCAATTACACTCATGAAAATTATCACTTTTCTGTTTTTATTTCAAGTCATGTTAGTCTAAAAATGATTTGTTTTTGCCAATAGAATGAGAGCTCAATTTTGTCGAATAAGCTTAGCTACGAGCATGTGACGTAAGGTTAATATTTAAGTATGGTGCAGTTGGTCTGAATTTATAATTTTCCTTCTCGTGGGTCCAGATTCCAATCCAGAAGTTCTAGTTAAAAGTTTATTTTATTTCTGTATCGCTAATTCATCAATCAACTTCCAATACTACGTTAATACGTTAATTTAATTTTTTGTTTTGCTACCCCCCCAAAAAAAACAAAAAAAACAACAACAACAACAACAACAAAAACCCCAAAAAGCAGAAAAAACGACAACAATAAACAGCAGAAAGAAATTGAATCTATAGTATTTCTCTATCCTTGTGTTTCTGCTCATAAATACAAATCGGTCTAAAAGGTTATCAAATTGTGTAAAAAGATTTCAAAATCCTTATTATCATCTTAATGACAAAACGACTGTATATTCTCTAAAAAAAATATTTTGGGAAGCGACTTACCAGCGAAGACGTTGTTCACATCCCTGGAAACAACAGTCGAATTCTTTAACTAACGCTACCTTCAGTTCGTTTGTAACAACATGTATATTCTCAATATTTCCCAAATGATGAGGTGGCTTTTGATTTTTTTTAAACAGGAAATAGTCGCAACTACTTAGATTAGGGGAGTAAAGAACTCGTTTGAAAAGAGTGTGTTTAAAATGTAAAGAGATTGATTCTTGTTTCCAGAAAGTCTATCAGACAACCACGTCTAGAAAATATTGAAACTTTCTTTTTCAGGTTGGCAACACTGACCGACAGTTAGCTGATCAATATTAATTCATTAATTATCATCATCGTCAAACATCAATCAGTTGTCTTAATTTTTCTAGCTTCGTGAAGTTATTAAACAAACAGAAGAGGATTTATCTTCTACAGCCTTTTCATGATCTCAAAAAAGAAAGATTAAATCTGAGCCCGGGTTAGAACTTGATTTTTATAAACTTGTGTTACCTCGTTAAATGTTTCTGTCACTTTATCCTGAAGTTTAACAGAATTTGATCTTGTTTTCCATTTTCATGGCACAACAAAAGATGCTTTCTATAACAGAATACTTGTGACCTTTTGTCACATCCTACCCATGACGAACGGGTTGGGTGAATACCTACTTCATATAACACAGCATTACTCAGCTGATTGTGAATTATAAGAGGCACAAACGAGTTGAAGATCAACATTGATCATTTTTTCCCTATCAGAGATGCCAAACTGACTCCCCCGTCTCCCCAAAAAACAAAAAACAAAAACAAAAAACAAAAACAGTTACTAGGTTTTAGATCGACCTCGTAACTTTAAATTCTGAGAAACTACCGATTCACTCTTTATGAAATTTTTCCATTTTGACCAACAGAATATTTTCTTTTGTTTGAGAACTTGTAATATTTTTTCTGGAACCAGCATTTATCAGTGGCCTAATTGATATAGGCTCGAAATATGGAATCGATGTGCCGAGTTCAGATTCTGTTTGCATTCACTGCACAATTCATTAATACCCTTGAGAAAGGCACGAATCTATCTCCTCTGTCCCTGGCTTCTTTTTTTAGCCTTGTTATGCAACAATAAGAGAACAATAACTCTGACATCTAAACCAAAAACTGGAGTCAAGTTGTTTTGGTCCTTGCTCTCTCCTTGGATAACATCAGTAGTGTGGAGAGAGGAAATTGCTGCATAGTCAACTGCCGGTTTTTCATAGAACTTTGTAGAGGCCTCACCCAGATCTTGAAAAACTAACAGATGCCACCAGGTTTTTGAAACGATTTAAAATCTGGGCAAAACTGAGTAACCTTACTCGTATAAATTTCAGATGGCAGTCACGATTTTAAATAGAATTATGAAAAAATAAAGGAAAAGATCAAAATTGTTGGTTAGGGAAGAGGAAGGAAAAGAAGGAAGGAGGATATAAAGAAAGAAGAAAAACAAGATAAAGAGAACAGAAGAAAGAAAGCAAAGGAAAAAAGAAATTAAGTAAATAACAAAATTGAGCAAAACAGGAACGGGAAAGTTCCTGTTTTGCTCAATTTTGTTATAGAAAAGGCGGAAAACGTAAAGTATGTGAAGTAAGGGAAATAAATAAATAAATAAATAAATAATAATAATAATAATAATAATAATAATAATAATAATAATAATAATAAAGAACAACATTTTTTAACCAAAATAGAAAAATGGTAAAAGAAAAAAAATGCTATAAACTGTAAAGAAAGAAAAACCGAAGTAAAGGATGTAGAAGAAAGAAAGAAAGAAAGAAAGAAACAAAGAAAGAAAGAAGGAAACAAACAAACAAGGAATAAAACTTCTTGAATAAAATGGAAGGAAAAATCGGATTAAAATAAGGGACGTAGGAAGAAAGAAAGAAAATATTATATTAAGATATTTTTTAAGGATAGGTCAATCAAACTGGGTAGAAAACTGTTTCGTGTTTGTTTAAAAAATGAGAAAAAAGTAGTTTTTTAAGTTAATAAAAAAAGAGATGAGAATCTCCGAAGATGAAAAAAAAATGACCGACATGAAGAAGGAAGTATCAAATGTCAGGTCTAACCTTAGATCCATCCAATGAAAAATAAAAGAAATAAATAATGAAAAGAAACAAAAATAAAATAAAAAGAGGTGATTTTTTTAATACTTCTGTTTATTTTGTATTACGTTTCTTGCCTTTACAGATGAAGTAATGATGGCCATGACTGGTACGATTGAAGAGAACTGGGTAACTTGTTGAGAGGGTCATGTGCCGTGAAATGAACGAATTGCTTATCTTTTATCGTCTTTATTTCTTCATGGTCTCTCTATTTTGCAGATACAACTGTTGTACATTCATTCTAAGACGAAAGAAGACACAGACACAGAAAAATTATCCCTCATACCCACACGCATATATGCACATGTGAGTGCAAATATACGCACATCTATAAACACAAGCACAAATAAATAAGAAGACATAGACAAACAAGCGTTGCTTAGTAGCATGTATTTTCTACTGGTACCAATGAACAGTGTTCGAGCCTCGGTAAAACCAGGAATTTTGAATGCTGAATTTAAGTCTAATAGATCTTCCCCAGGTTTAATCATTGAGTGCAGTTTTCTTTCATTTATATAACTCCGTGAACTCGATATCCTATCAGGATGACCGTTACGCAATGCACGCTTTATTATAAATGCTTGCAAAAAATCTGTCACACAGACGAGATTTTGAGTTACGTATACTGAAGGTAAATCAATCCAACCCAATCTCTATTGCAGCAATAAAACATAAGTCTTCTAATGAACCATGGTTGTGTGAAGACTTAGAAGTTAATGAACATCGTGAAGAGGTTAATATTTATGGCCAACTAATGGTAATTATACACACGACAAATATAAGCGAAACCAAAATTATTGATTTTTTTGTAAGAAGATTTAGTTTATTTGTTTAATGGCATATCAACTTTTCACGTGTTATTTAATGCCAGAATTTGATTAATTTCTAAATGCTTGATTATAATCATAAGTCTTTCTAATACTAATAATTTATACACAATTATATGGTTTCTATTAAAGAATAATCATGTGTCTGTACACGGTTATATGATTTCAAGTATTACTGGTAATTTTCAAAACAGATCTATTTGACTCCTAGAGGGAACCCTAATAGATACTACCACTCTGGGTTAAGGAAAGAGTGACTCCACATTCTACTGACTCACTATCAGATGCAGATTAGTGCCATAATCAGCACACCCTTTATTTGTTCAGAAGGAGACTTACCCCCCCCCCACACACACACCACTGCACTGGATACAATCGGGATATTCTAAAACTCACCCACATTATGTTATGTAATAAGACCCACACACAAAAAGTTGATGATTTATACTATGATAATAGCCTTTTCTGTCTATTACTTATGTTTGTCTTACCTACGACTGTATTTTTCTTTCTTTTTCTTGATTTTCTGAGCG
This sequence comes from Doryteuthis pealeii, assembly GCA_023376005.1. Classification (NCBI taxonomy): domain Eukaryota; kingdom Metazoa; phylum Mollusca; class Cephalopoda; order Myopsida; family Loliginidae; genus Doryteuthis; species Doryteuthis pealeii. The sequence continues at coordinate 97,149,449 of CM042147.1, read as the reverse complement.
TAGAAAAATCTTCTACAAAACTTCCAGTATAAAAATTGCAAAATTCCAGACTTAAACTTTAAATTGTTTCCCTATTACACGAAATATTTATCAAGTTTTACTTGGTTTGGTACACATGCCTAAATTTGCATACACTACCTGCATCCGTAGTGAGGCTTCAGTTCTGTAGCTCTGGGGAGTGTAGAGTACTCCTTCGTTGCCATTGCTGCCTGGCTCTCTCTGAAGTCTTAACACTGGACGGAGTTTCGTATCATACCCAAGATACGCAAGTTTCTTTGCTAACCTGACAAAAACTGTAATAGCTTAATTCAGATTATGTATTTTTTTCACTTAATAAAGTAAAGGAAGTTTTTGACCAACTCTTTGTTCAAAATGACATTAAACCTTACTCGGTGGTGATGTTCCAGTTCTGGAGCTCTGGGGAGTGTGGAGTATACCTTTATTGCTATTGATTACACAGGATAGTAGTACCTGTTAGTATCCCATCTATGAATCAAAAAGTTATGTTTGAAAACAATTGTAACAGATATCATATAACTGTGTGCATATAACTTGATATGATATAACTGTGCAAAAAAATTATTATAGATCTAAAAGTTCATTTCAAAATGCAACGGGTCATTGAAATATAGTTATGATTGCAATCAAACGTATACATATGAATCAAGTTTCGGCATTCAATAACCTATAAGGGGTTTATGTGCCGTTAAATAAACCATCCATGCCAAACCATTGTTTCTTTAATTTGATTTAGGAAATAAAATCACTCAATTCAGAGTGGACCTAGGAGTAATGGCGATGAATGCCTTTTATCTTTATTTACTAAAACAAGAAAAAATGTTTGGTTAATAAAATTTTTGTTCAATAAAATTAATATCAATTTTAATGAAAAGGTTTTCTTATTTTTACTTAAAAAAACGAATGAACTCCATCTGGTAAAATCATTGCTTATTTCCTTTTCGCCATTGAATCAGGCTTAAGAAAACAACCTTTCGCAATTCTCTCTCTCTCTCTCTCTCTCTCTTGCCATTACTGCGGTGTTCATTTGTATGGGTCTATGACCCTCTTTTAAATAAGTGTTTAATCCATTGGATTAGTTGACAGGAAGGACCGGTCTGCCTTCTCCCCCAAAACTTCAATATATGTTATATTTTGACAACAACTCCAGAACAAATTTCCCATTTAATGTATGAATCATCTGTTTAAAGAATCAAATTTTATCACATAAAATCATTATATATTTCACCCAAAAAATATCGATCCATGTCTTTTCCAAAGGTGTTAGCACGAAGAAAAACACAAACAGCTGTGGCCTGGAGTTGAACTCGAGTCACCGATTCCGTTTCTTAGAACGATAAACGTTACACTAAGGCAATACTGTAGGTACGTATATGAATGATTTCTGAATGAATGATTATAATTATCTTGAGAAAAGCCAGTTGACTATTGTGGGCAAATGGTTAACAAATGACAAATGAACTCTAAGAATGCAACAAAAAGTTCATTACAAAGCAAAAAATCAAAAATAAGAAAAAAGATTACATATTAAACCTGGAATTAAAACGTTTAAAGAAGTTTGATCCATAAGGTTTCTAGAAAGTTTTACAAGAGTCAGAAGATTTTATGTTGGTTTTGCGTATATTCTATGTTATGCATATCTCAAAGCACATCAGTGTTACGGGTCACAAAGTACAGGAACCACAAAATTCGAGCTTATTATATTATATAATATATATATATATATATATATATATATATATATAACTGGGAACTTATGAGGGAACCTACAGATTGACAATAATAAAGTAATTAGTAAAGATGAAAAATACATTAAATTGTAAATTTCCTTCAAGGAATGGTCAGCTGGTAGAGAAAAACACCCAAGTAGAAATATGATCTTTGACCAAATGACAATCCCAACAGCTGCACTTTTCTGACTGATTTCGGGAATGACTTGTGGGTTGTTTCTGTTTGTGTTTCAGTGTTTATTGTTTTTGCTTTTGATCTTTTATCCGCTATGTGGTTTTTAAAAAATCCTTGAGTCTTAACCTCCATTTTTCTTATATTTCTACTCCTATTTATCAATTTATCTTTAATTCTGTTATTTGTCTTATTATTATTAATTTTATTTTACTTTATTTTATTTATTCTTTAATGTGAGATTACTGAGGTTTTTTCTTATATTATAATTGTTTATTTCTATAACTTTTACCTTATTTCTGTTTTAATTTTAATTCTAGTTTAATTTTTTTCTTTCATGTTTTCAATTTTTTTCATTTTTTTCATTTTTCCATTGTTTCATTTTTCATTTTTACTTATTTTTTATTATTTTTTAATTTTTTTCATTCATTTTTTTCATTCTTATTGTTATTTTTATATTCATTTTTATCTTCTAATTATTATATCAATATTATTATGATTATCCTTCACTTGATCTTAGTTTTTAACTTTAATTTTTAATCTTTAATTCTTAACTTTAATTTTAAATCTTGAAACTTAATTTTGATGTTGGCTTTAGATCTTAATTTTAACTTTAATTTTCCCCTTAAAATAGATTTATAGGGTTTTTTTATTGATTTTTATTTTTTGATTATTGATTTTTTTATTTATTACTTACTCCTTACAGTCTTCATAGGTTTTCATAGGTTTATACAACGATTAAGGTTTATTCTTTTTTTACTTTCTATTTTCTAGTTTTTATTTTTATTTTGATTTTTTTATATATATATTTTTTATATGTATCTTTTATCTTTTAAGTTCTACTCTTTATTTTTTATCTTACCGTTTATCTTATCTAATCTTTAATTTACGTTTCTTTAACTCTATTCCCTTTATTTTAATCTTTATCTTTTTTATTTTTATTTTTATTTTAATTCTATTTTTACCCATTAACTTCCATGAATTTCTATAATTCGGCAACTTTGACAGAATGGGGGGGGGGGGTTTGGTCTTTTTTGTTTTTTGGTTTTGTGTTTCAGATAGTTCTGATCTCCTAATTCTACATCGATAACCCTGATTGCCTAATTCCACCTCGATATCTTATTAGGTTTGGGCCCCCATTCCTCCAATCCCGAGTCAGATATATCCTCTAAAGTTTAAGACTTCAAACTTAATTACATAAATTTTACTTTTTTACCCTAAGGCTTTAGGGAATTCACAATTTTTTCTAGCCCCTTAGTATTGCCATTATCATAACTTATACATCAACCGATGATTACTATTATTATTATTATTATTATTATTATTATTATTATTATTAGTATTAGTATTATTATTATCACTGACAATATCCATTTATCTTAAGCTGGATGTTATAATTATTACTATGATTATCATTATTATAGTTATTATGAGCTTTCACATCAGCATTAGCTGATGGTATTTCACTGGATTTTGAGTGACAGCAGATCTCCTCAGGTCTCCAGGAATCTTCTGAGTATTCTGGCAGATTACAGCAGTGGAGCGTTATTATTATTTTATTATTATTATTATTATTATTACTACTATTATTATGATTAGTACCACCATTAATAAAGTTATGATATAGTATTATTAATTGGATTACCAAGGTTCTTTATTATTGTCTTACAACTATCATTCTCATCACGATAATTATGATTATTAATATGATTATTATTGTTATGATTATTATTATCATTATTAGCATTATCATCATTATTAAGTTTACTAATATTAATTATTGTCTCTTAGACTCTCTACCTTTGATTTAATTATAACATTACTTCTATAGTGAGTCTCTACAACCTTTAATTATTAAATCCGGTCTTTCACTTCTTATACTTTATGCTTTATATGTTATCTTTCACCTTTAGTCCCCACTTGTTAAATGTTAATTTTTAATCTGTAACGTCACTATATTGTTTTATTATTCTATATTTTAACTTTTATATATTTTTATATTATTTTGGAGTAATATACCACTACCTCTTACTGTATTCAATTTTGTTCTAGTCTACCCTATATCATCCAAAACTAAATTCTTATCCTAGATTAATCTTAAGTTTATTCTTTATCCTCAGTCTATTCTCTAACTCTTTACCTTCACAAGCTACCTCCCACCCCTAATTTGCTTCTTAGTTTAATTCTAATTTTATATTATGTTCATTTTTATTTGATTTTTAATTTTATTGTTTATGTTCTATTTTTAATTTTTAATTTTTAAAAAAATTTTTTTTATTTCATTCTGTTTTAGTAGACTCTAATTCTTTATTCTAATTCTAATTCTTTTCTTATTTTAATTTAATTTATCTTATTTTATTTTACAAGATTTTATTAATCTTAATCATTATGCTTTATTCCTTTACCTTATTATCATTACCATTATTACTTGTCAATTTTTTTAATTTTATTTTTATTTTTATTTGATTTTAATTTTTTAATTTTTTTAATTTTTAATTTTCATCTAATTTTTTATTTTATTGTTTATTTCTATATCATTTTGTTATCTGTATTTTTCTCTTTCTTCTTCTCTTCGTCCCCCCTTTTTTTAATTTTTTTAATTTTTTTAAGTTTTTAATTTTTAATTATTTTAAATTTTTAAAAAAATATTTTTGGCCTTGAAATTCTGCTCATTTTGTATATACACTCTTACAACTATTTCTCCAAGGAATATGCCCCAAGCTAAGCCACACCTCATCCAAAACATAGACCTCCCTGCCTCATCCAAAGAAAATAACCCCACCCATTCCAAAATCAGACACCAACCCTCCCTCCCCTAAATTGATAGATATAAAAGAGATGTTACTTTGGGAAATTCTCAGTAAGAGTCATGTTCTTGTGATTACCTGAAGATGCCGTATTAATACGGTTGAAATAAATTATTGTAATGAAGCAAGTTTAGAGTTTTTCTTCATTTACTAAATATATATATATATATATATATATATATATATATATATATATATATATATGATAGCGGAACATACAAACCATACCATAAGCCAAACCAAAAATGAAAATACATAAACACAGGTTCATTCCACCCACCTATAGTATTCAAAAACCTAGTCCACAACATTAGCCGCAGAATCTCAAACCTTTCAGCAAATAAAGAAATATTTGAAAAAGCAGCCCCGTACTACAATGAAGCATTAAAGGAAAGCGGATTTAAGGACCAAATAAAATACATAGAGAGCGAAGACTACATACCAACCACAAACAGAAACAGGAAAAGGAAAATAATCTGGTTCACACCACCATATGCACTCAACGTAAGGACAAATATAGGCAAGAAATTCTTAGAACTAGTAAAAAACATTTCCCACCTAAACATAGATACCACAAAATTTTTAACAAAAACACAGTCAAAATAAGCTATTCTTGTGGACAACCGATGAAGACAATATTTACAGCCAACATCAAGCCCAGAGAAGACCCAACATGCACATGCAGAAGTAAAGAAGACTGTCCTTTACAACAAAGATGCAACACAGAATCCATAATATACCAGGCAACAATTAAGACAAACAATACAAACCAATCGGAAACCAGCCAAAACTACATAGGAATGGTGCAGGGTAGCTTTAAACAACGCTACTATAACTATTTAACATCCTTCAAACACGAAAATAAAAGGAACGTGACAGCGCTATCCAACAAAGTATGGCAGTATATAAAAAACAAGAAAAACATTTTAAATTAGAATGGAAAATACTAGACCAATCGAAGCCATACACAAATGGTTAAAAAAATGCTCATTATGCACAACAGAATAATTCCGTATTCTTTAAGGAATAAACTCCGAATAAAATTTCCTAAACAACAAAACAGAAATTTTTCGAGCATGCCCATACAGGAAAAAATTTTTTTAATATTGGACTAACCAAAACCTCAGACCGCCATAATTAAGAATTCACATATAAATAAACACACACAAACTAAAATAAATATAAAAATAAAATAAAAATAAAAATAATATAAAAAATTAAAAATAAAAACGGAAAAATTAAAAATCACCATAAAAACACGAGACCCAATGACGACAAATACTGATGCCGATGAATGACGAAAGCAAAATGCAAGAACGATTAACGGATCACGTAAACACGTGCCAAAAGTTTAAAACTGTCCATTTTTTTCAAAAGTCAACGCCTCTGACGACGAATAACACCGAAAAAGTGTTATTCAGAAACCAATGGTAGGACCGACTTTTCATTTGTATTATTAATTATATATATATATATATATATATATATATATATATATATATATAAGATTTCCCAGAGCATGCAGGATTTTTACACATCTGCATCTTTTTACACATTTGCATCTGATCTTAGAATTCTTAATTAAATTAGTGAATTAGAATGACTGTCTTGAAGCTTTTTTTTCATTTTTTGGGGGGGAAGGGATTAAAAGAATTAATTTCTTGGTTTCCTATGTTTACCTTCCCGGCTAACTTAACTGGCGTTGGAAATCCTTACCTGTTATCTTGAACCGAATGGTGTTCTTTGCAAACGCGTGCCTTTCAACGTGTTAGATGCAGAATGAAAAACAGACGAGCAATCGGTTGTTCCCCTTTTATTTCGTCACAATTAAGACTGAAGTGACGTACGTCGTTTCTTACTGGTCACTCACAGCTTAAAAAGACCAATAGCAATAGCAAAGGAAGTTGTGTCTTTGTGTTTATGTACAGAATGTTTTGTGCTTGGTAGACATTTGTACTTTCGGTAGGGTCACTTTGGGAGAACGAGTATGGTGTTGTAAGACCGGGAACTTGTTATGATCCTAATAACATCACTGATAAGGCGATCCTGTGCACTCTGGGTGTATGATTATATATATATATATATATATATATATATATATATATATATATATATATATGTAAAAATGGAAAAGGAATTGAATCCGACAATATGAGGAAAAATGAGTAAAGAAAAGAAAAGTAAATGGATAAAATGAATTTAATCAATCACTTACACATGTGTTTCTGTCAGTTTATGTGTGTGAAAATATTTCGCACACATACAAGAATCGACCTTCATCAGAGTGAATATTTATTTTTTGAAAAAATTCGTTGGGAAAAAAACAAAAAAAACCCAGAGATTTTTGGAAATATTCGAAAATCGAATTTTTTAAAATTTGGAACGCTGAGAAATAACTAAGATAGACCGTTATGAATAGAATATTTGTTTTTTTTTGTTTTTTTAGGGGTTATGGTACAAAGTAGTTTTTTATTGTTAAAAAAATAAATAAAATAAAAAATAAAGTGTTATTATTTATCAATAACATGTTGAATATTTTTCTCGGAGTTTAGTTTATGTTTTGAAAAAAAAAATCGGTGAAATGTTAAAAACGTTGTCGATTAAAAAAGTGACCACATATATATAGATAATTTTGTATAAGTTGTTTAATTTATTGAGATGTTATCGTAAGATGGTTCAGTTTAAGTGGTGAATATATTTATTTAACAGATTATGTAAAGAAAAATTAGGTATAATACATGTTGCGTTATATAATAAGTGTGGAATTAATTAATGATTTATAAAATATGTGTGGTGTGGTAATTTATTTATTTATTTATTTTTTTTTTTTTCCCAACGAATTTTTTCAAAAAATAAATATTCACTCTGATGAAGGTCGATTCTTGTATGTGTGCGAAATATTTTCACACACATAAACTGACCGAAACACATGTGTAAGTGATTGATTAAATTCATTTTATCCATTTACTTTTCTTTTCTTTACTCATTTTTCCTCATATATATATATATATATATATATATATATATATATATATATATATATATATATATATATATATATATTATAATAAAGAAGGTCCGCAAAATGGTTTCTGCAAAAATCTTTTTATTTTATTTTACTTGCTATGCATGTTTCAGATCTTGAAACATACCCATGGACCTTATGTCCTTTTAAAGTTAGTTACTTAATACTACAAGTGGAATACACTATCATCAACTGGAAATAGCAAAAGTATTTGAAGTTTGAGAAACTAGTCACGTGGTATGATATTTGTTCACATTACACACACAGAAGAAAATAATTAAACTTTATTGGTTTTAAAAATCTAATCAGCCCAAATACATGTAAAATAGATATTGAAATCAGGTGGTAAGGAGTACAGAAGAAATTCGTTGATATATTAATACATTTAGAAATCAATTCATTCACTGTTTGTTCAGCAATTTATTATTTTCTGCATATTTCTGAATACAGAATCTTCCTTCCATACATAATCTCTGAGAGAGAGAGAGAGAGAGAGAGAGAGAGAGAGAGAGAGAGAGAGAGAGAGAGAGAGAGAGAGAGAGAGAGAGAGAGAGAGAGAGAGAGAGAGATTCCAATAGCGTTTTTTATTTGTTTCTATCTGTTTCGTACATATTTTCAGTTATGTAAACGTATTTCGAATATCTCAGGACCCTCTTCAGGCAACAAAATGGTTTCATATATACGAGATAATTTAATATAAAAGTATTACATAGGAATATTATTTCCCGAATAGCAGTTGGGAGAGAAGTAATAAATAATTTGTATTCTGGTTAATTCCAATTCAACTGTCTCTGGTTGTCCCATTGAAATTAATCGTTTGTGGTGGTCTAACAGGGTTTTTATTAATAACTTCCTTGTCTCTCTTTTCTCTCGTATGTACATAATCACATGTGTGTACATAAAACTACTCATATATATATATATATATATATATATATATATATATATATATATATATATATATATATATATATATATATATATGTGTGTGTGTGTGTGTGTGTGTGTGTGTGATTAGTTCAGATTATCGTCATTCTATATTCATTTTAATCTTTTCCCACATAGAAAGTTATATCTATCTTTACAGACAACATTTCTCAATTTATGATCCTGCTGTGGGTCGAGAATGACACAGGATCCTGCAAGAAGACCAGTTTCGTTTGGAGCCCAAAATGCATTCATTGTCGAATCACTGGAGGCGCTGATGAAATATTCTCCTAAAAAAAACAAAGAAAAAAACATGAATTTAATTAATTGTTCGTAGCTTGAACTATTTAGTTGAAGAGGTTCGTTGGTGTAAATATACATTTAATTCTGAATTTTCTTTTCCCCTCATCTATTTATGGTATTCGACAGTCTCCTTTGAGACCCCATGGATCTGCACCTGGATCTCGGCTCAGGCCTGTGCAAACAACTTGGTATTAGTTTCACTGCAGTTGTGGATAGGTTGAAGTTGAACACTACGTTGGATTGTCTTATGTTGGTTGAGAAAAGGAATTCCTATTTTTCCTTCTTCTAGAACAGTTACCTTACCAGATACAAAGGGTTTATTCTGCCCTAGTATTTTTCAATAGCTGGGTATGTATTTGGGTAGTAAATGACCGAGTACAAAACTTCATTCGTTCACTTCATTTGTTACACGGACAATAGTATAAATGCAGATATCTGATTTCCCTAAATTGCAAACTAGTTAACTTTAGTTAACTCTTACGAATTAGATATAAAATAATCAAACACGCATTTCTGACTGCAATCTAAGTCTACTCTTCTTTGTTTATTTAAGTATTTGCCTTCTATAGGGTAAGCATTGCCTCTTCTACAGTTACAGATCAATAGTATCCATACAACATATGTTTGCTGGAACAACGGAGATGTCCCAGAAATAGACATTTTATACCCACAAGTCTAGAAATAAGTAAACATGTTAAACATTTTAAAGCAATTTCTTTGTTTGGTTACAGAAAAGTTGGGATTTTATTTTCCCCCAAATCACACAATTTCAAAATCCTAGAACATTTGGTTCAGAAAAAAATACCTTTTCTTTAAGAAATAGTTAGTGATCACTGATCAATAGACAATAGTTTAGTTTCAGAATTCTGATAGTACCTGCTGTTTCTTATTAATTGGCCATCTAACTATTAAGCAGGTTCATTGTTACTCATCAACCATAAACCAGTGTTTTAAATATGACTTGATTGTAAGACTGACTAGCGTACACCTTATCATTAGATTACTTTTGATATTAACCTTGCAAAAACAAAATGACGATATCAAACCCCAAATAAAATATTATTGTAACTTACCTCCAGACTTATACACAGAACTGGCCCAAAAGCCACCACATATTTTGTTAGGATTTGTTGGACATTGATAGTTACATGCAGTAACTTTACCATATCTATCGTATCCATCATTTCCACAAAAGCATTCTCTCCTTGACTACAATGAATAAGAATCATTACACCAGTTAATGACTTAGTAAAAATATGAATACGTAACAGCGCATAATTTCAGTGATATTAGGGACTGCAAAATCGACATTTATAAAATGATTCAAATACAGACGATACGATAGAGTTGCGTGGGAATTTATGTCTATGTTTTTTTTTATATAAATTTCATTTATTTATTTATTTTATTTTTAATTTTACTTATGTTTACTTTTTAAGTGGATTTTATTGAAATGCACAAAACATGTTCTGATGAAGTTATAATCTAAAAAACAAAAACAAAAACAAAAAAACAAACAAAAAAACAAAAACAAACAAAAAACAAAAACACACACACACACGCTGCTTTATGAACAATTTGGCAATAAATGAGCCAAGACGAAAAAAATTACCAACCAACCAACCAACCAACCAACAGATCGATAAAACAAACATTCAATTAGAATATGGTTACTTGATAATATATGACTGTGTTAAAACAAATGATTAGAGACAAACTAAAAAGCGAAATAAAAAATACAATGGAAAATTGAAAATATGATTATGATTACAATCAAACACTTAAAAGTGAACCAAATTTCGGCATTAAATGACGCATGTGGAGTTGATATACCATTAAAGATAAAAACCAAACAAAACCACTAATTGTAGAAGAACTATCCAAAGTACCTGCACTTTGCAGTGAAATAAATGTTGAAGATTTGGAATAGGCACACCTTTAAACAAATCCAATGTTGTACAAAAATATTTGAGTTTATGTTCTTTATGTTGTTTCTAAATTTCAGACAAATTGCATAATAAAGAATCACAAAGGATTTGGTGTTTAAATAAGGCTGTCATTTCACCTGCATTGAAATAAAATTTACTTACCTGGAGACCAGCATATTTGTAGTTCCTTTTGCGACATGTTTCCCGACACCATTTAACAGACATATTGCGGTTTACAAACATCTTTGGAAGGGCTCGCTGGTGTTTATCTTTATAGCATCCAAGATAATCCGAATTTTCTGCAAGAAAATTTTGATAAAATTTTAAACTAATTTCCTTGTCAAAAGTAAAAATAAATATTGTAACATCTGGGCCTTTGTATCATCTCTGGTCGATTCCTTGGTTTAGAAATAAATAAATAAATAAATAAATAGATAGATAGATAAATTGATATATATATATATATATATATATATATATATATATATATATATATAATATATATATATATATAGAGAGAGAGAGAGAGAGAGAGAGAGAGAAGTAGAATACTAGTTACTGCCAAAATGTTTGCTCATTTTCATTTTAAAAACGAATTGAAATTAATCAAATCGATTATTTAAGGTCAACGTTTTGTCGAATATTAGTAACATAATGAACATCAGTAAAAAATAGCAAAATATTATTACATTTGTAATTTGCTTTAATACATTTTAATCATTATCCCGAAAATTTTACCAAAAATGGTGTTTTGTGTGAAATAATTTAATGGCTAAAACACCTGCATTATTTAAGATTTTGAAATTTATAACAGTTTTTTTAGAAATCAATAACAAAAACATTAAATACATTATAGACAGAAAAATTACTAACTTGTTGATAT
>CM042147.1:97010156-97132656 GCA_023376005.1 Doryteuthis pealeii | reverse complement strand
AATTTATGGCTTCTCTCTTAGTTAAAGAAGGTTTTTATAGTGAGAGTAGACAATGCTACCTTGCCATATGCTGATATTTTACACTTTAATTTTTTTTAACCTATAGATTTCTTATAGAATGTCAGAGGTTGAATTCAATTCGAAGGGAATATTTAAGATACGCTGACTATATTCCCTGTAGAGGGTTAAGACAAACCCCAAAAAGCTTTTCAATTGGTCCAAGATCTTCTTAAACTGTTAATTTTTAAAAGGCTAAGTGTGTATTAGTACCGAAGTAATTTCCACGTCCTAAGATCTCACTGTTGAAATGTAGTTTAAGATACAAGAAAAGTCGGAAAGATCTAGGTCTGCAAAAGTATGGAGGTGTCTGCATTTGCATAATTCAACAAAAGATGATGATCCAAAAGTATTTGTAGTGCTTAGAATACACCAACTATATCCCCTGTAAATGATTAAGACAAACCCCAAAAACGGTGCCCTGAACATGACACTAAACTGCCTCTGGTTGTGAGACTCGTTCTGTAACTCTGAAACTGTGTCGGGTCACCCGTTCGTTGCTATTACTCACAAGTGCACTCTGACTCAGTGGTAGTACATGTAAGAGTCCCATCAATAGGTAAAATTAATCTATTTGAAAATGATTAGTATTAGATAGGAATACTTAAAACTATGAAAGAATGAAAATTATTTTAATTTCTCTTCTAGATTTCTCAAATGCTCTACTGCAAATCGAAACATTTTTATGCTAATTTGACCTATACATTTTTGTCATACACATGTCACTGCTCACCAGTACAGCGGGTCACAAGGAACCACAGTTTTAGCACACACACACACACACACACACACACACATATATATATATATATATATATTGTGATGTAGTATCATATTTTAATAATGTCAAAAAGGTGTGTTTTTGACATTTTCTAAGTAAAGGGAAAATATAAACATTTGTTTTTTTTTCTATCTTTCTTTATGCCTTTGATAATAGTTGTAGTGAAATGGCCAAAGAGATCAATCGAAAATCATCTTGTTCGATTCTTTTTAAGGATTTTCTCCGTAAAATCCCGTGACTAGATAGAAAAATGTGTGAACGACGGATTTCAATTTCAGTTGGAAGCCAATCTCCTCGTTTTGAAGAGGTTAAATAAAAAATGCTAGATATTCTTTTTTATTATTCTGTCTTAATTTTTTGTTAAACCTTACATCTAAAGAATACGCTAATTGCACCTCTGTAGAAGGGTAAACTCCCTACAATGTAGCCACCCGTTACCCTTTGTCGGCGATTTGTAATGCTTAAAGACGGAATCCTTGTGGTTGAGCAGTCCATGACATGCAACATTTTACTTTGGTCCTTACCGATGAATTGGCTTGTCATGTCAAGCCCTAGTACCTATATGATTGTCTCAATCCTGTTGCCCTTATAGCAAATCCCAACCGTATTATTATATATGTTTTAAAAAAGCGATGGCTGAGGGTGTTAGTGTCCTGGATATGACGTTAAACTGCATCTAGTGGTGAAGTTCCAATTCTGGAGCTCTGGGGAGTGTGGAGTACACCTTTATTAACACTATTCCCAGATATATTCCGACCCCGGGTGGTAGTACCTAATAGAATCCCACCTATGTATTAAATTTGATAAAAAAATAAGTTAAAATGTGTTGAAAACATTTGAGTTTAAAATAAGATTGAATACCCAAGAAGAAGAAATCAAATAAAATATCTTCCCCATAAAATAGCCCAACCAGGGTTGACATACTATAAAATCCAACCAACCAATCAACCAACCAACCAATCTATGGCTAGTTATTTTTTTCAATTTTGTTAATTTGTCTGTAACTTGTTTGTTAAGCCATATATTTTGTGCTTGTTGTTTGTTATCATCGGTCAGTTTAATTTGAACCTGGAAGAAATTAATTAATTTTTTTAAGAACCTCCAGTTCATTTTGTTTTGTTGCTTACGTAATGTAACAATATGTAAAAATCTTACCTGTGTAGATTTGGTAATATCGCCAATTAACATCTCTTTGGTCGGTAGAAAGCGGCCTGAGCAATACACTGTGAGTTTGGCATTTTCCAGTTTGAGAATTGTAGAAGAAAGTCACACAAGAAGAATTGAGGAAGCAGGTTTCGAAACAGTCTTGTAGAGAGGGAACATGTGTTTTATCAATATGAGCATAATCATTGATCCGACCCTCTATTCCTGGGATTAAGCCAGCATAATACTCATGACAAAGAGATTTGACTCTCTCAAGACAAAACAATTCAAATAATAACAATAGTGATAGTCTCATGATTAAGTCTTTTATTGTATACTTATTGCTATAATTTCTTACGAATATGCTGAGTATATAGATTGATAGTTTTATAGTTTAAGAAAATTCGTCCCGGTGTCTTTTGCACAAATCGTATTCCTGTATATGAAACAATCAGCAGAAAAATTCACTTTGTATTATTGCTGCAACATGCAAATAACCCAGGGTAATATATTTTATATGTATATATATAAGTCTATCATTTGCATGAATAAAATATATAACATAATATCGTATTGCGTTAAAATCGGTACATCAATTCTTAGTCAATATATAGGATCTCTCTGAAAGGAAGTATTTTTTTAAAATTATAGAAGCAAAACCGAACTATTTAGAATAGCTATTATTAACGATACACATATTTTGTAGAGGAATACTTCAAGTTTGTATTTTTGGCTACGATACCACCAGGTGTATTATTGTCCGTCTAACTTTTGAGAAGCGTGCTTCCATTACGTAAAAGGAATTCTTTTACAACATTGAAAGTGATGTATGTATAATTACATTACCATAGTAAATAACAACATTTACATTATGAAATTGTATGGATTAATAAAATTATTCTATTTCATTTGTTATGACGATGCCTATGAATTTAATCTAATCATGAATATTGATGAAGATAGATCAAATGATCTTGGGATTTCGTACTTACCACCGAATAAACCACCAAATATTTCCGTTGGTAATACAAATTGTCCAAAATCCGTAAACTCCCAGATCAGTTTTAAATGTTACTCTTTTCGACCTTTTTAGACTTTGTGTTCTTTTAAATGGAAAGAAACCTTCCTGCTTGTCGTAGAGGGTGTTTAGTAAATCAATGCATATTACTCACAAGGAAAATATATACGATGATAATAGATTAAACTATTATAAAAACTGATCAGAAAAGAGTAAAAAATAAAGACCGAAATACGGTTTGCGCATGTCCAAACAAATCTCGTCTATGAAGTGCTAATTAATGTGATCATTTAGTTATATATTATACAAATCCCCTCAGTAACGTTTATCAATATGTTAGATCGATTGATACATTATTGACTTAGTAATGTATTTCATTTAATTATAAGCGTACTTACATTATTTTATGAAATTAAATTAAAACACCAAAGAACAACATTTACATTATGAAATTGTAGGGATTAATAAAATTATTCTATTTCATTTGTTATGACGATGCCTATAAATTTAATCTAATCATGAATATTGAGTTCTTTTAAATGAAAAGAAACCTTCCTGATTGTCGTAGAGGGTGTTCAGTAAATCAAGGCATATTACTCACAAGGAAAATATATACGAAAATAATAGATCAATCTGTAATGAAAACTGATCAGAAAAAAAGAAAGAACTGAATACGCTTTGCGCATGATCAAACAAATATAATCTCTGGATTTCTATTTGATCACAAATGATTATTTAGTTATTGATCATTAGTTGTGGTTTCTGCAGTATCCTCTTTGCTAATCGATGTCGGATTTGATTGCTTTACCCCACTTAATAGCATTAGTCAGTAAACAGTGTTGAATATAGAGTAGATTAAAGGGTCATTGAATATCTGGTGGTAAGGAAAATGTTTTAGTTGAGTTTCTACTTACCTAGACTTAATATCAGCATTAGTATATCCGTGATATACTAACATTAAACACAACGGATGAAAAGACAAGATCAACAAATGTTCACGTATCAAAAACATTTAATATTTAATATACACAATCTTTTACAAGAATGAACGAATGTAAATCATCACCGTATTTATTATTATTATTATTATTATTATTATTATTATTATTATTATTATTATTATTATTATTATTATTATTTTAACGAACAAAATATTGGGACAAATTCAGGTCAAAATGTATTTAAAACAATGTATCAGTTTTCGGATCTTTAGATTCTCTCTCGAATATCACCGTACATTTTCACGTAACAACTAATAAGTAAATGTAAAAACACTAGAATTGCATTTTACTTCAATTAATAATGGTTGCGCTTGTAATGCTTCGTTGTAATTTCGTGTATATATTTAAGCTGCAACAGGTTTATGATATTACGTATTTTTTCTTCCTTTTAAAAATACTATATGAAAATAAACAAATGATCATCTATAAATAAATAAATGAATATATATATATATATATATATATATATATATATATATATATATATATGTGTGTGTGTGTGTGTGTATATATATATATATTTATAGGATTCTATGACTATAAATCTTACACACATGAACGACACGAGTATATAATGTAAAATGGTTGTCTGCGGTAGATAAAATATTGTCATTATTATTTCTTGACTCGTATGAAAGAAAAACAATTACTGTAGTTCATCTACTAAATTCGTACGATATACTTTTACATCTACTATTACTACTTAGTAAAGTGAAACAATATGTATGTGGAACAACCGGTAACATTTGACTCATCACCACAACATCGAAACTATATACATATATATAATATATAATGAATAGTGAATGAAAAAATGAGAAAAGTATTTGCATGGAAAGGTGCTCAATGCTATTAAAGCAGAGCAGATTTATAATCAATGGTAATGGTATATATATATATATATATATATATATATAATGGACTCTCGTCGATTTTTGACGCTCATGAGGGTTCACACACACCCACACAATGATTTGTTTATAGTGGTGAAGGCTTGTGTTGGGCCATCCACACTTTTTGGCACAATCGATAGGAAAGAATTGGTGCATCAAAGGTTGCCACAAACCCAATCAACGATCGACCTCAGGAATTTTGAATTCAAAGTAATCCCTCTCCTAGACTGGTTACCTACCCAAGGTTGAAGGGCCCAGTCTGCCCTACTATTTAACCCATAGCTGGAGGGAATTTTGAATTCAGAGTTATCCCTCTCCTAGACTGGTTACCTACCCAAGGCTAAAGGGCCCAGTCTGCCCTACTATTTAACCCATAATAACCCATATAACCCATGGAGGGATAATATCTGGATTCATACCTTTCCCAAGGGTATTAGCGGTATGTCAAATGCCAACAGCTTCGTCTAGGAATTAAACTCGAATCGACGAGTCCATTTCCCACGACTCTAACCACTAGTTCACGCGCCTCCATATATATATATATATATATATATATATATATATATACTAGCAGCGGCTACCCGGCAAACCCCGGGTACTGGAGATAAAAACATGGTTTAATAATCGTTTGCAGATCTATTACTACTGAATACCGAGTTCGGTCCTCGAAGGATGACCCATAAAAATCACCATGTAAAAACGATCTTAATTTAATTCTGCCTGGTGGGAGGTCAGGGAATTTTCTTTTCGGCAGATTTGAGGGAATGACATCATATGGCTAAAATTGCAAATCGGTCAAAAAATTAAAACATATTACAGGTGACCTAGAAAAAACAGAACCCAAATTATTTATTTTCCCATTAAACTAACCCTAAACCCCACCTCTAACCCTAACCCTAAAAACAGAAAACAAATTATTTATTTATTTTCTCATTAAAGTAACCCTAAACCCAACTCCAACCCTAACCCTATCCCTAAACACGCCAAGTTAAAATTAAAAGTTTTATTACAAAATTTATGCGTTCTGTTTTTTTCTGGGTCACCCTAAATTTTCCGACCTATTTGCAAGTTTAGCCATTTGCTAAATTTCAAATTAATATTTGAAAAAGAAAAAAGAATTAAATAAAGTAATCAAATTTATGTAAAACGATAAATAATCTTATAACATTATTAATTCAAAAATGTAGTCGATCGAATGTCAACTTTTTATAGTAAAGTATACTATATCATAAATTTGATAACAATTTGAGTTTTCAGGTATTTCCGTGAAATGTATTAGGTAATCTAATGGTATTATGTCTTGCGCACTATTCTACATTAGTATCATGATTTTATTTGTATTTCTAATACTAGAATAAATAAATTAACGCGATTATTAAAAATTAAAAAAAAAAAAACGTTTTGTTTACAATTGACGGGAATTTATAAAAAAACGATGAGTTTTCGTTAAATGTTTTCGTTTGATTTGTTAATCTGCTTTAAAGATCATTCAATGTATGAAAAGACATACTAATTACATATTCAGAAAGATCTTTTTCTAATCAAATAAATATTTTTAAGATAGAAACAGAAATATGTGATAAATAAGATTTTATTTGATGTTAAAATTTAAGCATGAAAAAAATAATACTAAGAATTCTAGGCTGAAGCAAAATATATATTTTTTAACTCGCTGTAAAAAAATAATTCCATTGATAAAAACTCAATCAAATTACATGTTTAGAGCGATTATTTCATTCTCTTTCGAACCATATGGATATCTTAAAGAAGATTGAACGTTAATAGGCGAGAAAAAAGAATTTGTTTTTATTTTCTCAAAATTTAGAATGAAAAAAAATCATACAAATCAGCTCTCTGAAGCCAATTTTTTTTAAAACTCGCTGTTAAATATTTTGAAGATTGGACCAAGAATATGTGATAAATTCCTAGCAGAACGGCTTAGACTGCGAAATTTATTCGCAAAAAATATACATTTCTGCTATAAATCGCTGTAACAAAAAGTCAGTCAGCGGACAATATTTTATTATCAGCAGGTTCTGGTATATGGACAGTTTCGCAATTGAGTAATTTCGGCCTAATTAATTGATTATATCCCTTAATTAGTAAAAAATCAATAACCAAATTTGACGCGTTTCTTAGTTAGAAGGATATTAATCTATATGCAAGATTTCAAATCTGAGTGACTTCTATGTTCTTTGTTATAGATCGACACGTACATACCCAAAACTTACTCTATATATATATATATATATATATATATATATATATATATATATATAGTTCTTACTGCTGTCATTCTTTACTCATTTTAACCTTTTTCCGCATAAAAAGTTATATCTATCATTACAGACAACATTTTTCCATTTATGATCCTGCTGTGGGTCGAGAATGGCACAGGATCCTGCAACAAGACCAGTTTCGTTTGGAGCCCAAAATACATTCATTGCCGAAATACTGGGGATGTCGATAAAATATTCACCTAAAAAAAAACAAAAAAAAACATGAATTTAATTAATTGTTCGTTTCTAGCATTATTTAGATGAAGAGGTTTGTTGGTATACATATACATTTAATTCTTGATTTTTTCCTTTGTCTATTTATGGTATCCCTAAAGACCCCATGGATCTGCACCTGGATCTCGGCACAGCCCAGCGCACAAAGTGTCTACTATGTATCCATAAACGGGTAGATATTAGCGTAGTAAATGGCCGTTTACAACAATCTTATTCACTACACAGTAAGATCTACACAGACAATAGTATAAATGCAGGTATCTATTTTACCATATAATCAAATAATCAAATACTTATTTCTGACTGAAATCTAAGTCTAATCTTCGTTTTAGTATTTGCCTTGTAAAGGGTAATCATTACCTCTTCTACAGTTACAGATAGATTCTAGGATATCTACACAATATGGTTTTTACTCGAACAACGGAGAGGTCCGAGAAATATATATTTTATGCCCACAAGTGAAAAAACCGGCGTCCAGAAATGAATAAATGCTTCATATATTTTTAAACAATTTCTTTGTTTGGTTAGAGAAAAGTTGAGACTGTATTTTTCATAAAATCAATCAATTCTCAAAATCATGGAACTTTTGCTTTAGAAGAAAATTACCCTTTCTTTAAGAATTATTAACGTTCAGTGATTTATTGACAAAAGTTCGGTCTCAGGTTGCTTACAGTACGTATTGTTCCTTATTAATCAGACATCTAGGTACTAAGCAGATTTATTACTACTTATAATCCACAAACCAATGATTTAACTATGACTTGATTGTAAGGCTTTGACTAGTGTACATCTTAGCATAAGTTTACGGTTGATTTTAAATTTGCACAAAAATAATGAAGATATTAAACCCCAAATAAATTGCTATAGTAACTTACCTCCAGACTTATACACAGAATTGGTCCAACTATTACCACATTTTTCATTAGGATTGCCTGGACATTGTAGAGTACACGCTGTAGATTCTCCATGTTTATCGTATCCATCATTTCCACAAAGGCAATATATCGCTGCCTACAATGAATAAGATTTATTACACCAGTTCATGACTTATAAATAATATCAATACGTAGCAGTGCATATTTTCTGAGTGATAATTTGTTTTTGCTTTTTATAACCATGACTCAAATACAGGAGATACGAAACTGAAATATTATATCCGTCTTATTTTGCATTGTTTATAGATTTTCGATCAGTATATTCTCCAGCCTTCTTTAGGTGTTATATGCAAAATACAGAAAGAGACACTTTTCCCGATTTCTCTCTTCGAAGTGTAAGGAAAAAATGGTATCAAACAGAATTTTTAAAGTTGCAAGTGTATATATGTGTTTGTCCATGTTTTTTTTAGTTTAACCGTAATTTCATTTATTTTTAAAACCTTTATCTTTACATATTTTCCTTTTTAAGTGGATCTTATTGAAATGCACAAAAGTTGATCCGATAATTTTACAATAAAAAAAATCACATAAATAAATGAATAAAATCTAAATGAGAAGCGATTTAAGAATATTTTGACATTTTATTTTTTTTAATGGTTTCTTATAAATTGATAAAATACTATTGTTTATATTTCTGAAAAGAAAACAATAAAATTACAACAGAATAACACATGACAATTATTTATTAAAATAAACCAATAAAACACTATCCATTAAATCATTTAGCAACCATGAAAAACAAAATTACACCATGTCACCCGCAGGGAGCGGGTTAAATTCCTCCTAAAAAGGATGTCCTAGATATGACACTAAACTGCATCCTGTGGTGAGACATCAGTTTCTGAATCTCTTCTGAATGGGGGTTGACCCTTCGTTACGATTACTCATTCTAACCTGGAGCAATAATGACTGTTAGTAGCTTATCTAAGGTTAAGATATGTTTCTGATAATGAAAGGCTTATATGTTTAAAATGCTAGGGAGAAAAGACTAATGTTGGCATTAAATAAACCAAGAATGGTTTACTACTCTATACACCAACCAACCAACCAACCAACCAATTAACACACTCATGAATTTAGTATATGGTTACTTGATAATATATAACTGTGTTAAAACAAATAATTATAGACAAATTAAAAGGTGCAATAAAAAAGCACTAGAAAATTGAAAATTTAATTATGATCAAAAACAATTATGATCAAACACTTAATTACAATCAAACACTTACAAATCAATCAAACTTCGGCATTAAATGACCCATATGGAGTTGATGTGCCGTTAAACATATAAACCAAAAAAATCACCAATTATAGAAGAAACTACCTGCGCTTCGTGAAATAAATGTTAAAGGTTAAAATAAGCACACCCTTAATCAATCCAATGTTGTATAAAAATATTTGGGTTTATGTTCTTGAATTCTTCAAAGTTGTTAGTTTACTCTGAATTTGCCATGTGCCTTGTTTCTATTTATCTAAATGACATGTTTTTCAAATTAGAAAAATTCATAATAAAGGTCAATAAACAAGTGGATGTTCACATGAAGGTGTCATTTCACCTGCATTGAAATAAAGTTACTTACTTGGAGACCAGCATATTTATAGTCATTTCTACGACATTTTACCCGACACCAATCAACAGACATTTTGCCATCCTTAAAAATCTTTGGAAGGGCTCGGTCGCCTGTATCTTTATAGCATCCAAGATAATCCGAATATTCTGCAAGAAAATTTTGAATACATTTTAAACTAATGTCGTTGTCAAAAGTAAAACCAAGTATTGTAACATCTGGGGCCTTGCTATTGGAAGAGAGAGGAGAGAGAGAGAGAGAGAGAGAGAGAGAGAGAGAGAGAGAGAGAGAGAGAGAGAGAGAGAGAGAGAGAGAGAGAATGATCACCTGTTCGCAGTCTGGTCCTGTTTATATTAATTGGTAGGAGAAAATGAAATAAAGAAATAAAAAGTGGATGTGAAAAGAAATACGAAATGAAACATAGGAAAAGAAGAAAGAAAGAAAGTAAATGTTGTTATTGAATTATCAAAAACAATATTAAAAATCCTAGATGGTAAACCATAAGATTTATTACCTTTGTAGAGGAAATGTGAAGAGAATAGGAATAGGAAGAAAACGCATAGTTCTTACATAGCAGTAACGGCTAATGTGTTGTCAGCAAAGGCTAGCTACTAAACCTTTCGTATAGTCAGTATCTTGTTATTTATTCCTTTCCATGGAGGGGCCAACTTCTTGTAGGGAAAATAATTTCCCACACAACATTAAGAAAGTTAGAATTATGAAAAACGACATACGGAATGAAACAAAAGAAAGAAAGAAAGAGAAACGGATGCAAAAAGAAATACGAAGTGAAAAAAAAAGAATGAATGAAAGAAAGAAAAATGAAAGAATGAATGAATAAAAATGGAAGTAAAAATAAATACAAAATGAAACAAAGGAAAAGAAAAAGAAAAAGAAAGAAATTGAACAAGAAAGAAAGAAAAAAGAAAAATATCAGCGATAATGCGATAATGTTTAGCACAGATCAGATTTCAATTGCTCTACTCGTAAGAAGACGGTGATTTGTTATTATGAAGGTTTTTCACACCCGCCTAAATTAGTGGTTCACTGGAGGCTGAGTGACAGCAAATATCCTCTGGTCTCCTGGACACTTCTGAGTAGTCTAACTGATATTAACAGTGCTGTTATTTGGGTGGGATCAATTCTTCCTCCGAATTACAGTTCTTCTAGACCGTTCCAAGGGTCCAAATTACAATTGGCATAACCTTTATCTTCATGTTCCACAGTTTTTCAGCTCTTTGGTCTGTTCCATATATTTGTCTATCTTTTCGTTTTCTCTGTAATCCGCCGGGACAACAAAATCTAAGAAATGACACGTTTTCTTCTTGTTAATTAATACTAGGTCGAGACTCCTAATGGGAATTAGGTGATCTGTCTGTATCTCAGATTTCAACACATTTTATGCGTCTCATTCACGAGGACAGATTTAGGTTTGTGTATATACTATTTCTAGCATGGTGAAAATTTAATTGCTTGCATAATTTCCAGTGACCAACCTTTCCCACCCAGTCATGTCAAGTCTTGTATTGTCTTTGTGCTAGTTTGCTACATTCTCTTATTATATGAGTGACCGTTTCGTCTTTGTCACCACACATTCTTCACTTCCTAATCTGTTGTGTCTTATCAATTTTTGCTTCAATGTTATTTGTTCTTATAGTATTGTCTTGTGCTGCAATTATGAGAGATTCAGTTTCTTTCTTGAGGTTTCCCCTTCTTAGCCATGTCAGGTCTTCTCATGTGCGATCTCTGCTGTTTTCCACTCGAAATATCTATATTGGTATTTTTCTTCCCATTTCTGTTTTCTATTTTTTTAAATTTCATTCCATTAGGGTTTCTCACACTCACCTTGTGCAGCCAACGTTAAGAGGATATCGACAAGGTCTCCCATGTTGGCTATCAGAGGAACACCTGCCGTTCTTTTTGTGATGTCTATCAGATGAATTGTTTTCATCTTCCTTTGTGTAGCTGAAAGAGAGATTTGAGCAGCCAACATTTGCAGGATGCCACCGTGTCTCCCATGCTGGATATTAGGGGAGCACCTATCGATCATGACACACAGATCTGAAATCTGAGCCCCACGTTTGGTATCATTAATATTTGACATTTCTCATATGTAGAATCTTGTGGCAATACTGGATCTAGGAATCTATTATTATCTGTGCTTCTGTCACAGATGTACCTGGTGTTTTTCAAGTGAATAAAACACACAGTGGTGGACCACGATAAAAAAAAGGAATTTATACTTACGCCTTAAAGTTTGTAAGTTTCAACTCAAATTAAGTCCAAGCGAGTTTTTTTTACCCTTTTTTTCCTTCCCCTTTCAAATTTTTCTCTTCTTGTCAAGAATTTTCGAGAATAGATTCATATTAATTGGCATTCAATAAATTATGAAATTAGATAATAAATAATTTCCTTTTTCGTAAATAATTGTACCGGCTTTAAAAAAGTCGTGACGCCTTTGACTGTTTTTGAGTTTTTGTGATTCAAAGTGGAAGAGAAACTAAAAAAAAAAAAATACTTTCAAAGATAACTCGTGTTTTTTTAGAGGAGGAGGCTGTAGAGTAATAAACAATTATTATTATTATTATTATTATTATTATTATTATTATTATTATTATTATTATAGAGCTTTTCAGACCAGCGTTAGCTAATGGTCTTTCGCTGGAGTCTAAGTGACAACAAGTCTCCTCAAGTTTCTTCTGAGTATTCTAGCCGATTGCAGCAATGTAGTTGTCTGGATGGTCTGAATTCTTCTGATTTCTACTTCCTCCAGGCTTTTTTCAAGCTTTTCGGGACCATTCAAAGTGCATCAACTACAATTGGTATCACTTTCACTCTCATATCTACAACTTTTTCAATTCTCTGGCAAGGTCCGGGTATTTGTCTATCTTTTCATTTACCTTCATCTTCACCGTGTGATCTGCTAGAACGGCAAATTCTACCAGTTGACAAGTTCTCTTTTGTTGTTGTTTATCAATACTAGATCTGGTCTGTAAATATGTTAACTTAAGCCGTTTTAAATAAACCACAGTCAGTGGGGCTTAGTAGAGTAGAAGGGTAGGACACTACAAAATGTTTGTCTTTGATATAACATTAAAAAGCATCTGATGGTTTGGCTCCAATTCTGCTGCTCTATGGAGCGTAAAGTCACCCCTTCCTTGCATTACTCACAGGTCTGCACTGACCCGGAGTGGTATTATCTGTTCAGATCACATTTTTGGATCAAATAAACCCGTTGGAAAATGATTATTATTGATGAGAAAACTTGAAACCATATAACTATTTGCAATTATTAGTATTAGACTGGAAAAATGAAGTCATATACCTGTTTTCCAACAAATGTTTATTATTACTTATGTATAGGAATACTAACTTGAAACTCTATAATTGCTTGGTAAAAACGAGTTATCCGGCATTAAATAACTCAACAAATGTTGACCTGCCATAAAACAACCAACTAATAATGCACAATCAATTTTAATATCCATAAAGAAAAGAAAACTTACCGAAATAATAATTCAATGTCATTGACAAATGATTTTGAAGTTCTTTTGTGTCTACAATTAAGATTTGTAAGTTTCTGGCACCGCATTCGTGGCTTCCCTCTGACCATGTTTTTCTTTCATCAGAGATAAAATAGCAGACATTTTCTTTTCGATACAAGATCAGTCCATCTTTCGGGTCACAGTCCTCTGAAAAGTTACATCATAGATCATTTTCTTTTAAATATTTCACTGATTGTAGTAACAATGACTGGTTGTATAGGTTTGCCCTAAAGTTTACACCAAAAATATTTTTTACAACAAAAATATTTTTATCGTACAAATCTTTTAAACCAGGGCTTAAAAGTTTATCATGATATGAATTCGGCATTAAATAACCCAACAATAGTTGGGATGCCCTACAACCTGCTAATTAAACCAAGTCAAACTAAGTTACATCATAGATCATTTTCTTTTAAATATTTCACTGATTGTAGTAACAATGACTAGTTGTATCGGTTTTCCCTAAAGTTTACAAATAAAACACCAAAAATATTTTTTACACCAAATATATTTTTATCGTACAAATCTCTTAGACAAGAGCTTAAGATTCTATCAGTTTAGTTAGATTGATTTGGCATTAAATAACCCAACAATAGTTGTCATGTTAATAAAACTGCCAATTAAACCAAAGCAAACGAAATTTGGTAGATACATTAATAATTATATTAGAATGTATGACTTCTCTCTAAGGAGTGTCAGGTAAGTCATTAGTTCCTATTACTGACAAGCCCACTCTGACTCAGTGGTAGTACGTGTGAGAATCCCATCAATAGGTAAAATAAATCTATTTGAAAATGATTAGTTTTTTTTAATACTTAAAACGATGACAGTGTAAAATTATTTATATTAAGAATAGTTAGTTGAAGCTATAATAGTTTATAAGAGATTATCATCATTCCTTTGAAACCAGACAATTGCTTTAAAAAACAACTTCTGCATTAAATAAACAAAGGTCTACATGAAGTAAAAACTACCAATCAATCAATTAACATAGTTTAAAATCAATAAAAAAAGAGAATTGTAATTCCTATAAATATTCGTCCCATCCGGGGTGGTGTAGAATACACCGACTGTATGAAAATGGAAGTGTCCTTGGCTATTACACTAAACTGCAGGCGGTAATGAGGCTACATTTCTGGGGAATGTGGAATACCGTTTATTGCCATTATTTCCAGGTCCACTCTGAACCGGAGAAGAGTCCCATCTAGGGTTCAAATAGATCTAAAAGAATTATTAGTATTGGACTGGAATAAACGAAAAAGTATTTCTCCATCACTTTTACTATTGAAAAAGTCATCTGTGATTTAAAGGCTGTTATATTTTCAGTTCTTCTTCAGTCATTAGCCCAAGAGTGAGGGCATGAACGTCAGGGTGTATAAGCAATCAGCATTGTAAAGGTTAAAACCAAAAATAAAGAAACACCTTAAATATTTTAAAACAGGTTTTCATTTCAAATTTATAGGTTTGTTTGAATTTGGTTTATTTGACGGCACATCAAACCTTTATGGGAAATTTGATTCCTTTGTAAATTTTCTGATTATAATGATAATTATTCATCTTTCTAATATTACATTAGAATAATTTTTATTTCACTTTTCTGTCTCGAATGATAATCATTTATATACACAAAGTTATATAGTATCTAGTATTCCTATCTAGCACTAATAATTTACATACTGTTAAATAGTTTGAAATAACCATTCCTAATCATTCAGATGCAGCTTACTATCATCTTAGGGTGGGTTGGTGGTGTTTTACCCCTCTGTAAGGGATAGTGTAAGCGTATTCTATGCCCTGCCGACAAAACGGACATTTAAAGTTAATAAAAAAGAACAACATTACTGAATATATATCAAGACTTCTTCAAATAACTTCAAACAAATACCAGATAAAGAGTTTTTATGAGAGGGTGCTGAACCCAATTATAGTGATCAGTGTTGAATAATGAAGAATCAAAATTTAATTACTGCACCGGGTCACAAAGTTTAGGAACCACTTTCAGCACACACACACACACACACACACACATATATATATATATATATATATATATATATATATATAGTGACGTAGTCTTATATTTTACTAATATAAAACATTCTGATTTTGATATTTTATGAGAAAAGTGTAAAGCCAAGATTCTTTTTACCCTTTTTTATAGGTATTTTTACCCTTGATAAAATGTAGTTGCACTGGAATCGCCAATGTGATCAATGCTTCGATTCTTCGAGCCATTCCGTAACCAGAAGAAGGTAAGAACGATGGATTTTAATTTCAGTTGAAAGCAAAATCACTTCTCGGGAAGTAGTTAAAAAGAAAAATGCTAGTTTTTTAATTTTTTTCTTATTCTGTATTAACTTGTTTGTTAAGCATTATATCTTGTGTATGTTGTTTGTTTATCATAGGTCCGTGCGATTCGAACCTGGGAGAAATTACTTTTGTTATCTTTTGTACTAAAATTCGGTTCCTCTCGTTATGTTGCTTAAGTAATGTAACAATATATATAAATGAATATCTTACCTGTATAGATTTGGTAATATCTCCAATTAGCATCTTTTTGGTCGGTAGAAAGCGGCTTGAGCAATACACTGTGAGTTTGACATTTTCCAGTTTGAGAATTGTAGAAGAAAGTCACACAAGAAGAATTGAGGAAGCAGGTTTCGAAACAGTCTTGTAGAGAGGGAACATGTGTTTTATCAATATAAGCATAATCATTGATCCGACCCTCCATTACTGGGACTAAGCCAGCATAATACTCATGACAAAGAGATTTGACTCTCTCAAGACAAAACAATTCAAATAATAACAATAGTGATAGTCTCATGATAAAGTATTTTTGTATACTTATAGCTATTATTCGTTACAAATATGCTGAGTATATAGATTGATAGTTTTATAGTTTAAGAAAATTCGATCTTCTGTATTTCGTACAAATCGAATTCATGTAAGCAGAAGATTTGACTTGTTATTATCACTGCAATATGCAAATAATCTAGTGTAAAATATTTTATATGCATATATACAAATTTATTATTTGCATGAATAAAATTTATAACAATATATCATATTGCGTTAAAATCGGTATATCAATTCATATTCAATATATAGGATCTCTCCAAACGGAATGATTAAAAAAAAACGTATACAAGCAAAACCATACTAATTAAAATAGAGTTATTAACGATACATAGGTTTTGTAGAGAAACACTTCATGTCTGTATCTATGGTTACGATAGCACCAGGTATATTATTGTCCGTCAGGTGCGAAAAGCTCTAACTTTTAAGAAACGTTCTTGAATTACATAAAAGGAAATCTGTTACAACATTAAAAATATATATCTATGTAAATCGTCCAAAATCTGTAAACTCCCAGATCTGTTTTAAATGTTATTCCTTTCGACCTTTTTAGACTTTGTGTATTTTTAAATGGAAAGAAACCTTCCTGGTTGTCGTAGAGGGTGTTCAGTAAATCAAGGTATATAACTCACAATATACGAAAATAATAGATTAAACTATTATGAAAGATTATCAGAAAGCAGTAAAATAGAAAGAATGGAATACGGTTTGTGCATGTTCAAACAAATAAAGTCTGAGTTGCTAATTAACGGGATCATTTAGTTATTGCACATTGATTTATTTACGTTTTATCAGTTAATGTTATTGGCCGGTAAACAGGGTTTAATAGAGCGTGAATCACAGCCTTATTGAATATTTGGTGTAAGGGAAATTGTTTGAATCGTTTCTCCACCAACCAGGAACCAATACAAGCATAAATTAATGCTTATATTAATTCATGTTTGGTGGAGAAACGATTAAAACATTTTCCCTTACACCAAATATTCAATAAAATAATATCAAAATATTCAATTAAATAAGTATATCCGTGATAAATTAATACTTAACACCACGGAAGAAAATATAAGATGAACTCATTTGTACATACCAATGATATATGACATTTCATATGCACAGTATAATAAACGAGAGAACGAAATTTATAATCAGTAAAAACACATTTTTATTTCTGTACATCATCTCCCTCTTTGTTAATACACTTAAATCACCGTGTATTATTATTATTATTATTATTATTATTATTATTATTATTATTATTATTATTATTATTATAACAAATAAAATATCAGGACAATTTCAGATCAAAATGTATTTAAAACAACGTATCAATGTTCAGATTCTCTCATATTTCCGTTCATTTTCACATAACAATTAATAAGCAAATGTAAAATCAATGACGGTTGTGTTCTAATGCTTCGTTGGATTAATTGTATATATATTTGAACTGGAACAGGTTCATGCACTCTCTGAACATGCATTTCTTCTGATTAAAAAATACTATATAGAAATAAACAAATAATCATATATATATATATATATATATATATATATATATATATATATATATATATATATATCAATGTGTATAGTTTTCACTATTATACTTGAAGAAGTGGCAGTAATCCAACGTACAGTGTTATTAGAAGAGTGGTCAATATCTGTGATCGAGCGTTAATAAATAAATAAATGAAAGCTTTAGATTTCGTTGCCTGATTACTGCAATTCTATGCTAATTTTAACCTTTTTCCGCATAAGAAGTTATATCTATCTTTACAGACCACATTTTTCCATTTATGATCCTGCTGTGGGTCGAGAATGACACAGGATCCTGCAACAGGACCTGTTTCGTTTGGAGCCCAAAATGCATTCATTGTCGAATCACTGGAGGCGCTGATGAAATATTCTCCTAAAAAACAAAAAACAAAAAAAAACATAAATTTAATTAATTGTTCGTAGCTTGAACTATTTAGTTTAAGAGGTTCGTTGGTGTAAATATACATTTAATTCTGAATTTTCTTTTCTCCCCATCTGTTTATGGTATTCATCAGTCTTCTTTGAGACCCCATGGATCTGTACCTGGATCTCGGCTCAGGCAAGAAAGACTATTTCCTATGCTAGTTGTCTCCCCTTTTCACCACACTGATATTGTCCAAGGGTAGGACGAGCTGCTAAATAACTTGGCATTAGTTTCACTGTAGGAGCGGACAGATTGAGGTTGAACACAACATCAGATTCTCTTTGGACTCCAGTACATGGTTTTACTACTCCAAATTTCCTTGGCACGTTGGTAGGTGTTGGAATTAATAGTTTTCCTTCTCCTATATCAGTTACTCTACAAAAGACAAAAGGCTTAGTCTACCCTAGTATTTTATCCAAGGTGAGTAATGTTAGGTCCGTAAATGGATTTGTACAAAAACCGTATTCACTACACAGTAGGATTTACATGGGCAATAGTATAAATGCGGGTATCTGATTCTTCAAAATTTCAAACTTTTGGCTGCTTTAATTAACTCATACGAGTTGAATATGAAAAGATCAAGCATATGACTGAAAATTGTAAGTCTACAAATCTTTTATTAGTTGGTTATTTTCCTTGTAAAGAGTAATCATTACCTCTTCTACGGTTACAGAAAAAGATCTATAATATTGAAATAACAGGAAAGTCCCGGAAATAAATATTTATACACAGAAGTCTTCTTTCAGAAAACCGGCGTCTAAAAATAAGGACACACCTTATATATTCTCAGTACATTTTATGTTTGGTTATAGAAAAGTTGCCATTTTATTTTTCACAAGATCATATAATTTCCAAATCCTGGAATTTAATCATTGCCTCTTCTACAGTTACAAATAGAGTATATAATATCTACACAATATGTTTTTTACTCGAACAACGGAGAGATCCGAGAAATATATATTTCATACCCACAAGTGAAAAAACCGGCGTCCAGAAATGAGTAAACGCTTCATATATTTTTAAACAATTTCTTTGATTGGTTAGAGAAAAGTTGAGACTGTATTTTTCATAAAATCAATCAATTCTCAAAATCATGGAACTTTTGCTTTAGAAGAAAATTACCCTTTATTTAAGAATTATTAACGTTCAGTGATTTATTGACAAAAGTTCGGTCTCAGGTTGCTTACAGTACGTATTGTTCCTTATTAATCAGACATCTAGGTACTAAGCAGATTTATTACTACTTATAATCCACAAACCAATGATTTAACTATGACTTGATTGTAAGGCTTTGACTAGTGTACACCTTAGCATAAGTTTATGGTTGATTTTAAATTTGCACAAAAATAATGAAGATATTAAACCCCAAATAAATTGCTATAGTAACTTACCTCCAGACTTATACAAAGAACTGGCCCAATGGCCACCACATATTTTAGTAGGATTGACAGGACATTGCACTGTACACGCTGTAGATTCTCCATATTTATCGTATTCACCATTTCCACAGTGGCAATTTGACGTTGCCTACAATGAATAAGATTCATTACAGCAATTGATGATTTAGCTTCGTCGGTAGAGCATCAGACTAGGAACCACAAGATTCTGGGTTCGATGACTGGCTCTCGATAACTCAGCCTATGAATAGCACAGGGATATGTGCGATAAAGTGAGGGCCTAATGGTAGGTGTAGCGCTCCACCTCATACAAAACAGCGAAACATTACATCCTTCTTATTTTTTATTGTTTATAGATTTTCGATCAGTATATTCTCCAGCCTTCTTTAGGTGTTATATGCAAAATACAGAAAGAGACACTTTTTCTGATTTCTCTCTTCGAAGTGTAAGGAAAAAATAGTTTCAAACAGAATTTTTAAATGAAGTTGCAAGTGTATATATGTGTGTGTCCATGTTTTTAGTATAAACTTAATTTCATTTATTTTTAAAACCTTTATCTTTACATATTTTTACATGTGTATTTTTACATATAGTTGTATGTGTATATATGTATGTGTTTATGTTTTTTGTTTATTCTAATTTAATTCATTTTTGATTAATCTTTATTTATTTTTACTTTTTAAGTGGATCCGGTTTAGCTCACTCGGTAGTATGTTCAGCTAGGAATCACAAGGGTCTTGTTTCGATACCGTCCCTCGCCAATTCAGCATATGAGTAGCGCAGGGGTCTGGGCGGTAAAGTGGGGAGCTGATGGTATGTGTGGCGTTCCACCCAAGATACTAAAATAATCTCCTTGGTATAGTGCTAATGGAAAAGGGGATAGACTTCCTTTGCTGTCTGGCTGATACCGATATTAGGCCGCCCCGAAGACTTTACTTTTACTTTACCTATTGAAATGCACAAAAGTTGATCCGATTATTTTACAATTAAAAAATCACATAAATAAATGAATAAAATCTAAATGAGAAGCGATTTAAGAATATTTTGACATTTTATTTCTTTTTATAATGGTTTTCTTATAAATTGATAAAATACTATTGTTTATATTTCTGAAAAGAAAACAATAAAATTACAACAGAATAACACATGACAATTATTTATTAAAATAAACCAATAAAACACTATCCATTAAATCCTTTAGCAACCATGAAAAACAAAATTACACCATGTCACCCGCAGGGAGCGGGTTAAATTCCTCCTAAAAAGGATGTCCTAGATATGACACTAAACTGCATCCTGTGGTGAGACATCAGTTTCTGAATCTCTTCTGAATGGGGGTTGACCCTTCGTTACGATTACTCATTCTAACCTGGAGCAATAATGACTGTTAGTAGCTTATCTAAGGTTAAGATATGTTTCTGATAATGAAAGGCTTATATGTTGAAAACGCTAGGGAGAAAAGACTAATGTTGGCATTAAATAAACCAAGAATGGTTCACTACTCTATACACCAACCAACCAACCAACCAACCAACTAACACACTCATGAATTTAGTATATGGTTACTTGATAATATATAACTGTGTTAAAACAAATAATTATAGACAAATTAAAAGGTGCAATAAAAAAGCACTAGAAAATTGAAAATTTAATTATGATTACAATCAAACACTTACAAATTAATTAATCAAATTTCGGCAGTAAATTACCCATATGGAGTTGATGTGCCATTAAACATATTAAACAAACAAAATCACCAATTATAGAAGAAGCTAAATACCTGCGCTTCGCAGTGAAATAAATGTTGAAGAGTTAAAATAACCACACCCTTAATCAATCCAGAGTTGTATTTTGAATTTTTCAAAATTGTTAGTTTACTCTCAATTTGCCATGTGCCTTGTTTCTATTTATCTAAATGACATGTTTTGTTTAAATTAGAAAAATTTCATAATAAAGGATCAACAAAGGAGTGGATGTTCAAATGAAGGTGTCATTTCACCTGCATTGAAATAAAGTTACTTACCTGGAGACCAGAATATTTGCAGTTCCTTTTACGACAATGTGCCCGACACAAATCAATAGACATCTTCTCATCATGAAACTCATATGAAAGGGTATGTTTTCTATGTTTTTGGTCATCTTTATAGCATCCAAGATAATCCGAATATTCTGCAAGAAAATTTTGAATACATTTTAAACTAATGTCGTTGTCAAAAGTAAAACCAAGTATTGTAACATCTGGGGCCTTGCTATTGGAAGAAGAGAGAGAGAGAGAGAGAGAGAGAGAGAGAGAGAGAGAGAGAGAGAGAGAGAGAGAGAGAGAGAGAGTAGAATGATCACCTGTTCGCAGTCTGGTCCTGTTTATATTAATTGATGGGAGAAAGAAAGAAATGAAAAGCGGATGTAAAAAGAAATACAAAATGAAACAGGAAAAGAAGAAAGAAAATATTGTTACTGTGTTATCGGAAAAATATTAAAATCCTAGATGGTTAACCATAATGTTTATTACCTTTGTATAAGAAATTTGAAGAGAATAGGAACAGGATGAAAATGCATAGTTCTTACATAGCAGTAACGGCTCATATGTTTCAGCAAAGACTAGCCACTAAAACTTTCGCGTTGTCAATATCTTGTTATTTATGCCTTTTGACGAATGGGGCCAACTTTTTGTAGGGAAAATATTTTCCCTCATAAGAAAGAAAGAAAAATAGAAGCAGAAAAATGTGAAATGATAGAAAAGAAGGAATAAAAATGGAAGTAAAAAGAATACAAAATGAAAGGAAAAGAAAGAAATTAGTAAAAAGATATAAAACAAAGGAAAAGAAGAAAGAAAGAAGGAAAGAGTAGAAGTAAAAAGAAATACAAAATAAAAAAAAGGAAAAGAAAGAAAATAGAAAGAATAAAAATAAAAATAAATACGAAATGAAACAAAGAAAAGAAGAAAGAAAGAAAAAAGTGGAAGTATGAAAAGAAAGAAATACAACAAACAAGAAAGGAAGAAAGAAAGAATAAAAATTATTATTTCACTCTATTCGAGTTTTTCACACCCGCATTAGCCAATGGTTCAGAGGAGACTGAGTGACAGCAAATCTCCTCAGGTCTCCAGGACTCTTCTGAGTATTCTAGCCTATGGTAACAATGTTATAGTTTCTTCCTCTGGTTTACAATTCACCCAGATTCTTTTTCAGACCCTTAGGGTCCGTTCAAATGGTTCAATTACAATTAGCACGAACTTTACCTTCAAGTATATGTCTTTTCACTTCCTTTCACTTTCCCTCAGTGGTCAACCGTGTCGAAAAAATCCACGAGATGATAGGTCTTCTTCTTCTGGTTAATTCATACTAATTCTGGTCTCCTGGTCGGGATTAGGTGATCCGTCTGTAACTCAGAGTCCCAGAGAACTTTATGCGTCTCATTCTTCAGCACAGACTAAGGCTTGTGCATATACCATTTAGTTGTATGGTGAAAATTGAATTTCCTGCATAATTCCCAGTGGTTTACCTTTCCCACCCAGTCGTGCTTAGTCTTGTACTCTCTCTGTGCTAGTTTGCTGCATTCGCTTATTATATGACTGACCGTTTCGCCCTTTTCTCCACACATTCTACAATTGCTATTCTGATGCGTCTTACCTATTTTTGCTTTTATATATTTTGTTCTTATGGCATTGTTTCGTGCTGCGATCATAAGAGATTCATTTTATCACTTGAGGTCTCTCATTCTGAGACATGTTCATGTTTTCTCATATGCGATCTCGACAGTGTCTGTATAGTTATTTTTCTTCCCACTTACGTTTTCTTGTTTTTGTTATATTTGTGGTCGTCCATATGTTGTAATTGTTTTTTTTCCTGGCTGCTGCTATTTGTCTTTCTTTGCTCTTTTTAGTGTATTCTTCAAATGCTCGAATTGTCGCATCTACACACTCTTCAATGGTGACGAGACCTTTTCCTCCTTCTTTTCTTGATACATATACACTGTAAGTGTTGTATATTGCGTATAATGCCTTGTGCATTGTCATAAGTTTCATTGACTTTTAGTCTATCTGTCGGAGCTCCTCTCTCATCCATTTTAATAATCGTTTAGAGTATTTTACTAGAGGGACAATCCAGGTGTTTATTCCTCTGATAAAATTTCTGCAGCAGAGTTTTGTTTCTAAAAGTTTTCTAGTCCTCCTGGGATACTTTTTTCACACTTTTTCTTCCATCTCTCTTTGTTTGATTATGTCCGCTTCCAGAAGTCCAAAGTATTAATAATTTTCCTTTTCTCCAAGCATCCTTATTTCTTCCTGATTTGGTAGTTTTATTTATTTTTTATAACGACCACAGCTTACTTTTTGATGCCGAATTTAATTTCCTCTGGCTGTATATTCTTATAGTTTGTACAAGGGGTTCCAGTTTCTTCTCAGTTTTGACAACTTATTTTTATATCATCCATGTACATGGGGTGATTTATTTCCCCTCTGATTTAGTAAATTCATAGACCCTGTATATTTTCTATTTATATAGTTAAGAGGCTTTCATTGCCATAACAAATAGCAATGGTGATAGGGAAACTCCCGGAAGATATCTCCTTTTATTTTCACCTTTGTCAATGTCTGTCCTCCTGTTGTTAATTCTTCTTTCTAATTTTTCATGGCTTTAGTGGTGAATTTTATTATTTTGTCGGATATTTCGAACATCTTCAAACATTCTAGAATTCAAGTTTATGGGACTGTCATGTGCCTTTCAGTAATCAATCCATGACATCGCTAGATTTTTCTGTCTTTCTTTAACCTCTTTAAGATTGTGCTGATCTATATTGGATAGATCATTTGTTCCTCTTGTTCCCTTGCACCATCCTTTCTGTTCTTCCGGAAATAGTCCACAGCAATGAAGCGTGTAGTAGATTTCTTCTTTTATCTGTGCGGTTAAGATTTTCCAAATCATAGATAGGCCCGTTATTGGCCTATAGTTTCTGGGGATTGTGCCTTTTGCGGGGTCTTTCTGGATTAAGGTAGTTTTCCGTTTTGTCAACCATTCTGGTATGTTTGATTCTTCTAGGCATTTTCTCAATTGTCGGGCCAGTCTATTGTGGTTGGATGTGAATTTTTAAAATTATTATCGATGTATTTCATCATGGCGCGGTATATTCCAGTTTGGTAATTTCTTAATTGTTGCTCTCAGAAAGTTCAGATGTATTTTTGCATCTGGTCCTTCTTCGAGACTTTGCAGTTCCCTTTTCATCTTATTTATCCATTCTGCCTTTCTATTATGGTCTTTCTTTTTTCATATCTTTTTCCAGAAGTTTTCTTTTTCTTTTGCTTTCAGATATTCTTCCGTTTTAATGCTTTGTCCACCGAGTTGTTGGTAAAATTTCTTCTCATTGTGTTGGAAGGTCTTGCTTTGTTTGTATTGTTTGATTCTGTCCCGGTATCTTTTGAGTCTGTCCTCTTTCGTTAGTATGTTTTGGTGTATTTCTTTCTGTTGTTTTGTGAGTTTTGTTTGCTGTTGTCTTTCCTGAATCATTGCATTTAATTGTGTTTTCCTTTTTTTTCTTTTCCTAATGTTTTTGCTTGTTGTCGCCATCTTTTTATTTCTTTTTCTAGTCTGATGTCACATCCAGCTTTTGTGTTTCTGTTTATTATGCGTATTGAGATACCAATTTTATCACTATCTCTTTTTTCTCCTGCATAAATTAGGTTCAATTCGGAGATGTTGTTTGCTGGGATGTTTTTTAAAATATTTTATTAACCTTTTTAGTTTCTATATTTCCAGTTTTGATCACTTAAAGATGGCAATTTATTCGTCTGTTTGGTCATGATTGGTTTTATTACTTCTACTTCGTATCTTTCGTCTTGTTTTAGTATTACAGTTGGAATGTTTTTTTCCGTGATGATTTGGTTGTCAAATTATTGTAGTTCCTCTAGTTCCGGGAATACATCTTGAGCATATTCCTCTCGACTTACCTGTCCACATATTTCCATAATCTCGAGATCAGAAAACCACCCTTTATTTAAGATAATGTTTGCTTGGTCAGCAAGTCTTTGGTTTGTTGTCGTGAAATTAACCTTTCCTTTCCAAATTTCTATCATACTCTATCTATATCCACATTGTGTGGCTTTACTTTTAAAATAACCACGGAGTACATTGATGTTGTTTTCCCTAGTCCATTTTTCTTCCTTTGTGTAACTGAAAGAGAAATTTGTGCAGCCAACGTTAAGAGGATATCGACAAGGTCTCCCATGTTGGCGATCAGAGGAACACCTGCCGTTCTTTTTGTGATGTCTATCAGATGAATTGTTTTCATCTTCCTTTGTGTAGCTGAAAGAGAGATTTGAGCAGCCAACATTTGCAGGATGCCACCGTGTCTCCCATGCTGGATATTAGGGGAGCACCTATCGATCATGACACACAGATCTGAAATCTGAGCCCCACGTTTGGTATCATTAATATTTGACATTTCTCATATGTAGAATCTTGTGGCAATACTGGATCCAGGAATCTATTATTATCTGTGCTTCTGTCACAGATGTACCTGGTGTTTTTCAAGTGAATAAAACACACAGTGGTGGACCACGATAAAAAAAGGAATTTATACTTACGCCTTAAAGTTTGTAAGTTTCAACTCAAATTAAGTCCAAGCGAGTTTTTTTTACCCTTTTTTTCCTTCCCCTTTCAAATTTTTCTCCTCTTGTCAAGAATTTTCGAGAATAGATTCATATTAATTGGCATTCGATGAATTATGAAATTAGATAATAAATAATTTCCTTTTTCGTAAATAATTGTACCGGCTTTAAAAAAGTCGTGACGCCTTTGACTGTTTTTGAGTTTTTGTGATTCAAAGTGGAAGAGAAACTAAAAAAAAAATACTTTCAAAGATAACTCATGTGTTTTTTTAGAGGAGGAGGCAGTAGAGTAATAAACAATTATTATTATTATTATTATTATTATTATTATTATTATTATTATTATTATTATAGAGCTTTTCAGACCAGCGTTAGCTAATGGTCTTTCGCTGGAGTCTAAGTGACAACAAGTCTCCTCAAGTTTCTTCTGAGTATTCTAGCCGATTGCAGCAATGTAGTTGTCTGGATGGTCTGAATTCTTCTGATTTCTACTTCCTCCAGGCTTTTTTCAAGCTTTTCGGGACCATTCAAAGTGCATCAACTACAATTGGTATCACTTTCACTCTCATATCTACAGCTTTTTCAATTCTCTGGCAAGGTCCGGGTATTTGTCTATCTTTTCATTTACCTTCATCTTCACCGTGTGATCTGCTAGAACGGCAAATTCTACCAGTTGACAAGTTCTCTTTTGTTGTTGTTTATCAATACTAGATCTGGTCTGTAAATATGTTAACTTAAGCCGTTTTAAATAAACCACAGTCAGTGGGGCTTAGTAGAGTAGAAGGGTAGGACACTACAAAATGTTTGTCTTTGATATAACATTAAAAAGCATCTGATGGTTTGGCTCCAATTCTGCTGCTCTATGGAGCGTAAAGTCACCCCTTCCTTGCATTACTCACAGGTCTGCACTGACCCGGAGTGGTATTATCTGTTCAGATCACATTTTTGGATCAAATAAACCCGTTGGAAAATAATTATTATTGGATGAGAAAACTTGAAACCATATAACTATTTGCAAATTATTAGTATTAGACTGGAAAAATGAAGTCATATACCTGTTTTCCAACAAATGTTTATTATTACTTATGTATAGGAATACTAACTTGAAACTCTATAATTGCTTGGTAAAAACGAGTTATCCGGCATTAAATAACTCAACAAATGTTGACCTGCCATAAAACAACCAACTAATAATGCACAATCAATTTTAATATCCATAAAAGAAAAGAAAACTTACCGAAATAATAATTCAATGTCATTGACAAATGATTTTGAAGTTCTTTTGTGTCTACAATTAAGATTTGTAAGTTTCTGGCACCGCATTCGTGGCTTCCCTCTGACCATGTTTTTCTTTCATCAGAGATAAAATAGCAGACATTTTCTTTTCGATACAAGATCAGTCCATCTTTCGGGTCACAGTCCTCTGAAAAGTTACATCATAGATCATTTTCTTTTAAATATTTCACTGATTGTAGCAACAATGACTGGTTGTATAGGTTTGCCCTAAAGTTTACACCAAAAATATTTTTTACAACAAAAATATTTTTATCGTACAAATCTTTTAAACCAGCGGTTAAATGTTTATCATGATATGAATTCGGCATTAAATAACCCAACAATAGTTGGGATGCCCTACAACCTGCTAATTAAACCAAGTCAAACTAAATTTGGTCAATACATTAATGATTAAATTGGATTGTATGAATTCTCTCTGGGGGGTGTCGGGTCACATTTCCATTCTGACACAGAGTGGTAGTACCTGTTAGATTCTCATCAATAAGTAAAAGAAAAAAAAACTATTTGGAAATGATTATTATTTGATAGGAATACCTAAAACTTTACATAACTAGTTTAGTATACATACGTACATACATACATATTATCAAAAGATTAAAAGATGGATTTTTTTAAAGAACTTTATTTTACATTAGCAACACGTGTTACAGATCTTCTTCATGCATCATTTAACTCCATTTTGTGTCCGTATATAAATATATCTATGTATATATACACATATTTCTGCTCCCCTTTCTTGTCTGTTGGGAATCGCAGAGATAGCTAATTTGTAACATTTGTGTGTTTGCCTCTCTCTCTCTCTCTCTCTCTCTCTCTCTCTCTCTCTATCTATCTCTCTCTCTCCCTCTCTCCTCTCTCTCTCTCTCTCTCTCTCTCTCTCTCTCTCTCTCTGTGTTTGTGTGGCAGATTTTTTTTTAAACTATTGTTATCAATTTTTTAAATTGTAGTCTACGGGTGTTTTTAGTGCGTGTGGGGTACCCTGTCTGTATACAAGTTTACTTTGTTAGATTTTAAAATATTTGATAGATCTTGCGTGTGAGTTTGTAGTTGTCTTTCTATTCTGTTGTGTGTGTGTGTGTGTGTGTGTGTGTGTGTGTGTGTCTGTGTGTGTGCGTGTTTGTGTGTGTGTCTGTGTGTCTGTGTGTACGCTTGTCTCTGTTTATGGTTGTGTTAGGGTGCTGTATTTTGGAGCAATTTTCATTTTTTTATCTTATTTTATTTTATTTTATTTATTTATTTTCCTTTTTCTTTTTTCCATTTCCTTTTAAAAATAAAAGTGATGTGTATGCATGCATGCATACAGGCATATACATAACATAGTTTGTGTATTCTGTTATGTACATATATGTGTCTGTAATAAAATTATTAATGTGTGTGTTTGTGTGTGTGTGGTTAATTCCGGTTTAGTTGTGGTTTGTATTTGTCGATGAAGTGGTTTTCTTTAATCAGGAGTAGAGTATAGTAATCGGTCTGATATATCGACATAACCTTAAATCGCCATAACTATATTCAAACTGATGGTTTGATACATACAGTTTTCTGTTGTTAGCTTGTCTTGTGTAGTAAAATCCGTTTATTTAATGATGAATATTTTTTGCAGTTTGTACATTCTGCTACGTAAATTACATACTTTGAAGTCAAGGTCTCTATTCATTTTGAATATAGAGTGTAAGTTTTTTTTTTCAAGTATGGGATCTTCCTTCTATAATTACATTGCATACTCCACATATTTTGTTTCTGCATTTTGAGATCCCTTGTTTAGTGTGTTCGCCAAATTTCGACGGGATATTTGTTTGAGATTTTTTGTTGGTTGTGTTTTGCTCTTAATTATTTTTGCTGTATTTAATATGTTTTTAAATTTTTAATTGTTTTCGAGTTGGTGTAGAATATCTGAGAAAAGTTCTGCGTTGTTTTTGTTATGTGTTGAGATATATGCTAGATGTTGTTCATAGTTCTGTTTTTTTTTAGGTGTAGTTGTTCGAGTGTTATTTTTTCTGCTAATTCGAATCCCTTGTTAGTGTTGTGGCGTAGTCTCTCTAGAAGAGTGTAGATATTGTTGAGTGTCCGTGTGTTTGTGGTAAATGTCTGTAATAATTTGGCCATTTCAGTTTCTAATGATGATGTCTAAAAATGGTAGTTCCGTAAAATTGTGTACCACGGTGAATTTTATTTTTGAGTTTAGTTTTGTGTATATATCACAGGTAAGATATATATATATATATATATATATATATATATATATATATATATATATATATGAGAGTGAGTATATAAACAATGTGTTTATTTGATATGGCCTTTTTAGCCGACGATTTTTGGAGGATATGTGCTTAATTGAAGTCATACCTAATTTGAAAATTAATTAGTTAATAATTAATGAATTTTAGGCGGGCATATATGTTCAAATGTAAGGCTAAACACATCGAGAAAATGTCAATCCCTGAATGTACATTTCGACCTATTAGGTCTCATCAGCAAGGTTATAGACATGGGAGACTGCTTCGTGTATGACTCGAAACATCGACTGCCAAGCTGACAGGCGGAGATTCTAACCACTACACCAGCTGGTCATTCCCAGATTTTTCGTATGTTTTGAACTTATTTATTGACTTAAAATAGTGTCAATAAATTGCATGTGATTGCATGTGTTTCACTTCTGGATTTCGTTTGGCTTGGTTTGGCTTCCTTTAAGTTACTGTGGAGTATTTAAGGCTAGAATCGGATTTATTTATAAATGTTTGATTATAATCAAATCTTTTATAGTATATTCAACATTCCATTGATATCATTTATAAATCATACTTTTTTATTTGTCTGTAAAAATTACGTATATGGTTTCACTTATTTATCTCCAATACTTATGATGTTAAAAGATATCTATTTAACCCATTTATGGGTCCCAAACAGGTACTACGGCCTTGGTTTAGAGTGACTCTACACTCACCAGAACTCCAGAACTCCAGAATTAAGGCCTCATTAGTGGATAGAGTTTAGTGTCATACATAGGACGCTCCAGTTCTGGGATTGCAGAGAGTCTGGATTCACCCCAGTTTTACCATTAGTCTCAAATCTATTACAACAATAGTGGTGCCTGTTAGGGTTCGATCTATGAATGAAATAGAACTATTTGAAAATTATTAGCATTAGATAGGAAGACTTCAAACCATATTGCTGTGCAAACTATTTGCATTAATTATAATTACGTGAAGTAATAATTGTTTATAAATGACTATTATTAGTTAATCGAAATTATATAATTCCTTTCAAACTCCCAAAATAAGCATACTAACATCGGCATTAAACATAAACAATGGTTGACATCCCGTAAAACCAATTGAACCAAACCAAATTTGGCAGATATATTAATGATTATATTGGAATGTGTGACTTTTCTCTTAGTTTTCCCTGGCGAAGAATGTTAAGAGAGAAGTTTATTAGGGTGAGAGTAGACAATGCTACCTTAACCTGTTCTGTCATTATACACCTTAAAGTTGTTTTTTGTTCTTTTACTTAGAGAGTAATAGATGTTAAAGTCAACTATAAGATCGTATCCTCTAGTAATATTTATTCGTATCCCATATATGGTTACCGATGTCCATAAAGTACTTTTTATCAAAATATTTCATTCATTTATAACATCATATGTAATAGTGATGCATACAAGTTTTTAAAAATCAAACTTACCTGTGAAAAATTGCCAATATTGCCAATTAACATCTCTTCGGTCGGTATTACACGGCTTGTGCAAGATGCTGTGTATATGACATTGTTCCGCTACAGGATTGTAGAAGAAAGTTACACAAGATGGATTGTTCAAACAGGATTCGAAACAGCTGTAAAGATTGGAAACTTGATGTTTAGCAATTTGAGCGTAGTCTGAGATACGACCGCTCATTTCGGGGACTAATCTAGCATCATGTTCATGGCAAAGAGAATTGCCTTTCTTAAGACAAACGAATTGAATCAAAACAAACAGCGATATCCACATTGCAAAAAGTTTCGTATATTTATAAATAAAAATACAGTTTTACTTAGACGCTGAATATATGGATAGATACTTATATCTTAAGATCAACGAATGAAAAGCGAAGTTGAGTTTGAATGAAATGCCGGAATGTGAATAAAGGCAGCCGAAATCAGCACTTTTCCGTTGTTATTCTCACTGAAATAAAAAAATATTCATTGTAAGGTATTTTAATTCATTGTAAGGTATTTTATATACAATTATACATATCATTAATTTGTCTATAATAATAAGGTTATATATATATATATATATATAATATATATATATATGTGTGTGTGTGTGTGTGTGTGTGTGTGTGTGCGTGTGTGCCTGTGCATGTTTGTGTGTGTATGTGTCAGTTGTGACTCTATGTACTCAATGTTTCTTGGGTTCATATATTGATATAATTTACCATATGTATGATTTAGAAAATAAGAAGTTTAGAATCCACACATTTTTCTAAATATGATTCACCAAATATCTGTGCATATGCAGCTGAAACTTGACAGCTAAAAACTCACAAAAAACAAACAAAAATTAAGACGATATTTTCTCTTTATCAATTCTATTTTTCAAAATTAAATGCCTTTGATCTTGGTTAATACCTTTCTCAGTATGTACTAGAATGTTTGATGTTAACCGCTCAATATCAGGGTCAGCGGAAAAGATATCAAACCCACATACGCATAGAGATACAGACGGATACTAAGATACACGCGTGCACTCCACATAAACCCCCACACAGAACTTAGATGGGATTCAAATCTTTTAGACAAGAGGTAGTATCATTATATTTCTCTGATATATGATATGATATGATATGATATATATATATATATATATATATATATATATATATATATATATATATATATATATATATATATATATATATAATAGACAAAAACATTTTATCAAAATTGTGCTGTTAAGCTATGATAAAATATACGCTGAGTAAAGGACATTTGAGACTTTTATTATTTCAAGCAAAGATTTATTCGTTTGCTTTTTTAAGTTGATTTACATGAGCCAGACATGAATAGATACATTAGTTCTTTTTTTTTTTTTTTTTTTGTGTGTGTCTGTGTGTGTGTGTGTGTGTGTGTGTGTGTAACATTATTAGGAAAACTTTCAGCAAATACATCTAAATGAAGAGTTAAATTATTTCCAAAATGTCAACTGAATTTATT
Organism: Doryteuthis pealeii; assembly: GCA_023376005.1. Lineage (NCBI taxonomy): Eukaryota > Metazoa > Mollusca > Cephalopoda > Myopsida > Loliginidae > Doryteuthis > Doryteuthis pealeii. Next base: position 97,099,899 of record CM042147.1, on the reverse strand, counting down.
CGTATATTTTTGCCTGCAATTGCTGACCTCCGAGCCGAATTTGACAAAAAAAAAAAATATATAAACAAATAAAATCTAAAAATTAAAAGAATTAAAAAATTCGAAAAATTTTTTACCCTTGAATTATGGTAATTTCTTAGTAAATTATTTATCATGCATGTGTTAATCTTAAGTAATGAATGCATCCCGAACAGTTTTTGGAGTTACTATTGTTTCTAGATGTTCTGATTGTTTCTTAATTGAGTCTTTTCCAAATGTACTCGATATTTCGTCATTTTATTGTAGAAAGAAATTACAACAATTTGTATTTTGCATATCTGCAATATAGATTTTCAAAGACGAATAAGCGTCAACATTTTTTAAGTGTACATTACAATTTAAAAACATTTCATATTGTATATTTTAGTATTCTCAGTATGGTGCCTTCTTTCACTATTTTGTATCATTAAAAAAAAATATTTTCCTTTTGTAATTCTTGTCTTTGGTATTGTTCACATTTTTATATTTATTTACTCCTGAAGAAGGGCTGGTCGAAAGATCTCCTGAGTCACCATGTTCCCATTTTTTCTCTTGAAGACAACAATGAATAGTTTGATAGAGAAGCAGTTGATTGTTATTACTACAATTTGCCGTTAATTGATGAGTACATCCCTAGTCATACAACATACATGTGTACACTCCAAGACATATTTGTGGTAATCAATTTCTTGTCAAACGTGCATTAACCTATTATTATTTTACCCATTTTGAAATTAATTCTTCGAAACGGCGATAATTTTTCTTTGGTTTTTGTATGATTGAAATTTAAAGGTATGCATATTTTCACTATATTTCTATCTTTATTAGATATGGTATGATTGCAATTCATTTAAAAAATAATTACTCTACATTTCAAAATATTCATTGGATGTGTTTATTACAAACAATTAAAAGAATTAATATTTCAAAAGTTCCCTAATTTAAATTGAATGACAAAAGTATTATCCCTACATTTATAGCTCTGTTATAAATGGTCTCATATATATATATATTATATATATATATATATATATATATATATATATGTTAATGTATAAGTATTAACTTACCGGTGGGTATGAGTACGATCGTTGGAAGCGCACAGTATCCAGAGGTTAAGATTGAGAAAAACAAATACAAAGTGCTCAATTCAATGTAGAGCAAACATTTATTTTAACAATGGAAAGGAGTAACCTACTCGAGTTTCATCGATTGATTCTTCAGGGTTACATTAGTTAAATTAAACGTTGGAATGGGATTTATCCTTATTAAGGATAAATCCATTCCAACGGACATGTATTATATACCATCTAAGATTAATCGAAAACTCGATTAATTTAACTAATGTAACCCAGAAGAATCAATCGATGAAACTCGAGTAGGTTACTCCTTTCCATTGTTTATATATATATATATATATATATATATATATATATATATAAGAAAGTCTTTTGTATGTACGTGTCGACCTATGACTCAGAAAAGAGGAGTCTCTCAGATTCAAAATCTTGCATATAGATTAATATCCTTCTGACTAAGCAACACACTAATATTGGTTATTGATTATTACTGAATAAGGGATATAATTAATTAATCAAACAAAAATCATACGATTTTCGGAAACTATCGCATAGTTGCTCCTGCTGATATGCTTGTTGCTGCCTGTTTTCAGCCTGTCCACTCTATTTTCTATTGCTCGCTGTCTGTTTCTGCATGTCCGCTCTATTTCTACTAAGTCAACATTGTTGAATGCGTTTGTTTAAATGTAAAAAAGAAAAATGAAAACATTTTTATCAATATTTTTTACGAATACTTTCATATTTCTTAGAATAAAATATATGCATTTTCAATCAGCGTATCAAATTTGAATTAATATGCAAAATATTCTAACTACAAATAAGTTAAACTGAATTTAAGATTGTCTTACGCATGAAAAAGTTTTAGAAAAAAATCATTCAAGCGATTAAAAAAAAGGGATATAAATAAAAGTGGATACCCACATATTATTATTTTTATATTTCTTAGAATTAAATATGATTAAATATATCCATTAAATATATCCAGTGAAATTCAAAACGTTTTTGAAAGAAGAATAACGAAATTTAAATTAAAACGCGAAATATAATATTTAGTTGTTTTCTTTGTTATTTTTGTTGATCAAATAAATAAATTACAATGCTACATCTTATTTCTAACTCAACGAACAATTAAAAATTGAATCTAAAATTGTCTTACGTACGAAAAAGTTAAAATATTCTAAATGTTGTAAACAAAAAAAAAAAGAAAGCAAATTATTAGCGCTCTAAAAAAGGAGGACATAAAAACACAAACTATTATTATTTGCAAATTGCTAACTGGATTTATATTTAACACAATGAAAGTTGAATAAAGGTTAATATTATCTTCAAAAGTTTTGAACCATTCAAAAGAAGAAACATTAAAACAACTCCTGATGATTAAAAAAAAAAATTCAGCTGACGGAAATAATGAAAATCATGAACGAAATCTATGTTTACCTTTTAGCACCGTTAAATCAATTGAAATTTACAATAGCAAAAAATAAGTTATGACTATCGGCTTTTTAAAAAAATTCTATGAAAAATCAAATAATTGTCAAATTTTCACGAAATTTTCGGTAATTATTCATCTGTGATAACAAATATGTTTGAAATAGTTTTTTTCTAAAATAAATTACGGGAAATATTTTTAGAAGCCCCCCCCCCCCACACACACACACACATTTTATTTTATGAAATCTGGAGAGAAAAAATTACTGATAAATTATATCAGAAGATTTTTATAAGTTTTCTATACGGGATTTTTTTTAGTAAAAAAAAATTACAAACAGACAAAAAAAAAACATGAATTCTAAATTCTGCTAAAAAATGTCAATATTATTAAACACATTCCATAAGTATGTGACATCCAGCAAATATTGAATTCACTATTCAGTAGTAATGGATTTACGAGACTACTTGCTAACCATTACACAATGATGGGTCCTCATTTTCTTTACCCACTCTTTTCGTTATAGATAGGATATGGTACCAGATCGAAAGCAAAGGCATCTAACGAATATTAAAATTGCTATTCAGTAATAATGTGAGTCTTACTTGCAAATCCTTACACCACATTGGGATACTATTGATATTTAAGAAATGTAAACATTAAAAAGAGACTATTCCTGAAATAAACTAATATTTTAATACACAAACTATTAGCTTTGTTTAACATTAAATATCCAATAAACGAATAATTTTCGTTCTAATGAAAATTCATTTTTTAATGTTTTCGTCCGGTCATAGACCGGTACTTTTGCTAGTAATATATATATATATATATATATATATATATATATATATATATATATCCGGCTGTAGGTAGGTTACAAAATGTCTAGCCACACTGAAGAGACTTGATAAGTCAAACACGTGTCTGTGATGACCCATATATGCTCCAACGCTAGGTTGAGCACTCTGGGGGGTGGATTTCGCTGACGGTCACCACTTAAGCGTAAACGCGACGCTCTTCTATATACGTACAAAAACTGGTTTTAAATAATGTGCTTTTTTTTCATTACATGTTTTCTTTACCCCCATTTAGGGTGTCTTAAATTTATTGAAATTTGTGGAAAACTTGTGAATAGATATCATATCTTGCCATTAAACTATGGTTAAATTTCATATAAATCCAAGGGATAAATTTTCAGCGGGGTTTTTGCCCTTCAGGGAACCCTTTGATTAAAGTGAAATATACTAATACAAGTAATCTGGATTGAGCAGTTTCATATATATATGGTTATGGAATATATCTCTAAAAGCCCTAATCCTGGAAACCGCAATATAAATTCGTGAATAAACAAACTGGCAATCAAATAGAAACTATAAATGTATTATAGATAATAGATAGATAGATAGATATGACATGTGTACTTAAAAAGAAGAATATCGTTTTAGTAGGAATATTCCCATAAACGACGATGTTTATAGTATGACACTTGGAAGGCTAATATAGATATTCATTTAATGTATTAGCCATGTGTCTATAAACTTAATATAATCCGAACTACTGATGGAAATAAATAAAGAAATCAGTTTTTCGTACTCACCATCTAATAGAAATATCCTAATATTTTGTCGGCAATTTCAAGTGGTCGAAAATTTGCATGTATCCATAATATTACTCTCCTTAAGCGGTCTAAAATGTGTAGGTGTTTTGATGTTACTCACCTCAAGTGGTTCAAAATCTGTAGGTGTTCCTCAATCGAAATTGTAAATTTAGGATATTTGCTGTTGTTTCAAACTGTTTGTTGCAAATGGTGTTGAACAATTCAATCGTGTAAATGATGTAAAACACAAAAATAACAAGAATGTCTTTTTGTGCTTAAATAAGAACGATAAATGAAAACTGTTTCAAACAAAATAAAAAAATCAAATCTTAATAAACATGCGCATGTCCAAACAAGTTCAGTCTAGGTAAAATTACACACACACACACACACACACAACACACACACACACACACACACACGCGACTTTATCGGTTATTTTATGGATTCGTGTTACATTAATAGACCGTTATCAATTATTGTTTAATCAATTATTTCGTTAACAATAATAAAGAATGAGTCAAAATTACATTTTGGCAACAGTTGAACACAGAATCCCATCCAATTGCAACATAGATTCTGTTGCTGAAAGCGGAAGTTTCTCCTAGGAAGTTTTATGTCCATTCTTTCTTTCTTTTTTCTTCTTTTTCTTTCTTTAAAAATATTGATCTACATTTTCTTTCTTTCTTATTTCTTCTTTTCTCTTATTTTATATCTTTAATTATTTTCGCGCTTTATCTTTTCTGTTTTTTTTTCTTTTTCTTTCTTTTCTTTTCTTTCTTCTTTCTTTCTTTCCCTCTTCCTGCTTTTCTTTTTTGTTGCTTTCTGTTGACTTTTTATAATCCTAATAAAATTCTTGGGGCTGGAGGAAGGCAGTTCTGGTTTTTAACTGGTGGGTAAGTTTAACACCGGTCGCGCATTGATCAATTTTCTTCTTCTGATGAGATTTGAAAAGAAAACCCCGCCTCNAATGCCTTAATAATTTTCAAATAGTTCTATTTCATTCATAGATCGAACCCTAAACAGGCACACATTTGTTGTAATAGATTTGAGGACTATGTAAACTGGGTGAATCCAGACTCTCTGCAATCCCAGAACTGGAGCGTCCTATGTATGACACTAAAACTCTATCCACTAATGAGGCCTTAATTCTGGAGTTCTGGAGTTCTGGTGAGTGTAGAGTCACTCTAAACCAAGGCCGTAGTACCTGTTTTGGACCCATAAATGGGTTAAATAGATACTCTTTTAACATCATAAGTATTGGAGATAAATAAGTGGAACCATATACGTAATTTTTACAGACAAATAAAAAAGTATGATTTATAAATGATATCATGGAATGTTGAAATTATACTATAAAGATTTTGATTATAATCAAACATTGTATAAATAATCCGATTCTAGCCTTAAATACTCCACAGTAACTTAAAGGAAGCCAAACCAAGCCAAACGAAATCAGAAGTGAAACACATGCAATCACATGCAATTTTTTTGACACTATTTTAAGTCAATAAATAAGTTCAAAAACATACGAAAAATCTGGGAATGACCAGCTGGTGTAGTGGTTAGAATCTCCGCCTGTCAGCTTGGCAGTCGATGTTTCGAGTCATACACGAAGCAGTCTCCATGTCTATAAACCTTGCTGATGTGACCTAATAGGTCGAAATGTACATTCAGGATTCGACATTTTCTCGATGTGTTTAGCCTTACATTTGAACATATATTGCCCGCCTAAAATTCATTAATTATTAACTAATTAATTTTCAAAATTAGGTATGACTTCAATTTAAGCACATATCCTCCAAAAATCGTGGCTAAAAAGGCCATATCAAATAAACACATTGTTTATATACTCACTCTCATATATATATATATATATATATATATATTATATATATATATATATATTATCTTACCTGTGATATATACACAAAACTAAACTCAAAATAAAATTCACCCGTGGTAACACAATTTTACGGAACTACCATTTTTAGACATTCATCATTAGAAACTGAAATGGCCAAATTATTACAGGCATTTACCACAAACACACGGACACTCAACAATATCTACACTCTTCTAGAGAGACTACGCACAACACTAACAAGGGATTCGAATTAGCAGAAAAAAATAACACTCGAACCACTACACCTAAAAAAAACAGAACTATGAACAACATCTAGCATATATCTCAACACATAACAAAAACAAACGCAGAACTTTTCTCAGATTTCTACACCAACTCGAAAACAATTAATAATTTTAAAACATATTAAATACAGCAAAAAATAATTAAGAGCAAAAACACAACCAACAAAAATCTTCAAACAAATATTAATCCCGTCGAAATTTGGCGAACACACTAAACAAGGATCTCAAATGCAGAAACAAAATATGTGGAGTATGCAATGTAATTATAGAAGGAAGATCCCATACTTGAAAAAAAAACTTACACTCTATATTCAAAATGAATAGAGACTTGACTTCAAAGTATGTAATTACGTAGCAGAATGTACAAACTGCAAAAATATTCATCGGGTGCACATATCATTAAATAAACGGATTTTACTACACAAGACAAGCTACAACAGAAAACTGTATGTATAAACCATCAGTTTGAATATAGTTATTGCGATTTAAGGTTATGTCGATATATCAGACCGTTACTTACTCTACTCCTGATTAAAGAAAACCACTTCATCGACAAATACAAACCACAACTAAACCGGAATTAACCACACACACACAAACACACACATTAATAATTTATTACAGACACATAATATGTACATAACAGAATACACAAACTATGTTATGTATATGCCTGTATGCATGCATGCATACACATCACTTTTATTTTTAAAAGAAATGGAAAAAGAAAAAGGAAAATAAATAAATAAAATAAAATAAAATATAGATAAAAAAAATGAAAATGCTCCAAATACAGCACCTAACACAACCATAAACAGAGACAAGCGTACACACAGGACACACAGACACACACACAAACACGCACACACACAGACACACACACAACACACACACACACACACACACACAGAATAGAAAGACAACTACAAACTACATGCAGATCTATCAAATATTTTTTTTAAATCTAACAAAGTAAACTTGTATACAGACAGGTACCCACACGCACTAAAAACACCCTAGACTACAATTTAAAAAAATGATAACATAGTAATAAAAAAAAATCTGCCACACACAAACACAGAGAGAGAGAGAGCAGGAGAGGAGAGAGAGGGAGAGGGAAGAGGGAGAGAGAGAGATAGATAGAGGAGAGAGAGAGAGAGAGAGAGAGAGAGGCAAAACACACAAATGTTACAAATTAGCTATTCTCTGCGATTCCCAACAGACAAGAAAGGGGAGCAGAAATATGTGTATATATTACATAGATATATTTATATACGGACACAAAATTGAGTTAAATGATGCATGAAGAAGATCTGTAACACGTGTTGCTAATGTAAAATAAGTTCTTTAAAAAAATCCATCTTTTAATCTTTATAATATGTATGTATGTACGATGTTACTAAACTAGTTATGTAAAGTTTTAGGTATTCCTATCAAATAATAATCATTTCCAAATAGTTTTTTTTCTTTTACTTATTGATGGGAATCTAACAGGTACTACCACTCTGTGTCAGAATGGAAATGTGACCGACACCCCCCAGAGAGAATTCATACATATCAATTTAATCATTAATGTATTGACCAAATTTTAGTTGACTTGGTTTAATTAGCAGGTTTGTAGGGCATCCCAACTATTGTTGGGTTATTTAATGCGAATTCATATCATGATAAACTTTAACCGCTGGTTTAAAAAAAGTTTGTTACGATAAAAATTTTTTTTTTTGTTTGTAAAAAATATTTTTGGTGTAAACTTTAGGGAAACCTATACAACCAGTCATTGTTGCTACAATCAGTGAAATATTTAAAGAAAATGATCTATGATGTAACTTTTCAGAGGACTGTGACCCGAAAGATGGACTGATCTTGTATCGAAAGAAAATGTCTGCTATTTTATCTCTGATGAAAGAAAAACATGGTCAGAGGAACACGAATGCGGTGCCAGAAACTTACAAATCTTAATTGTAGACACAAAAGAACTTCAAAATCATTTGTCAATGACATTAATTATTATTTCGGTAATTTTTCTTTCTTTATTGGATATTAAAATTGATTGTGCATTATTAGTTGGTTGTTTTATGGCAGGTCAACATTTGTGAGTTATTTAATGCCGGATAACTCGTTTTTACCAAGCAATTATAGAGTTTCAAGTTAGTATTCCTATACATAAGTAATAATAAACATTTGTTGGAAAACAGGTATATGACTTCATTTTTCCAGTTCTAATCTAATAATTGCAAATAGTTATATGGTTTCAAGTTTTCTCATCAATAATAATATTTTCCAACGGGTTTATTTGATCCAAAAATGTGATCTGAACAGATAATACATCCGGGTCAGTGCAGACCTGTGAGTAATGCAAGGAGAGGGTGACTTTACGCTCCATAGGCATCCAGAATTGGAGCCAAACCATCAGATGCTTTTTAATGTATATCAGACAAAAAACATTTGCAGTAGTGTCCTATCCCTTCTACTCTACTACCCACAGACTGTGGTTTATTAAAACGGCTTAAGTTAACATATTTACAGTTATTTATTAGCAAGTCTATCCATTTCTGTGTAAATCTCAAACATCTGCTAAAAAATCATGTACTGGCATTTAAATGAACCACAAGGTTGGATATGTCTTTAAACAACTTCTTAGCAGGAGGAAAATGAGGACAATTTTGTTATTTCATCAAACGTAAATATTTCTCCATCCACACAAGCCTTGTTTGTAGGAAGAAATATATCAGAACATTTCACCTACTCTAATGATTATGTCGCCTGTCAGCTGCGACTGTGTGAATACGCCGACCTGAACCCTGGTGGAAGGGTAAGAATACCCCATGGGGCACTTTTGTGCCTGGTTGACGAGTTGTGATGCCGAGGACAGGATTGAAGGTGCTGAGCAATCTCCTGACTGAGAACTAAGAGACCCCGTGGACATCAACTCTCCCTTTCCATCCCTTATTTGTGCTGAACAGGCAGTCGTACGAGGCTCCATCCAAATCAATTGGCTAGTCTTGCTCAAGGTAGTCCTATGTGATTGGTCCGACCCGTATTCTTTAATTGTTCTTATTGGAAACACGCGAACCCTTTTTATCAATGGGGTGTAGATTACGGACAATCATTCAAGTAACTATAATACCAGAATAAGAAAATTTTTTTCCTAAATAAATCAAGATTTCGCTATTAAATAACTCACAAGTTTTTTATAACATTAAACCAAACAATTAACCAACCAAATCTAAAATGATCTTATTTAAATAATGATATATTATTGACAAATACTTTCAAAAATTTGATAATACTTAAAAGAATAAACAATAATCTGCCCGAAACAAACCCAAGAAAGAGCCAAATTGGAAAACACCAGCCTTAAGGTATACACTGAATTTAAAAATCACGTCCTATCGATCTATTGTCCCCAAAACTGACTAGATTGCTTGAAGAAGCAAATATACCTGAATGAGGACGAAAGAATAACTACCCTAATCATAAAGACCCACAAAAAGGAACAATCCTACAATATAGACCGATATTGTTACTTATATGCCCCCTTCCTTATGGAAAATCCGACTGCATGAATTGGAATGATCACTCGCTACATGCCGCAAACTAATTTTGGAAGAACAGAAAGATGCCGCATATGAATAAGAGGAACAATAACCCAACTTATATTGATTCAGCACAGTTAAAAGTTAAAACTAAGCGGTAAAATCTTCTATCCATGGCATGGGATTCGACGGCCAGTAAGGCCTATGACATGACATATAATATTTAAAATGTACAAAATATCTAAAAGTCATTAGATTTTTTCTCAAAAGCTATGCAATTTTTTAAGTGGAATTAACAGCAGAAAATGAGAAATTCCAAAGAGATATTTTCCAAGGAATCATTATCATACATCCTATTGTTAAGCAATGATGTCCCTCAACTATATACTTAGAATGTACAGGGGACTGCAATTCTCTTAAATCACAAGAAAAAAACATTTTTATTGCAAAAAAAACGAAAAAGTAAAAGAAACCCTTGTACAAACATAAGGATAATGACAGCCAGGAATATTTGCCATGAAAATCTATGTCAGCCATGGATGAAAAGACATAAAAGAGAAACACAATGGAACGGAATACAACACCAAATCAGGATAATCATAAGAACACTTGAAGTTAAAGGATAATTACAAATACAAGGGAATTCAAAAGTGGACACAATCGACCAAACATAGATAAACAGAAAAAACTTTAAAAAAGGATATCTCAGAAGATAAGGAAACTTCTCGGAAAAACCTCTCTCGCGGGAAATCTCATCAAAGGCCCTGTTCTATCATAAAAATATCTGGAACATTCTTAAAATGGACAAGAGAGAATTCCTACGGACAGACCAAAAGACAACTGAAATTAAGGAAATTCACTAGGCATTACACCCTCGAGATGATATATACAGACAATGTGACAGGAAAGGTGATGAGGTCCCTTGATATCATGAGGGTTGCGTAGATACCAACAATCCAAGACTCGAAAAATACACAAAAATGAGGAAGGAGATTAATTACAGGCAACCAATAACAGCAATTGCAACATATGACCGAGGCAAGAAAAAACAACAAAAAACGAAGAAAATAGAAATGGAAAGAGAAACAATTATATGGATACTCAAATGACAAATTGAAGAATATTGTGCCAATGAAAATACCGGACATGGTTAAAAAAGAATATATCAAAAAGAGAAAATGAGACGCTCATCATTGCGCACACAAAATAATGTCATAGGAAAACAATCATGAATAGATAAGATATAAAGAAGAGCAAGTAGAAGTTGGAGACATATATGCAAACGATTAATCAATATAAAGAGCGAATGCAACAAACTAGGCCAAGCGAGAATAAAAGGCAGCCACGACTGGGTGGAAAGTGACACTGAAATTCTGCAAGAAACTAAATTTGTATACAAACAAAATGTATATACACAAACTAAATCTGTTCTGAGAATGAAGCACATAAAATTCTTTGTAGCTTTGAATATAGACGGACCTCCTTAACCAAGCCCAGAAGACCAGACCTCGTATTGATTAACAAGAAAAAGACAAAGTTTTTAACTGGTAGATTTTGCAGTCTCAGCGAACACGTTGAAGGTGAAAGAAAATGAAATATTGAAAATACATGAATTTTCCAGGAATTCAAAAAGCTTTGTAATATGTGAGTGAAAAGTGATACCAGTTGTAATTGGTGCTCTTGGAACGGTTCCAAAAGTTTAGAAAACAGACTGGACGAAATTGGAAATCAGAAGAAGAATACCAGAGAGACAGAAGAGAGAACCAGTGAAAGTGAAAGAAAGCGGAAAAGATAAACAAAATACTTGAACTGCAGAAGAAACTGAGAAAACTGTGCACAGAGAATAAAGATTGTACCAATTTGTAATTAGTCCCTTGGAACGATCCTATGTTTCTGGAAAAAGTCGGGTGAACTGGAAATCAAGGAAAAATCGAGACTATTTCAAACTACAGCATGTTTAACATCAGCTAGAATACGCAGAAGAGTCCTGGAGATTGAGGGAACTGCAGTACTCAACTCCAGTCAACCACCGCTAAGGTGATGTGAGAACCCTAATGAATTGAAATTAAAAAAAATAGAAACCGAAATGGGAAGAAAATACCAATATAGATATTTCGAGTGGAAAACGCAGAGATCGCACATGAGAAGACCTGGACATGGCTAAGAGGGGAAACTCAAGAAGAAACTGAATCTCTCATAATTGCAGCACAAGACAATGCTATAAGAACAAATAACATTGAAGCAAAAATTGATAAGACGCAACAGATTAGGAAGTGAGAATGTGTGGTGACAAAGACGAAACGGTCACTCATATAATAAGAGAATGTAGCAAACTAGCACAAAGACAATACAAGACTGACATGACTGGGTGGGAAAGGTGGTTCACTGGAAATTATGCAAGCAATTACATTTTCACCATGCTAGAAATAGTATATACACAAATACTGATAAGACAGATCACCTAATTCCCATAGGAGTCTCGACCTAGTATTAATTAACAAGAAGAAAACGTGTCATTTCTTAGATTTTGTTGTCCCGACGGATTACAGGAGAACGAAAAGATAGACAAATATATGGAATAGACAAAGAGCTGAAAAACTGTGGAACAGAAGATAAAGGTTATGCCAATGTAATTTGGAGCCTTGGAACGGTCTTAGAAGAACTGTAATTCGGAGGAAGAATTGATCCACCCAAATAACAGCACTGTTATATCAGTTAGACTACTCAGAAGTGTCCAGGAGACCAGAGGATATTTGCTGTCACTCAGCTCTCAGTGAACCACTAATTAGGCGGGTCGTGAAAAACCTTCATAATAACAAATCACGTCTTCTTACGAGTAGAGCAATTGAAATCTGATCTGTGCTAACATTATCGCATTAATCGCTGATATTTTCTTTTTTCTTTCTTTCTGTTCAATTTGTTTTCTTTTTCTTTCTTTTCCTTTGTTTCATTTTGTATTTATTTTTACTTCATTTTTATCATTCATTCTTTCATTTTTTTCTTCTTTCATTACATTCTTTTTTCTTTTCATTCGTATTCTTTTTGCATCCGTTTCTCTTTCTTTCTTTCTTTTGTTTCATTCCGTATGTCGTTTTTTTCTAATTTTCTAACTTTCTTAATGTTGTGTGGGAAATTATTTTCCTACAAGAAGTTGGCCATCCATCGAAAGCATGAATAACAAGATACTGACTATACGAAAGGTTTAGTAGCTAGCCTTTTGGACACACATTAAGCCGTTACTGCTATGTAAGAACTATGCGTTTTCTTCCTATTCCTATTCTCTTCACAATTTCCTCTACAAAGGTAATAAATCTTATGGTTTACCATCTAGGATTTTAATATGTTTTTGATAATTCAATGAACAACATTTACTTTCTTTCTTTCTTCTTTTCCTATGTTTCATTTCGTATTTCTTTTCACATCCACTTTTATTTCTTTATTTTTTTTCTCCTACAATTATAATAAACAGGACCAGACTGCGAACAGGTGATCTTCTACTTCTCTCTCTCTCTCTCTCTCTCTCTCTCTCTCTCTCTCTCTCTCTCTCTCTCTCTCTCTCTCTCTCTCTCTTCCAATAGCAGGCCCCAGATGTTACAATACTTGGTTACTTTTGACAACGACATTAGTTTAAAATGTATTCAAATTTTCTTGCAGAATATTCTGGATTATCTTGGATGCTATAAAGATACAGGCGACCGAGCCCTTCCAAAGATGTTTAAGGATGGCAAAATGTCTGTTGATTGTGTCGGGTAAAATGTCGTAGAAATTATTATAAATATGCTGTCTCCAAGTAAGTAACTTTATTTCAATGCAGGTGAAATGACACCTTCATGTGAACATCCACTGTTTATTGACCTTTATAGAATTTTTTCTAATTTGAAAAACATGTCATTTAGATAAATAGAAACAAGGCACATGGCAAATTCAGAGTAACACTAACAATTTGAAAAATTCAAGAACATAAACCCAAATATTTTATACAACATTGGATTGATTAAGGGTGTGCTTATTTTTACTCTTTAACATTTATTTCACGAAGTGCAGGTAGTTTCTTCTATAATTGGTGATTTTGTTTGGTTTATATGTTTAACGGCACATCAACTCCATATGGGTCATTTAATGCCGAAGTTTGATTGATTTGTAAGTGTTTGATTGTAATTAAGTGTTTGATCATAATTGTTTTTGATCATAATTAAATTTTCAATTTTCTAGTGCTTTTTTATTGCACCTTTTAATTTGTCTATATTTATTGTTTTAACACAGTATATATTATCAAGTAACCATATACTAAAGTCATGAGTGTGTTAATTGTGGTTGGTTGGTTGGTTGGTTGTTGGTTGTGTATAGAGTAGTAAACCATTCTTGTTTATCTAATGCCAAAATTAGTCTTTTTTCCCTAGCATTTTAAACATATAAGCCTTTCATTTCAGAAACATATCTTAACCTTAGATAAGCTACTAACAGTCATTATTGCTCCAGGTTAGAATGAGTAATCGTAACGAAGGGTCAACCCCCATTCAGAAGAGATTCAGAAACTGATGTCTCACCACAGGATGCAGTTTAGTGTCATATCTGGACATCCTTTTTAGGAGGAATTTAACCCGCTCCCTGCGGTGACATGGTGTAATTTTGTTTTTCATGGTTGCTAAATGATTAATGGATAGTGTTTTATTGGTTTATTTTAATAATAATTGTCATGTGTTATTCTGTTGTAATTTTATTGTTTCTTTTCAGAAATATAAACAATAGTATTTTATCAATTTATAAGAAAACCATTATAAAAAGAAATAAAATGTCAAAATATTCTTAAATTGCTTCTCATTTAGATTTTATTCATTTATTTATGTGATTTTTTAATTGTAAAATTATCGGATCAACTTTTGTGCATTTCAATAAGATCCACTTAAAAAGGAAAATATGTAAAGATAAAGGTTTTAAAAATAAATGAATTACGGTTAACTAAAAAAAACATGGACACACACATATATACACTTGCAACTTTAAAAATTCTGTTTGATACCATTTTTTCCTTACACTTCGAAGAGAGAAATCAGAAAAGTGTCTCTTTCTGTTATTTTGCATATAACACTTAAAGAAGGTTGGAGAATATACTGATCGAAAATCTATAAACAATGCAAAATAAGACGGATATAATATTTCAGTTTCGTATCGCCTGTATTTGAGTCATGGTTATAAAAAGCAAAAACAAATTATCACTCAGAAAATATGCACTGCTACGTATTGATATTATTTATAAGTCATGAACTGTGTAATAAATCTTATTCATTGTAGTTAGCGATATATTGCCTTTGTGGAAATGATGGATACGATAAACATGGAGATCTACAGCGTGTACTCTACAATGTCCAGGCAATCCTAATGAAAAATGTGGTGATAGTTGGACCAATTCTGTGTATAAGTCTGGAGGTAAGTTACTATAGCAATTATTTGGGGTTTAATATCTTCATTATTTTGTGCAAATTTAAAATCAAACGTAAACTTATGCTAAGGTGTACACTAGTCAAAGCCTTACAATCAAGTCATATTAAATCATTGGTTGTGGATTATAAGTAGTAATAAATCTGCTTAGTACCTAGATGTCTGATTAATAAGGAACAATACGTACTGTAAGCAACCTGAGACGAACTTTTGTCAATAAATCACTGAACGTTAATAATTCTTAAAGAAAGGTAATTTTCTTCTAAAGCAAAAGTTCCATGATTTGAGAATTGATTGATTTTATGAAAAATACAGTCTCAACTTTTCTCTAACCAAACAAGAAATTGTTTAAAAATATATGAAGCATTTATTCATTTCTGGACGCCGGTTTTTTCACTTGTGGGCATAAAATATATATTTCTCGGACCTCTCCGTTGTTCGAGTAAAAACCATATTGTGTAGATATCCTAAATCTATCTGTAACTGTAGAAGAGGTAATGATTACCCTTTACAAGGCAAATACTTACTAAAACGAAGATTAGACTTTGATTCAGTCAGAAATAAGTATTTGATTATTTGATTATATGGTAAAATAGATACCTGCATTTATACTATGTCTGTGTAGATCTTACTGTGTAGTGAATAAGATTGTTGTAAACGGCCATTTACTACGCTAATATCTACCGTTTATGGATACATAGTAGACACTTTGGCGCTGGGCTGTGCCGAGATCCAGGTGCAGATCCATGGGTCTTTAGGATACCATGAATAGACAAAGGAAAAAAATCAAGAATTAAATGTATATGTATAACCAACAAACCTCTTCATCTAAATAATGCTAGAAACGAACAATAATTAAATTCATGTTTTTTTTGTTTGTTTTTTAGGTGAATATTTTATTGACATCCCAGTATTTCGGCAATGAAATGTATTTGGGCTCCAAACGAACTGGTCTTGGTTGCAGGATCCTGTGTCATTCTCGACCCACAGCAGGATCATAAATGCGAAAAATGTTGTCTGTAATGATAGATATAACTTTTTATGCGGAAAAAGGTTAAAATGAGTAAAGATGACAGCAGTAAGAACTATATATATATATATATATATATATATATATATATATATATGAGTAAGTTTTTGGTATGTACGTGTCGATCTATAACAAAGAACAGGGAGTCACTCAGATTTGAAATCTTGCATATAGATTAATATCCTTCTAACTAAGAAACGCGTTAAATTTGGTTATTGATTTTTACTAATTAAGGATATAATCAATTAATTAAGCCGAAATTACTCAATTGCGAAACTGTCCATATACCAGAACCTGCTGATAATAAAATATATGTCCGCTGACTGACTTTTGTTACAGCGATTTATAGCAGAAATGTATTTTTTTGCGAATAAATTTCGCAGTCTAAGCCGTTCTGCTAGGAATTTATCACCTATTCTTGTCCAATCTTCAAAATATTAACAGCGAGTTTTTTAAAAAATTGGCTTCAGAGAGCTGATTTGTATGATTTTTTTCATTCTAAATTTTGAGAAAATAAAAAAAATTCTTTTTTCTCGCCTATTTACGGTTCAATCTTCTTTAAGATATCCATATGGTTCGAAAGAGAATGAAATAATCGCTCTAAACATGTAATTTGATTGAGTTTTTATCAATGGAATATTTTTTTTACAGGCAGTTAAAAAAAATATATTTTGCTTCAGCTAGAATTCTTAGTATATTTTTTTCATGCTTAAATTTTAACATCAAATCAAATCTTATTTATCACATATTTCTGTTTCTATCTTAAAAATATTTATTTGATTAGAAAAACGATCTTTCTGAATATGTAATTAGTATGTCTTTTCATACATTGAATGATCTTTAAAGCAGATTAACAAATCAAACGAAAACATTTAACGAAAACTCATCGTTTTTTTAATAAATTCCCGTCGTTCGTCAATTGTAAACAAAACTTTTTTTTTTCATAATCGCGTTAATTTATTTATTCTAATATTAGAAATACAAATAAATCATGATACTGATGTAGAATAGTGCGCAAGACATAATACCATTAGATTACCTAATACATTTCACGGAAATACCTGAAAACTCAAAGTGTTATCAAATTTATGATATAGTATACTTTATTATAAAAATTTGACATTCGATCACTACATTTTGAATTAATAATGTTATAAGATATTTCATCGTTTTACATAAATTGATTACTTTATTTAATTCTTTTTTTCTTTTTCAAATATTAATTTGAATTTAGCAAATGGTTAAACTTGCAAATAGGTCGGAAAATTTAGGGTGACCCAGAAAAAAAACAGAACGCATAAATTTTGTAATAAAACTTTTATTTTAATTCTGGACAAATCCGTTTAAACATTGTAGATTAACGATATTTATCATATCAATTATTTTCTTCCAAAAATCCACCTACTATTTCAAAAACTCCACCCAATCGACAACAGTTGTGGTTATTTTTCAATACAGCTTCAAGTTAAGCTATTACCTCGTGCGTTTCTCATTACGAGTCAAAAGAAAACAAGAAAGAAAAGTGGGAAGAAATACAATTTAAGAAATAAAAAAAGAGTGAAATTAATGAAAGAAAGAAAGAAAGAAAAGAAGAATAGAAAAAAATGAAATAGAAAAAAACAACGGAAAGAAAGAAAGAAGAAGAAAGAAAGAAAAAGAAAGAAAGAAAAAGAAAAGACGAAAATAAATAAAGATATAAAATAAGAGAAGAAAGAAAGAAAGAAAGAAAGAAAGAAAGAAGAAAATTGGAACAATTAAAGAAATAATATAGAAGTAAAAAGAAAGAAACGATGGAAATGAAAATTCTAATATTAAGACTTTCTGGAGGAAACTCTCGCTTTCAGTAACAAAATTTATGTTGTAATTGGATGGGGATTCTGTGTTCAACTGTTGCGTAAATAACCGATAAAACAATAATGATTACAGCCTATAATATAACACGAACTAAACAGCCATCCTTGTGTGTGTGTGTGTGTGTGTGTGTGTGGTGTGTGATTTTTCTTAGAATGAATTTGTTTGGACATGCACATGATTGTTAAGATTCGACTTTTTATTTTATTTTGTTTTGTTTGTGAATATATACCAAAGATCAGATAAAAAGAGACAATCCTGCCCTTTAAGAAAATACGCCCTCCCCACGCCAAAAAAAACATGAAAAACTCGTTCGGATTTTCTAGAAACAGTTTTCATTTATCGTTCTTATTTAGCACAAAAGACATTCTTGTTATTTTTGTGTTTTACATCATTTACACGATTGAATTTTTCAACACCATTTGCAACAAACAGTTTGAAACAACAGCAAATATCCTGAATTTAAAATTTCGATTGAGAACACCTACAGATTTTGAACCACTTGAGGTGAGTAACATTAAAAACACCTACAAATTTTAGACGCCTTAAGGAGAGAATATTTTGGATACATGCAATTTTCGACCGCTTGAAATTGCCGACAAAATATTAGGATATTTTTATTAGATGGTGAGTACGAAAAAAACGTGATCTATTTTCACCAGTAGTTTGGATTATATTAAATTTATAGACATAAATTGAATATCTATATTAGCCTTCAAAGAGTCATATTATTAGCCTCATCGTTCGTTTGTGTGAATATTTCCTACTAAAACGATATTCTTATTTTCAAGGACATACCTCATATATATATACATTATATATATATATATATTATATATATATATATATATATATATTATATTATATATTATATAATATATATATATATGGTGGACTCTCCTATCGAGAACGCATGGATGAGCGTCAGTAGTGAGTGATTTGATTCCTCCCATGTTGTGCATGCTGTCAAAAAGACATTTTATGTTTCCTCGAGTGTGACAGCAGCCCAGCCCTGCTTACGAGCCATGAAGCCACACTGACAAACGAAATGATCAAGGCAGGAGTTAAATGTTTTCCCTTTAAAGTAAGGCGGGTCCGATCTCTATGCTTCAGTTCTATTTTGTTCAAAGCTCTTTAGTTTAGCGAAACATGTCTTACGCCATTCCTTCGGATCCGATGCTAGATCTTCCAAGTACTCAGGTCAATATCGGGGTGTTTCAAATTGTCCTTCAATTTGTCCAAGTAGCGTAAGAGAGGACGTCCAATAGAACGCTTAGCATTTGGTATTTGCCCGTATAAAATCTTCTTTGGAAGCCTGTTCTCATTCATTCGGACAACGTGACCAGCCTACCTAGGGGAATCTTGGCTAGTTAGGTTTCGATGCCAGCAATATCGCATCTTTTTAAAATTGTGCTATTGCTTACTTTATCCTCCCATTTTATACCGCAAATAAAACGAAGACAACGCATGTGAAATGCGTCAAGTTGGTTTATGTGCTTGCGGTAAAATGTCCAAGTTCAGCACCATACAGTAGAGTAGAAAGCACGACTGCTCTGTAGATATTGATTTTTATTTAAGAGATACATCTTTGGTACTCATAAATGATGTTTCAGATTGCCAATGCAGTGCCAGCTTTACATATTCTGGAATGGATTTCTTTGTCCATTTTTCCATCAGATGTGACTGTTGATCCAAGATATTTAAATGTGTCAACAATCTTCAATGCTTTTCCATCAATGAGACAGATGGATTTACAAGACGTAGATGCGAGCTGCGGGCTGGTACAGTAGTTCATTTTTTTATACTGATTGTAAGTCCAAATGCTTTTTGATGTCTCAGAGAATTTATCAATGATGTCTGGATGTCTTTTGGCTGTGTGCTAATAGAGCGTCATCGTCTGCAAGAGGAAGATCACGTACTAGCTGCAAGGAAATTTTGACCTAGCTTTAAAACGTTGTTGATTGTATAGGCCACCACTTGTTCTAAATTCAACATTTATTCTTCGCTTCGATCTGAGAATGCTTTCTCGGGCATGGCAGAAAAAAATAATGCAAATAGAAGTGGAGCAGAACACAGCCTTGTTAGTACCGTTTGAGACAGAAAGGTACTGGATTGCTCGACATGATCTCACAGAAGCTCATTCCTTCAGCAAAGAGATGATGATCTGAAGCATCTTATTGAGGACACTTTCCACAGAGCAGTCGGGACACAGTGTCAAAGGCTTTTGTGAAATCCACAAAAACTATGAATAAGCTTTGTTTGCTCTCGAGCTTTCCTGAGCCAGTTGAAGACAGAAAAATTATATCTACTGTTCCTCTACCTGAGCGAAAACACATGGTTTCTGGTAGTGTTGACTGAGACAAAGTAATTAAGCCTGTTAAGGGATGATACGACCATGGATTTTTGCCAGCAACGAGAGAAGAGATATCCTCTGTAGTTGTCACAGTCATACTTCCTTCCTTTGTCTTGTATAAATGGACAATTGACGCGTCCTTAAATTTGTGCGGACTTCAGCCCTGTTGAATAATTTGCAGAGCCTGTATGTCAAAGATTGTTTACATTTATACAATTCTGCTGAAATTCCATCTTCGCCCAGGTTTTTTCCATTTGAAAGTTGTTTGATAGCTTTCTTCACCTCAAGTATTGACATGTTTTTGCAAATAGGGATTGTACCACTTTATCTTCCTCAATCTGGCTTGTGATTTTCCTTTAGCTAATTAAATGCATCTTTCTTTGTTTGACATTTTTATCATTCATCCAGACTTGATGACATTTATGCAGTTTTCAAGGAGAGGTGTATTTCTGGATCATTTGAATCAAACCAATCTTGAGTAACCAGTTAAAGATATGAAAATCTGAGCTCTTTTACCAAACATATCTGAATTCAAGCTCATGTCTTTCAACATTGGGGATGAAGTTGAAGCGACATGGTCGGGTCTGCAGGAAATTCTCTATAGCTCGGCAAAAGCGCTTGGGTATGCTCATCGAAACATCAGATTGTTTGATTCAAATGAGCCAGATCACCTCTCCTTGAACACATGCATAAATTCATCAAAGTCTGGATGAATGATAAAAAATGTCAAAACAAAGAGAAAGATGCATTTAAATTAGCTAAATGGAAATACAAGCAGATTGAGGAAGATAAAGTGGTTACATCCCTATTTGCAAAAACATGTCAATACTTGAGGTGAAGAAAGCTATCAAACAACTTTTCAAATGGAAAACCTGGCGAAGATGAATTCAGCAGAATTGTATAAATGTAGAACCAATCTTTTGACATACGGCTCTGCAAATTATTCAACCTTTGTGTTGGGACGGCTGAAGTCCCGAACAATTTAAGACGCGTCAATTGTCCATTTATACAAGACCAAAGTCAAGAAGTATTGACTGTGGACACAACAGAGGAATATCTCTTCTCTCGGTTGCTGGCAAAATCCATGGTCGTATCATTCCTTAAACAGGCAATTAACTTTGTCTCAGGATCAACACACCAGAACTCAATGTGGTTTTCGCTTCAGGTAGAGGAACAGTAGATATAATTTTCTGTCTTCAACTGGCCTCAGGAAAAGCTCGAGAGCCAAAACAAAGACTTATTCATAGTTTTTTGTGGATTCACAAAAGCCCTTGACACTGTGTCCCGGACTGCCTGTGGAAAGTGTCCCAAATAAGATGCTCAGATCATCATCTCTTTGCATGAAGGAATGAGGGCTTCTGTGAGATCATTTGTAGCGAGCATCCAGTACCTTTTTCTGTCTCAAACGGTACTAAAACAGGCTTGTTCTTGCTCCACTTCTATTTGCATATTTTTTTCTGCCATGCCCGAGAAAAGCATTCTCAGATCGAAGCGAAAGAATAAATGTTGAATTTAGAACAAGTGGTGGCCTATACAATCAAACAACCGTTTTAAAGCTAGGCTCAAAAATTCCTTGCAGCTAGTACGTGATTCTTCTCTTTGCAGACGATTGACGCTCATTAGCACACAGCCTAAAAGACATCCAGACCATCATTGATAAATTCCTGAGACATCAAAAGCATTTGGACTTACAATCAGTATAAAAAAAGAACTACTGCTACCAGCCCGCAGCTTCGCAATCTACGTCTTGTAATCCATCTGTCTTCATTGATGGAAAAGCATTGAAGATTGTGACCACATTTAAATATCTTGGATCAACAGTCACAGTGCTGATGGAAAAAATGGACAAAGAAATCCATTTCCAGAATATGTAAAGCTGGCACTTGCATTAGGCAATCTGAACATTCATTATGGGTACCAAAGATGTTATCTCTTAAACATAAAATCAATAATCTACAGAGCAGCGTGCTTTATCTACTCTTACTGTTATGGTGCTGAAACTTGGACATTTTACCGCAGCACCATAAACCAACTTTTTGACGCATTTCACATGCGTTGTCTTCGTGTTATTTGCGGTAATAAAATGTGAGGATAAAGTAAGCAATTAGCACAATTTAAAAAGATGCGATATTTGCTGGATCGATACCTACTAGCCAATGATTCCCCTTAGTAGGCTGGTCACGTGTCCGGATGAATGAGAAATAGGCTTCCAAAGGAAGATTAACGGGCAAATACCAAATGCTAAGCGTTTCTATTGGACGTCCTCTCTTACGCTACTTGGACAAATTGAAGGACAATTTGAAACACCCCGATATGACCTGAGTACTGGAAGATCTAGCAATCGGATTCCGAAGGAATGGCCGTTAAACATGTTTCGCTAAACTAAAGAGCTTATTGAACAAAATAGACTGAAGCATAGAGATCGGACCCGCCTTACTTTAAAGGCGAAAACATTTTAACTTCCTGCTTGGATCATTCTGTTTGTCAGTGTGGCCTTCATGGCTCGTAAGCAGAGGCTGGGCTGCTGTCACCTCGATGGAAACATAAATGTCTTTTTTGACAGCATGACAACATGGGAGAATCAAATCACTCACTACTGACGCTCATCCATCGTTCTCGATAGGAGAGTCCACCATATATATAATTATATATATATATATATATATATATATATATATATATATATATATATATATTATATATATATATAATATGTATATATATATGAAGGTATTGTCCTTGAAATAAGAATATCGTTTTAGTAGGAATATTCACACAACGACGATGGGCTAATAATATGACTCTTTGAAGGCTAATATAGATTATTCAATTAATGTCATATTAAATAATATAATCCAAACTACTGGTGAAAATAGATTCATCGTTTTTTTTCGTACTCACCATCTAATAAAAATATTCCTAATATTTTTTTGTCGGCAATTTCAAGCGGTCGAAAAATTTGCATGTATCCCAAATATTACTCTCCTTAAGCGCGTCTAAAATTTGTAGTGGTTTTTATGTACTCATCAAGTGGTTTCCAAATCTGTAGGTGTTCCTCAATCGAAATTTTAATTCAGATATTGCTGTTTGTTTCAAACTGTTTGTTGCAAATGGTATGTTTTGAAAAAATTCAATCGTTAAATGATGAAACACAAAAATAACAAGAATGTCTTTTTGTGCTTAAATTTAAGAACGATAAATGAAAACTTTTCTAGAAATCCGAACGAGTTTTTCCATGTTTTTTTTGGCGTGGGGAGGGCGTATTTTCTTAAAGGGCAGGATTGTCTCTTTTTAATCTGATCTTTGGTATATATCACAAACAAAACAAAATAAAAATAAAAAGTCGAATCTTAACAATCATGTGCATTGTCCAAACAAAATTCTATTCTAAGGGAAAATCACACACACACACACACACACCACACCACACAAGGATGGCTGTTTAGTTTCGTGTTATGATTATAGGCTGTAATCAATTATTGTTTTTATCGGTTATTTACCAACAGTTGAACACAGGATCCCCATCCAATTACAAACATAAATTTTGTTTACTGAAAGCGGAAAGTTCTCCCAGAAATCTTAATATTAGATTTTAAAATCTTTCCATCGTTTCTTTCTTTTTTACTTCTATATATTCTTTAATTGTTCCAATTTCTCTTTCTTTCTTTCTTTCTTTCTTTCTTTCTTTTCTCTTATTTTATATCTTTTATTTATTTTTCGTCTTTTCTTTTTCTTTCTTTCTTTTTCTTCTTTCTTTCTTTCTTCTTTCTTTCCGTTGTTTTTTTTCTATTTCATTTTTCTATTCTTTCTTTTCTTCTTCTTTCTTCATTAATTTCACTTCTTTTTATTTCTTAAATTGTTATTTCTTCCCACTTTTCTTTTCTTGTTTTCTTTTGACTTCGTAATGAGAAAACGCCACGACGGTAATAGGCTTAACTTGAAGCTGTATAAAAAATAACACAACTGTTGTCGATTTGGTGGGGTTTTTGAAATATGTAGGTGGATTTGGAGAAAATAATTGATATGATAAATATTCGTAATCTACTGTTTAAACGGATTTGTCCAGAAATTAAACTAAAAGTTTTATTACAAAATTTATGCGTTCTGTTTTTTTTCTGGGTCACCCTAAATTTTCCGACTATTTGCAAGTTTAACCATTTGCTAAATTTCAAAATTTAATATTTGAAAAAGAAAAAAAGGAATTAAATAAAGTAATCAAATTTATGTAAAACGATGAATAATTCTTTATAACATTATTAATTCAAAAATGTAGTCGATTATCGAATTCGAATGTCAAATTTTTATATAAAGTATACTATATCATAAATTTGATAACAACTTTGAGTTTTCAGGTATTTCCGTGAAATGTATTAGGTAATCTAATGGTATTATGTCTTGCGCACTATTCTACATCAGTATCATGATTTTATTTGTATTTCTAATATAGAATAAATAAATTAACGCGATTATAAAAAAAAAAAAAGTTTTGTTTACAATTGACGACGAATTTATAAAAAAAACGATGAGTTTTCGTTAAATGTTTTCGTTTGATTTGTTAATCTGCTTAAAGATCATTCAATGTATGAAAAAGACATACTAATTACATATTCAGAAAGATCGTTTTTCTAATCAAATAAATATTTTAAGATAGAAACAGAAATATGTGATAAATAAGATTTGATTTGATGTTAAATTTAAGCATGAAAAAAATAATACTAAGAATTCTAGGCTGAAGCAAAATATATTTTTTTTAACTCGCTGTAAAAAAATAATTCCATTGATAAAAACTCAATCAAATTACATGTTTAGAGCGATTATTTCATTCTCTTTCGAACCATATGGATATCTTAAAGAAGATTGAACCGTAAATAGGCGAGAAAAAAGAATTTGTTTTTATTTTCTCAAAATTTAGAATGAAAAAAAATCATACAAATCAGCTCTCTGAAGCCAATTTTTTTTAAAAAACTCGCTGTTAAATATTTTGAAGATTGGACCAAGAATAGGTGATAAATTCCTAGCAGAACGGCTTAGACTGCGAAATTTATTCGCAAAAAAATACATTTCTGCTATAAATCGCTGTAACAAAAAGTCAGTCAGCGGACAATATTTTATTATCAGCAGGTTCTGGTATATGGACAGTTTCGCAATTGAGTAATTTCGGCTTAATTAATTGATTATATCCCTTAATTAGTAAAAAATCAATAACCAAATTTAACGCGTTTCTTAGTTAGAAGGATATTAATCTATATGCAAGATTTCAAATCTGAGTGACTCCCTGTTCTTTGTTATAGATCGACACGTACATACCAAAACTTACTCATATATATATATATATATATATATATATATATATATATATATATTCTTACTGCTGTCATTCTTTACTCATTTTAACCTTTTTCCGCATAAAAAGTTATATCTATCATTACAGACAACATTTTTCCATTTATGATCCTGCTGTGGGTCGAGAATGACACAGGATCCTGCAACAAGACCAGTTTCGTTTGGAGCCCAAAATACATTCATTGCCGAAATACTGGGGATGTCAATAAAATATTCACCTAAAAAACAAACAAAAAAAAAAAACATGAATTTAATTAATTGTTCGTTTCTAGCATTATTTAGATGAAGAGGTTTGTTGGTATACATATACATTTAATTCTTGATTTTTTTTCCTTTGTCTATTCATGGTATCCCTAAAGACCCCATGGATCTGCACCTGGATCTCGGCACAGCCCAGCGCACAAAGTGTCTACTATGTATCCATAAACGGGTAGATATTAGCGTAGTAAATGGCCGTTTACAACAATCTTATTCACTACACAGTAAGATCTACACAGACAATAGTATAAATGCAGGTATCTATTTTACCATATAATCAAATAATCAAATACTTATTTCTGACTGAAATCTAAGTCTAATCTTCGTTTTAGTATTTTGCCTTGTAAAGGGTAATCATTACCTCTTCTACAGTTACAGATAGATTCTAGGATATCTACACAATATGGTTTTTACTCGAACAACGGAGAGGTCCGAGAAATATATATTTTATGCCCCACAAGTGAAAAAAACCGGCGTCCAGAAATGAATAAATGCTTCATATATTTTAAACAATTTCTTTGTTTGGTTAGAGAAAAGTTGAGACTGTATTTTTCATAAAAAATCAATCAATTCTCAAAATCATGGAACTTTTGCTTTAGAAGAAAATTACCCTTTCTTTAAGAATTATTAACGTTCAGTGATTTATTGACAAAAGTTCGGTCTCAGGTTGCTTACAGTACGTATTGTTCCTTATTAATCAGACATCTAGGTACTAAGCAGATTTATTACTACTTATAATCCACAAACCAATGATTTAACTATGACTTGATTGTAAGGCTTTGACTAGTGTACACCTTAGCATAAGTTTACGTTTGATTTTAAATTTGCACAAAAATAATGAAGATATTAAACCCCAAATAAATTGCTATAGTAACTTACCTCCAGACTTATACACAGAATTGGTCCAACTATCACCACATTTTTCATTAGGATTGCCTGGACATTGTAGAGTACACGCTGTAGATTCTCCATGTTTATCGTATCCATCATTTCCACAAAGGCAATATATCGCTAACTACAATGAATAAGATTTATTACACCAGTTCATGACTTATAAATAATATCAATACGTAGCAGTGCATATTTTCTGAGTGATAATTTGTTTTTGCTTTTTATAACCATGACTCAAATACAGGCGATACGAAACTGAAATATTATATCCGTCTTATTTTGCATTGTTTATAGATTTTCGATCAGTATATTCTCCAACCTTCTTTAAGTGTTATATGCAAAATACAGAAAGAGACACTTTTTCTGATTTCTCTCTTCGAAGTGTAAGGAAAAAATGGTATCAAACAGAATTTTTAAAGTTGCAAGTGTATATATGTGTGTGTCCATGTTTTTTAGTTTAACCGTAATTTCATTTATTTTTAAAACCTTTATCTTTACATATTTTCCTTTTTAAGTGGATCTTATTGAAATGCACAAAAGTTGATCCGATAATTTTACAATTAAAAAAATCACATAAATAAATGAATAAAATCTAAATGAGAAGCAATTTAAGAATATTTTGACATTTTATTTCTTTTTATAATGGTTTTCTTATAAATTGATAAAATACTATTGTTTATATTTCTGAAAAGAAAACAATAAAATTACAACAGAATAACACATGACAATTATTTATTAAAATAAACCAATAAAACACTATCCATTAAATCATTTAGCAACCATGAAAAAAAAATTACACCATGTCACCGCAGGGAGCGGGTTAAATTCCTCCTAAAAAGGATGTCCTAGATATGACACTAAACTGCATCCTGTGGTGAGACATCAGTTTCTGAATCTCTTCTGAATGGGGGTTGACCCTTCGTTACGATTACTCATTCTAACCTGGAGCAATAATGACTGTTAGTAGCTTATCTAAGGTTAAGATATGTTTCTGATAATGAAAGGCTTATATGTTTAAAATGCTAGGGAGAAAAGACTAATTTTGGCATTAGATAAACCAAGAATGGTTTACTACTCTATACACAACCAACCAACCAACCAACCAACCAATTTAACACACTCATGACTTTAGTATATGGTTACTTGATAATATATAACTGTGTTAAAACAAATAATTATAGACAAATTAAAAGGTGCAATAAAAAAGCACTAGAAAATTGAAAATTTAATTATGATCAAAAACAATTATGATCAAACACTTAATTACAATCAAACACTTACAAATCAATCAAACTTCGGCATTAAATGACCCATATGGAGTTGATGTGCCGTTAAACATATAAACCAAACAAAATCACCAATTATAGAAGAAACTACCTGCACTTCGTGAAATAAATGTTAAAGAGTTAAAATAAGCACACCCTTAATCAATCCAATGTTGTATAAAAATATTTGGGTTTATGTTCTTGAATTTTTCAAAATTGTTAGTTTACTCTGAATTTGCCATGTGCCTTGTTTCTATTTATCTAAATGACATGTTTTTCAAATTAGAAAAAATTCTTAATAAAGGTCAATAAACAAGTGGATGTTCACATGAAGGTGTCATTTCACCTGCATTGAAATAAAGTTACTTACTTGGAGACCAGCATATTTATAATAATTTCTACGACATTTTACCCGACACCAATCAACAGACATTTTGCCATCCTTAAACATCTTTGGAAGGGCTCGGTCGCCTGTATCTTTATAGCATCCAAGATAATCCGAATATTCTGCAAGAAAATTTTGAATACATTTTAAACTAATGTCGTTGTCAAAAGTAAAACCAAGTATTGTAACATCTGGGGCCTTGCTATTGGAAGAGAGAGAGAGAGAGAGAGAGAGAGAGAGAGAGAGAGAGAGAGAGAGAGAGAGAGAGAGAGAGAGAGAGAGAGTAGAATGATCACCTGTTCGCAGTCTGGTCCTGTTTATATTAATTGGTAGGAGAAAAAAGAAATAAAGAAATAAAAAGTGGATGTGAAAAGAAATACGAAATGAAACATAGGAAAAGAAGAAGAAAGAAAGTAAATGTTGTTATTGAATTATCAAAAACAATATTAAAAATCCTAGATGGTAAACCATAAGATTTATTACCTTTGTAGAGGAAATGTGAAGAGAATAGGAATAGGAAGAAAACGCATAGTTCTTACATAGCAGTAACGGCTAATGTGTTGTCAGCAAAGGCTAGCTACTAAACCTTTCGTATAGTCAGTATCTTGTTATTCATGCCTTTCGATGGATGGGCCAACTTCTTGTAGGGAAAATAATTTCCCACACAACATTAAGAAAGTTAGAATTAGAAAAACGACATACGGAATGAAACAAAAGAAAGAAAGAAAGAGAAACGGATGCAAAAAGAAATACGAAGTGAAAAAAAGAAAAGAATGAATGAAAGAAAGAAAAATGAAAGAATGAATGAATAAAAATGGAAGTAAAAATAAATACAAAATGAAACAAAGGAAAAGAAAAAGAAAAAGAAACAAATTGAACAAGAAAGAAAGAAAAAAGAAAAATATCAGCGATAATGCGATAATGTTAGCACAGATCAGATTTCAATTGCTCTACTCGTAAGAAGACGGTGATTTGTTATTATGAAGGTTTTTCACACCCGCCTAAATTAGTGGTTCACTGGAGGCTGAGTGACAGCAAATATCCTCTGGTCTCCTGGACACTTCTGAGTAGTCTAACTGATATTAACAGTGCTGTTATTTGGGTGGGATCAATTCTTCCTCCGAATTACAGTTCTTCTAGACCGTTCCAAGGCTCCAAATTACAATTGGCATAACCTTTATCTTCATGTTCCACAGTTTTTCAGCTCTTTGGTCTATTCCATATATTTGTCTATCTTTTCGTTTTCTCTGTAATCCGTCGGGACAACAAAATCTAAGAAATGACACGTTTTCTTCTTGTTAATTAATACTAGGTCGAGACTCCTAATGGGAATTAGGTGATCTGTCTGTATCAGTATTTGTGTATATACTATTTCTAGCATGGTGAAAATGTAATTGCTTGCATAATTTCCAGTGAACCACCTTTCCCACCCAGTCATGTCAAGTCTTGTATTGTCTTTGTGCTAGTTTGCTACATTCTCTTATTATATGAGTGACCGTTTCGTCTTTGTCACCACACATTCTTCACTTCCTAATCTGTTGCGTCTTATCAATTTTTGCTTCAATGTTATTTGTTCTTATAGCATTGTCTTGTGCTGCAATTATGAGAGATTCAGTTTCTTTCTTGAGGTTTCCCCTTCTTAGCCATGTCCAGGTCTTCTCATGTGCGATCTCTGCTGTTTTCCACTCGAAATATCTATATTGGTATTTTTCTTCCCATTTCGGTTTTCTATTTTTTTTAATTTCATTCCATTAGGGTTTCTCACACTCACCTTAGCCGGTGGTTGACTGGAGGTTGAGTAACTGCAAGTCTCCTCAATTCTCCAGGACTCTTCTGCGTATTCTAGCTGATGTTAACAATGCTGTAGTTTGAATAGTCTCGATTTTTCCTTTGATTTCCAGTTCACCCAGACTTTTTCCAGAAACATAAGGATCGTTCCAAGGGCACTAATTACAATTGGTACAATCTTTATTCTCATGTGCCACAGTTTTCTCAGTTTTCTGGCAAGTTCCAAGTATTTGTTTATCTTTTCGCTTTCTTTCACTTTCACTCGGTTCTCTCTTCTGTTCTCTCTGGTATTCTTCTTCTGATTTCCAATTCGTCCAGTCTGTTTTCTAAACTTTTGAAACCGTTCCAAGAGCACCAATTACAACTGGTATCACTTTCACTCACATATTACAAAGCTTTTTGAATTCCCTGGAAAGATTCATGTATTTTCAATATTTTCATTTTCTTTCACCTTCAACGTGTTCCGCTGAGACTGCAAAATCTACCAGTTAAAACTTTGTCTTTTTCTTGTTAATCAATACGAGGTCTGGTCTTCTGGCTTGGTTAAGGAGGTCCGTCTATATTTCAAAGCTACAAAGAATTTTATGTGCTTCATTCTCAAGAACAGATTCTAGTTTGTGTATATATCATTTTGTTGTTATATCAAAATTTAGTTTCTTGCAGAATTTCCAGTTGATCACCTTTCCCACCCAGTCGTGCTTAGCCTTTTATTCTCGCTGCGCTAGTTTGTTGCATTCGCTCTTTATATGATTAATCGTTTCATATATGTCTCCACACATTCTACATTTGCTCTTCTTTTATATCTTATCTATTCATGATTGTTCCTATGACATTATTTTGTGCTGCAATTATGAGCGTCTCATTTTCTCTTTTGATATATTCTTTTTCTAACCATGTCCAGGTATTTTCATGCACAATATCTTCAATTTGTCATTTGAAGTATCCATATAATTGTTTCTCTTTCCATTTCTATTTTCTCGTTTTTGTTGTTTTTTCTGCTCGTCAATATGTTGCAATTGCTGTTATTGGTTGCTGTAATTAATCTTTCCTTCCTCATTTTTGTGTATTTTTCGAGTCCTTGGATTTTGGTATCTACGCAACCCTCAATGATATCAAGACCTCATTCACCTTTTCCTGATACATATAGTCTGTATATATCATCTCGAGGGTGTAATGCCTAGTGAATTATCCTTAATTTCATTGTCTTTTGGTCTGTCCGTAGGAATTCTTCTCTTGTCCATTTTAAGAATGTTCCAGAGTATGTTATGATGAGAACAGGCCTTGATGAGATTTCCGCGAGAGAGGTTTGTTCCGAGAAGTTTCCTTAATCTTCTGAGATATCCTTCTTTTTAAAGTTTTTCTTTTATCTATGTTTGGTCGATTGTGTCCACTTTTGAAATTCCCTTGTATTTGTAATTATCCTTTACTTCAAGTGTTCTTATATTATCCTGATTTGGTAGTTGTATTCCGTCCATTGTTTCTCTTTTATGTCTTTTCATCCATAGCATGACATAGATTTTCATGCCAAATATCCTGGCTGTATATCCTTATGGTTTGTACAAGGGTTTCCATTTCTTTTTCGTTTTTTTTGCATAAAATGTTTTTTTCTTGTGATTTAGAGAATTTGCAGTCCCCTGTACATTTTCTAAGTATATAGTTGAGGGACATCATTGCTATAACAAATAGGATGTAGTGATAATGAATCTCCTTGGAAAATATCTCTTTGGAATTTCTCATTTCCTGCTGTTAATTCCACTTAAAAAAATTGCATAGCTTTTGAGATAAAATCTATGACTTTTAGATATTTTGTACATTTTTAAATATTCTATAATTCATGTCATAGGCCTTACTGCCGTCAATCCCATGCCATGGAGAGATTTTTACGCTTAGTTTTAAACTTTTTAAACATGTGCTGATCAATATAAAGTGGGTTATCTGTTCCTCTTATTCATATGCGGCATCCTTTCTGTTCTTCCAAAAATAGTTTGCGGCAATGTAGCGAGTGATACATCAATTAGTGCAGTCAGGATTTTCCACAGCATAAGTAAACAAAATATCGGTCTATAATTGCTAGGAATGGTTCCTTTTTGTGGGTCTTTATGGATTAGGGTAGTTATTCCTTTCGTCACTCATTCAGGTATATTTGCTTCTTCAAGCATCTAGTCAGTTTTGGGGACAATAGATCGGATAGACGTGATTTTTTAAATCAGTGTATACCATCAAGGCCTGGTGTTTTCCAATTTGCTACTTTCTTGGGTGTTGTTTCGGGCGAGATTATTGTTATTCTTTAAGTAATTATCAAAGTTTTGAAGTATTTGTTCAATAAATCATACTCATTATTTAAATAATCATTAGATTTGGTTTGGTTAATTGTTTGGTTTAATGTTATAAAAATACTTGTGAGTTATTTAATACGAAATCTTGATTTATTTAGGAAAAAAATTTTCTTAACTTCATGTGTATTAATAGATACTGATGATTGTCCGTAATCTAGCACCCATATGATAAAAAGGGTTCGGTGTTTCCATAAGAACAATTTAAAGAATACGGTCGGGACAATCACATAGGAACTACAGCTTGAGCAAGACTAGCCAATTGATTTGGATGGAGCCTCTACGACTGCCTGTTCAGCACAAATAAGGACTGAAATGGAGAGTTTAATGTCACGGGGTCTCTTAGTTCTCAGGTCAGAGATTGCTCAGCCACCTCAATCCTGTCCTCGGGCATCACAACTCGTCAACCACGGACAAAAGTGGCCCATGGGGTATCTTACCCTTCCACCAAGGTTCAGTCGGCGTATTCCACAGTCCCAGCTGACAGGGCCGACATAATCATTAGAGTAGGTGAAATGTCTGATATATTTCTTTCCTACAAATCAAGGCTTGTGTGGATGGGAGAAAATATTTACGTTTGATGAAATACAAAATTGTCCTCATTTTCCATCCTCTAAGAGTTGTTTAAAGACATATCAACCTTTGTGGTTCATTTAATGCCAGTACATGATTTTTACAGAATGTTTGAGAATTTACACAGAATGGATAGACTTGCTATAAATAACTGTAAATATGTTAACTTAAGCCGTTTTATATAAACCACAGCTAGTAGGGCTTAGTAGAGTAGAAGGATAGGACACTACTCCAAATTTTTTGTCTTGGATATAACATTAAACAGCATCTGATGGTTTGGCTCCAATTCTGCTGCTCTATGGAGCGTAAAGTCACCCCTTCCTTGCATTACTCACAGGTCTGCACTGACCCGGAGTGGTATTATCTGTTCAGATCACATTTTTGGATCAAATAAACCCGTTGGAAAATGATTATTATTTGATGAGAAAACTTGAAACCATATAACTATTTGCAAATTATTAGTATTAGACTGGAAAAATGAAGTCATATACCTGTTTTCCAACAAATGTTTATTATTACTTATGTATAGGAATACTAACTTGAAACTCTATAATTGCTTGGTAAAACGAGTTATCCGGCATTAAATAACTCAACAAATGTTGACCTGCCATAAAACAACCAACTAATAATGCACAATCAATTTTAATATCCATAAAAGAAAAGAAAACTTACCGAAATAATAATTCAATGTCATTGACAAATGATTTTGAAGTTCTTTTGTGTCTACAATTAAGATTTGTAAGTTTCTGGCACCGCATTCGTGGCTTCCCCCTGACCATGTTTTTCTTTCATCAGAGATAAAATAGCAGACATTTTCTTTTCGATACAAGATCAGTCCATCTTTCGGGTCACAGTCCTCTGAAAAGTTACATCATAGATCATTTTCTTTTAAATATTTCACTGATTGTAGCAACAATGACTGGTTGTATAGGTTTTCCCTAAAGTTTACACCAAAAATATTTTTTACAACAAAAATATTTTATCGTACAAATCTTTTAAACCAGGGCTTAAAAGTTTATCATGATATGAATTCGGCATTAAATAACCCAACAATAGTTGGGATGCCCTACAACCTGCTAATTAAACCAAGTCAAACTAAATTTGGTCAATACATTAATGATTAAATTGGAATGTATGAATTCTCTCTGGGGGGTGTCGGGTCACATTTCCATTCTGACACAGAGTGGTAGTACCTGTTAGATTCCCATCAATAAGTAAAAGAAAAAAAACTATTTGGAAATGATTATTATTTGATAGGAATACCTAAAACTTTACATAACTAGTTTAGTATACATACGTACATACAT
Organism: Doryteuthis pealeii; assembly: GCA_023376005.1. NCBI lineage: Eukaryota > Metazoa > Mollusca > Cephalopoda > Myopsida > Loliginidae > Doryteuthis > Doryteuthis pealeii. The sequence continues at coordinate 97,065,270 of CM042147.1, read as the reverse complement.
ACATATTATTAAAAGATTAAAAGATGGATTTTTTTAAAGAACTTTATTTTACATTAGCAACACGTGTTACAGATCTTCTTCATGCATCATTTAACTCCATTTTGTGTCCGTATATAAATATATCTATGTATATATACACATATTTCTGCTCCCCTTTCTTGTCTGTTGGGAATCGCAGAGATAGCTAATTTGTAACATTTGTGTGTTTGCCTCTCTCTCTCTCTCTCTCTCTCTCTCTCTCTATCTATCTCTCTCTCTCCCTCTTCCCCTCTCTCTCTCTCTCTCGCTCTCTCTCTCTGTGTTTGTGTGTGGCAGATTTTTTTTATTAAACTATTGTTATCAATTTTTTAAATTGTAGTCTACGGGTGTTTTTAGTGCGTGTGGGGTACCCTGTCTGTATACAAGTTTACTTTGTTAGATTTTAAAATATTTGATAGATCTTGCATGTAAGTTTGTAGTTGTCTTTCTATTCTGTTGTGTGTGTGTGTGTGTGTGTGTTTGTGTGTGTGTCTGTGTGTGTGCGTGTTTGTGTGTGTGTCTGTGTGTCTGTGTGTACGCTTGTCTCTGTTTATGGTTGTGTTAGGGTGCTGTATTTTGGAGCAATTTTCATTTTTTTTATCTTATTTTTTTATTTTATTTATTTATTTTCCTTTTTCTTTTTTCCATTTCCTTTTAAAAATAAAAGTGATGTGTATGCATGCATGCATACAGGCATATACATAACATAGTTTGTGTATTCTGTTATGTACATATATGTGTCTGTAATAAAGTTATTAATGTGTGTGTTTGTGTGTGTGTGGTTAATTCCGGTTTAGTTGTGGTTTGTATTTGTCGATGAAGTGGTTTTCTTTAATCAGGAGTAGAGTATAGTAATCGGTCTGATATATCGACATAACCTTAAATCGCCATAACTATATTCAAACTGATGGTTTGATACATACAGTTTTCTGTTGTTAGCTTGTCTTGTGTAGTAAAATCCGTTTATTTAATGATGATGTGCACCCGATGAATATTTTTTGCAGTTTGTACATTCTGCTACGTAAATTACATACTTTGAAGTCAAGGTCTCTATTCATTTTGAATATAGAGTGTAAGTTTTTTTTTTCAAGTATGGGATCTTCCTTCTATAATTACATTGCATACTCCACATATTTTGTTTCTGCATTTTGAGATCCCTTGTTTAGTGTGTTCGCCAAATTTCGACGGGATTAATATTTGTTTGAGATTTTTTGTTGGTTGTGTTTTGCTCTTAATTATTTTTGCTGTATTTAATATGTTTTTAAATTTTTAATTGTTTTCGAGTTGGTGTAGAATATCTGAGAAAAGTTCTGCGTTGTTTTTGTTATGTGTTGAGATATATGCTAGATGTTGTTCATAGTTCTGTTTTTTTTTAGGTGTAGTTGTTCGAGTGTTATTTTTTCTGCTAATTCGAATCCCTTGTTAGTGTTGTGGCGTAGTCTCTCTAGAAGAGTGTAGATATTGTTGAGTGTCCGTGTGTTTGTGGTAAATGTCTGTAATAATTTGGCCATTTCAGTTTCTAATGATGATGTCTAAAAATGGTAGTTCCGTAAAATTGTGTACCACGGTGAATTTTATTTTTGAGTTTAGTTTTGTGTATATATCACAGGTAAGATATATATATATATATATATATATATATATATATATATATATATATATATATATAGAGTGAGTATATAAACAATGTGTTTATTTGATATGGCCTTTTTAGCCGACGATTTTTGGAGGATATGTGCTTAATTGAAGTCATACCTAATTTTGAAAATTAATTAGTTAATAATTAATGAATTTTAGGCGGGCATATATGTTCAAATGTAAGGCTAAACACATCGAGAAAATGTCAATCCCTGAATGTACATTTCGACCTATTAGGTCTCATCAGCAAGGTTATAGACATGGGAGACTGCTTCGTGTATGACTCGAAACATCGACTGCCAAGCTGACAGGCGGAGATTCTAACCACTACACCAGCTGGTCATTCCCAGATTTTTCGTATGTTTTGAACTTATTTATTGACTTAAAATAGTGTCAATAAATTGCATGTGATTGCATGTGTTTCACTTCTGGATTTCGTTTGGCTTGGTTTGGCTTCCTTTAAGTTACTGTGGAGTATTTAAGGCTAGAATCGGATTTATTTATAAATGTTTGATTATAATCAAATCTTTTATAGTATATTCAACATTCCATTGATATCATTTATAAATCATACTTTTTTATTTGTCTGTAAAAATTACGTATATGGTTTCACTTATTTATCTCCAATACTTATGATGTTAAAAGATATCTATTTAACCCATTTATGGGTCCCAAACAGGTACTACGGCCTTGGTTTAGAGTGACTCTACACTCACCAGAACTCCAGAACTCCAGAATTAAGGCCTCATTAGTGGATAGAGTTTAGTGTCATACATAGGACGCTCCAGTTCTGGGATTGCAGAGAGTCTGGATTCACCCCAGTTTTACCATTAGTCTCAAATCTATTACAACAATAGTGGTGCCTGTTAGGGTTCGATCTATGAATGAAATAGAACTATTTGAAAATTATTAGCATTAGATAGGAAGACTTCAAACCATATTGCTGTGCAAACTATTTGCATTAATTATAATTACGTGAAGTAATAATTGTTTATAAATGACTATTATTAGTTAATCGAAATTATATAATTCCTTTCAAACTCCAAAATAAGCATACTAACATCGGCATTAAACATAAACAATGGTTGACATCCCGTAAAACCAATTGAACCAAACCAAATTTGGCAGATATATTAATGATTATATTGGAATGTGTGACTTTTCTCTTAGTTTTCCCTGGCGAAGAATGTTAAGAGAGAAGTTTATTAGGTTGAGAGTAGACAATGCTACCTTAACCTGTTCTGTCATTGTACACCTTAAAGTTGTTTTTTGTTCTTTTACTTAGAGAGTAATAGATGTTAAAGTCAACTATAAGATCGTATCCTCTAGTAATATTTATTCGTATCCCATATATGGTTACCGATGTCCATAAAGTACTTTTTATCAAAATATTTCATTCATTTATAACATCATATGTAATAGTGATGCATACAAGTTTTTAAAAATCAAACTTACCTGTGAAAAATTGCCAATATTGCCAATTAACATCTCTTCGGTCGGTATTACACGGCTTGTGCAAGATGCTGTGTATATGACATTGTTCCGCTACAGGATTGTAGAAGAAAGTTACACAAGATGGATTGTTCAAACAGGATTCGAAACAGCTGTAAAGATTGGAAACTTGATGTTTAGCAATTTGAGCGTAGTCTGAGATACGACCGCTCATTTCGGGGACTAATCTAGCATCATGTTCATGGCAAAGAGAATTGCCTTTCTTAAGACAAACGAATTGAATCAAAACCAACAGCGATATCCACATTGCAAAAAGTTTCGTATATTTATAAATAAAAATACAGTTTTACTTAGACGCTGAATATATGGATAGATACTTATATCTTAAGATCAACGAATGAAAAGCGAAGTTGAGTTTGAATGAAATGCCGGAATGTGAATAAAGGCAGCCGAAATCAGCACTTTTCCGTTGTTATTCTCACTGAAATAAAAAAAATAATTCATTGTAAGGTATTTTAATTCATTGTAAGGTATTTTATATACAATTATACATATCATTAATTTGTCTATAATAATAAGGTTATATATATATATATATATATATATATATATATATATATATATATGTGTGTGTGTGTGTGTGTGTGTGTGTGCGTGTGTGCCTGTGCATGTTTGTGTGTGTATGTGTCAGTTGTGACTCTATGTACTCAATGTTTCTTGGGTTCATATTTTGATATAATTTACCATATGTATGATTTAGAAAATAAGAAGTTTAGAATCCACACATTTTTCTAAATATGATTCACCAAATATCTGTGCATATGCAGCTGAAACTTGACAGCTAAAAACTCACAAAAAACAAACAAAAATTAAGACGATATTTTCTCTTTATCAATTCTATTTTTCAAAATTAAATGCCTTTGATCTTGGTTAATACCTTTCTCAGTATGTACTAGAATGTTTGATGTTAACCGCTCAATATCAGGGTCAGCGGAAAAGATATCAAACCCACATACGCATAGAGATACAGACGGATACTAAGATACACGCGTGCACTCCACATAAACCCCCACACAGAACTTAGATGGGATTCAAATCTTTTAGACAAGAGGTAGTATCATTATATTTCTATAATATGATATGATATGATATGATATGATATATATATATATATATATATATATATATATATATATATATATATATATATATATAGACAAAAACATTTTATCAAAATTGTGCTGTTAAGCTATGATAAAAATATACGCTGAGTAAAGGACATTTGAGACTTTTATTATTTCAAGCAAAGATTTATTCGTTTGCTTTTTTAAGTTGATTTACATGAGCCAGACATGAATAGATACATTAGTTCTTTTTTTTTTTGTGTGTGTGTGTGTGTGTGTGTGTGTGTGTAACATTATTAGGAAAAATTTCAGCAAAATACATCTAAATGAAGAGTTAAATTATTTCCAAAATGTCAACTGAATTTATTCGTATATTTTTGCCTGCAATTGCTGACCTCCGAGCCGAATTTGACAAAAATAAATATATAAACAAATAAAATCTAAAAATTAAAAGAATTAAAAAATTCGAAAAATTTTTTACCCTTGAATTATGGTAATTTCTTAGTAAATTATTTATCATGCATGTGTTAATCTTAAGTAATGAATGCATCCCGAACAGTTTTTGGAGTTACTATTGTTTCTAGATGTTCTGATTGTTTCTTAATTGAGTCTTTTCCAAATGTACTCGATATTTCGTCATTTTATTGTAGAAAGAAATTACAACAATTTGTATTTTGCATATCTGCAATATAGATTTTCAAAGACGAATAAGCGTCAACATTTTTTAAGTGTACATTACAATTTAAAAACATTTCATATTGTATATTTTAGTATTCTCAGTATGGTGCCTTCTTTCACTATTTTGTATCATTAAAAAAAATATTTTCCTTTTGTAATTCTTGTCTTTGGTATTGTTCACATTTTTATATTTATTTACTCCTGAAGAAGGGCTGGTCGAAAGATCTCCTGAGTCACCATGTTCCCATTTTTTCTCTTGAAGACAACAATGAATAGTTTGATAGAGAAGCAGTTGATTGTTATTACTACAATTTGCCGTTAATTGATGAGTACATCCCTAGTCATACAACATACATGTGTACACTCCAAGACATATTTGTGGTAATCAATTTCTTGTCAAACGTGCATTAACCTATTATTATTTTACCCATTTTGAAATTAATTCTTCGAAACGGCGATAATTTTTCTTTGGTTTTTGTATGATTGAAATTTAAAGGTATGCATATTTTCACTATATTTCTATCTTTATTAGATATGGTATGATTGCAATTCATTTAAAAAATAATTACTCTACATTTCAAAATATTCATTGGATGTGTTATTACAAACAATTAAAGAAATTAATATTTTTCAAAAGTTCCCTAATTTAAATTGAATGACAAAAGTATTATCCCTACATTTATAGCTCTGTTATAAATGGTCTCATATATATATATATATATATATATATATATATATATATATATATATATATATATATGTTAATGTATAAGTATTAACTTACCGGTGGGTATGAGTACGATCGTTGGAAGCGCACAGTATCCAGAGGTTAAGATTGAGAAAAAACAAATACAAAGTGCTCAATTCAATGTAGAGCAAAAATTTATTTTAACAATGGAAAGGAGTAACCTACTCGAGTTTCATCGATTGATTCTTCAGGGTTACATTAGTTAAATTAACCGTTGGAATGGGATTTATCCTTATTAAGGATAAATCCCATTCCAACGGACATGTATTATACCATCTAAGATTAATCGAAAACTCGATTAATTTAACTAATGTAACCCTGAAGAATCAATCGATGAAACTCGAGTAGGTTACTCCTTTCCATTGTTAATATATATATATATATATATATATATATATATATATATATATATATATAAGAAAGTCTTTTGTATGTACGTGTCGACCTATGACTCAGAAAAGAGGAGTCTCTCAGATTCAAAATCTTGCATATAGATTAATATCCTTCTGACTAAGCAACACACTAATATTGGTTATTGATTATTACTGAATAAGGGATATAATTAATTAATCAAACAAAAAATCATACGATTTTCGGAAACTATCGCATAGTTGCTCCTGCTGATATGCTTGTTGCTGCCTGTTTTCAGCCTGTCCACTCTATTTCTATTGCTCGCTGTCTGTTTCTGCATGTCCGCTCTATTTCTACTAAGTCAACATTGTTGAATGCGTTTGTTTAAATGTAAAAAAGAAAAATGAAAACATTTTTATCAATATTTTTTACGAATACTTTCATATTTCTTAGAATAAAATATATGCATTTTCAATCAGCGTATCAAATTTGAATTAATATGCAAAATATTCTAACTACAAATAAGTTAAACTGAATTTAAGATTGTCTTACGCATGAAAAAGTTTTAGAAAAAAATCATTCAAGCGATTAAAAAAAAGGGATATAAATAAAAGTGGATACCCACATATTATTATTTTTATATTTCTTAGAATTAAATATGATTAAATATATCCATTAAATATATCCAGTGAAATTCAAAACGTTTTTGAAAGAAGAATAACGAAATTTAAATTAAAACGCGAAATATAATATTTAGTTGTTTTCTTTGTTATTTTTGTTGATCAAATAAATAAATTACAATGCTACATCTTATTTCTAACTCAACGAACAATTAAAAATTGAATCTAAAATTGTCTTACGTACGAAAAAGTTAAAATATTCTAAATGTTGTAAACAAAAAAAAAAAAAAAAAAGCAAATTATTAGCGCTCTAAAAAAGGAGGACATAAAAAACACAAACTATTATTATTTGCAAATTGCTAACTGGATTTATATTTAACACAATGAAAGTTGAATAAAGGTTAATATTATCTTCAAAAGTTTTGAACCATTCAAAAGAAGAAACATTAAAACAACTCCTGATGATTAAAAAAAAAATTCAGCTGACGGAAATAATGAAAATCATGAACGAAATCTATGTTTACCTTTTAGCACCGTTAAATCAATTGAAATTTACAATAGCAAAAAATAAGTTATGACTATCGGCTTTTTAAAAAATTCTATGAAAAATCAAATAATTGTCAAATTTTCACGAAATTTTCGGTAATTATTCATCTGTTGATAAAAATATGTTTGAAATAGTTTTTTTCTAAAAATAAATTACGGGAAATATTTTTAGAAGCCCCCCCCCCCCCACACACACACACACATTTTATTTTATGAAATCTGGAGAGAAAAAAATTAACTGATAAATTATATCAGAAGATTTTTATAAGTTTCTATACGGGATTTTTTTTAGTAAAAAAAAATTACAAAACAGACAAAAAAAAAACATGAATTCTAAATTCTGCTAAAAAATGTCAATATTATTAGACACAATTCCGTAAGTATGTGACATCCAGCAAATATTGAATTCACTATTCAGTAGTAATGGATTTACGAGACTACCTTGCTAACTATTACACAATGATGGGACCTCATTTTCTTTACCCACTCTTTTCGTTATAGATAGGATATGGTACAAGATCGAAAGCAAAGGGCATCTAACGAATATTAAAATTGCTATTCAGTAATAATGTGAGTCTTACTTGCAAATCCTTACACCACATTGGGATACTATTGATATTTAAGAAATGTAAACATTAAAAAGAGACTATTCCTAAAATAAACTAATATTTTAATACACAAACTATTAGCTTTGTTTAACATTAAATATCCAATAAACGAATAATTTTCGTTCTAATGAAAATTCATTTTTTAATGTTTTCGTCCGGTCATAGACCGGGTACTTTTGCTAGTATATATATATATATATATATATATATATATATATATATCCGGCTGTAGGTAGGTTACAAAATGTCTAGCCACACTGAAGAGACTTGATAAGTCGAAACACGTGTCTGTGGATGACCCCATATATGCTCCCCATCGCCTAGGGTTGAGCACTCTGGGGGTGGATTTCGCTGACGGTCACCAACTTAAGCGTAAACGCGACGCTCTTCTATATAAGGAATGGAGCATTCTGTGACGGCCTTTACACACAAAGCGATGTGTGTATTAAAACAGTTAAAATCCCCTTCCCATTCTGTAAGTGAAGACAGCCTAATGGTTAAGGTGTCGGACTGACACCCAACCGACCGTGTTTCAATTCTGGCTGTAGGTAGCTTACAAAATGTCTATCCACACTGAAGAGACTTGATAAGTCGAAACACGTGTCTGAGGATGACCCTATATATATATGTATATATATAATATATATATATATATTGCTATTTCAAAAGTATTGAGATTTGATTCATAAGGTTTTTCAGTTCGTCTCGACTGCTATCACGGCGTCTAGACATTATCACAGTGATTCACCAAAATATTTCTTTCAAAACGTACAAAAACTGGTTTTAAATAATGTGCTTTTTTTCATTACATGTTTTCTTTACCCCCATTAGGGTGTCTTAAATTCATTGAAATTTGTGGAAAACTTGTGAATAGATATCATATCTTGCCATTAAACTATGGTTTAAATTTCATATAAATCCAAGGGATAAATTTTCAGCGGGGTTTTTGCCCTTCAGGGAACCCTTTGATTAAAGTGAAATATACTAATACAAGTAATCTGGATTGTGCAGTTTCATAATATATATGGTTATGGAATATATCTCTAAAAGCCCTAATCCTGGAAACCGCAATATAAATTCGTGAATAAACAAACTGGCAATCAAATAGAAACTATAAATGTATTTATAGATAGATATAGATAGATAGATATGAACATGTGTACTTAAAAAGAAGAATATCGTTTTAGTAGGAAATATTCCCATAAACGACGATGTTTATAGTATGACACTTGGAAGGCTAATATAGATATTCAATTTAATGTATTAGCCATGTGTCTATAAACTTAATATAATCCGAACTACTGATGGAAATAAATAAAGAAATCAGTTTTTCGTACTCACCATCTAATAGAAATATCCTAATATTTTTGTCGGCAATTTCAAGTGGTCGAAAATTTGCATGTATCCATAATATTACTCTCCTTAAGCGGTCTAAAATGTGTAGGTGTTTTTGATGTTACTCACCTCAAGTGGTTCAAAATCTGTAGGTGTTCCTCAATCGAAATTGTAAATTTAGGATATTTGCTGTTGTTTCAAACTGTTTGTTGCAAATGGTGTTGAAAAATTCAATCGTGTAAATGATGTAAAACACAAAAATAACAAGAATGTCTTTTTGTGCTTAAATAAGAACGATAAATGAAAACTGTTTCAAAACAAAATAAAAAAAATCGAATCTTAATAAACATGCGCATGTCCAAACAAGTTCAGTCTAGGTAAAATCACACACACACACACACACACACACACACACACACGCGACTTTATCGTGTTATTTTATGGATTCGTGTTACATTATAGACCGTTATCAATTATTGTTTAATCAATTATTTCGTTAACAATAATAAAGAAAGAGTCAAAATTACCATTTTGGCAACAGTTGAACACAGAATCCCCATCCAATTGCAACATAGATTCTGTTGCTGAAAGCGGAAGTTTCTCCTAGGAAGTTTTAATGTCCATCTTTTCTTTCTTTTTTCTTCTTTTTTCTTTCTTTAATTGATCTACATTTTCTTTCTTTCTTATTTTCTTTCTTTTCTCTTATTTTATATCTTTAATTATTTTCGCCTTTTCTTTTTCTTTCTTTCTTTCTTTCTTTCTTTCTTTCTTTCTTTTCTCTTCCCTGCTTTCTTTTTTGTGCTTTCTGTTGACTTTTTATAATCCTAATAAAATTCTTGGGGCTGGAGGAAGGCAGTTCTGTTTTTAACTGGTGGGTAAGTTACCGTCGCATTGATGCAATTTTCTGATGAGATTTGAAAAAAACCCGCCTCTTTTCTGGAATTTTCTTCCATTCTTCAATAGTCACACATTCTAATACCTGAAGATTGTTATTGGTGACGATTTATTCGGATTTACAATTCTTTCCATTGATTTTCAATCATATTCAACTCAGAACTCATGGAATGTCTTGATGGAACTGTAATATTCCTTTTCTAAAGCCACGTAATCACAGATTTAGACGTATGTTTGGGATCACTATCTTGCTGGAAAGTAAATCGCCGGCCTAGATCAAGATTTTTCACGGATAGTTGTGGATGTTTATCCAGAATTTTGATATAGTTTTCAGATTTCATTATTCCTCTTATTGCAATTACTTGTCCAGTCCCCTTAAATTAATTTTTTTTGCTAGTCTTATTATAATTAACATTCGTTGTCTCTCTGTTTGTAACCGAAACTATGCCACTGCTTACGTCACAATATCCTCAGGATTTGAGTGTCTAATTTATAGTCAAAATCATTAATACAAACAATTAATTTTATTTATCAACGATGTCTCTAAAAAAATCTGAGTTAGATTTGCCTCAAAACAGCCCATGTTATTAGTGCGTTTAAAATCTTGCAATTTGTCTTATATATCACTAACAAATAAAGGCTTTTATAATATATGGTGAGGTTAATTTTCATTATATTGCATTTTTTATTGCATTTTTTTTAAACCAACAACTTTTCATTAATAAATCCTCAAGGGGCAAAATTAATATAAGTACCCATATTAAAATTTCATTGTAATTTCACCAAAACATTTGGACAACAAATTTTAAATAAAAAGAAGGATAAATGAAATTTATTTGGAGCATCTATTCCTCTCGCTGACTGAGCAGAGAGTCATCTCTTTTGATAGAACCTGTCATCATTGTCTAAAATTAATAAGGGCTGGGGTTATTGTTCTACACTAAATCGCCATCATAACGAGTAATACCAAAAGGACTGGACAATGTTTGCAGCCCATCTCAGCTATCTATCCCTTTCTCTTTCTCCCTCCCTCGCCCCCTCTCTCTCTTTTTCATATTATCTTCTCTCTCTCTCTCTCTCTCTCTCTCTCTCTATATATATATATATATATATATATATATATATATATATATATTTGAGGTAGTGTGGACATGAATCAACACGGGTCTGAGCAAGAACCAAACTATATTTTTGGTACAAATAATGTTCAATATATGTGAAATAATGATTTTAGTAACATCCTAGACATGCCAATGCATTTATTAAAAGAAAATGTCTGAATCGCGCGATCCTGTTTTTAACAACTACTCTTATCATTGATTGGCTGAAGAATTGGCCATTCAGATATAAAGAGTTCGAGGATCGCGTTGTCGTAGTTTTTTTCTTTGTTGGCGTTGCACAAGGGTGGCGTGTGTGTGTGTGTGTGTGTGTGTGTGTGTGTGTGTGTGAGAGAGAGAGAGAGAGAGAGAGAGCATGTTTGTGTGTGTGTGTGTGATAGTTGTGACTCTATGTACTCAATGTTTCTTGGCCTCACATTTTGATATAATTTACCATATGTATGATTTAGAAAATAAGAAGTTTAGAATCCACATATTTTTCTAAATATGATTCACCAAATATCTGTGCATATGCAGCTGAAACTTGACAGCTAAAAACACACAAAAACAAACAAAAATCAAGACGATATTTTCTCTTTATCAATTCTATTTTTCAAAATTAAATGCCTTTGATCTTGGTTAATACCTTTCTCAGTATGTACTAGAATGTTTGATGTTAACCGCTCAATATCAGGGTCAGCGGAATAGATATCAAACCCACATACCTATAGAGATACAGACGGATACCAAGAAATACGCCTGCACTCCACATACACACACAAAGAACTTAGATGAGGCTTAAATCGGTTAAAAAAATATACGCGGAATAAAGGACATTTGAGATTTGTATTATTTCAAGCAAAGATTTATTCGTTTGCTTTTTTTAAGTTGATTTCCATGAGCCCAAAATAATTAGACTCATTACTTCTTTCCTTTTTTATGCGTAAGATTATTTTGAAAAATTTCAGAAAAATGCATCTAATTGAACACTCAAGATAAATTACCTCCAAAATTTCAACTGAATTTATTCGTATGTTTGTGCTTACAATTATTGACCTCCGACGCGAACTTGACAAAAATGAATAAGTAAATAGATAAAATCTTTAAAAATCAACAAATTCGAACATATTTTCCCCTTAAATTATAATAATTTCTTTGTAAATTATTTATCATTCATGTGTTAATCAGAAAACTACCATAATAAGTAATGAATACAGCCCAAACAGAATTTATATATATATATATATATATATATATATATATATAATTATAATATATATATATATATATATATATGCTCCCAATTTTCATGGTAGAGCACCGTGGGGGAGACATTAATTAAAAGTTCACCGCTATAGCGTAAGCATTTACTCGCCAGTTGTTTACAGACTTGAGTTCTCTGGTGATTGTAAAGACATATATCCTGTAAGTATCTATCAAGTAATCGTTCACCCCGGATTGGCAGTCACTGACGACCGCAAGGGTAAGGAACTTGGCAGATGAAAATTCTGTCCAGGCTAGAGGTGTAGCTGTTAAAAAAGAGGAATCGCACTGAGACGTAAACGTCGAAGCACGTGTCTGTGGATGACTGATATATATATATATATATATATATATATATATATATATATATATATATATGTGGGGGGGGGATAAGAGGAAATAAATCCGAAAATATCTTGAGAAAGGTAGACAAACACGGGATGTTGTAGAAAATGGATGTTTATTGTTATTATTTATTGTGGGTAGTACTGTCGACGTTATAACGTTTGGGTCTATTGGACCTTCTTCAGGACGTTGAATTGAGTTCTTGCTTCAACCGTGAACATTTTCATACTGGTGAATTAGGAGGTTGTGAATAGGAGAGGAGTGGGCACTTGATGGTATTAGCAGAAGATAGTAGTCGGAGTTCTATTTACTTATTTATATATTTTTCCACAGATGGGGTGTGTAGCTAATAAGGTTCTGATAATGGTGCCACAGGTGTTAGGTGTTGAGAGAAGTAGTAGCTGGGTCATATGCACTGGCTATGGTGGAGATGTAGTAAGGCATGTAAATAGCAGTAGGATTTGTTATGAGTGTGTGGGTGTATATGTTTATTATTATGATTATTATTATTTTTTTGCTAAGTATCGTCTTGCTGTCTTTTTGGTCTATAGCTGTTTGTGAAGGCTTTGTGTATGGGGAAATATTAAGGAAGCTGGATCTGCAATTAACATTTCCTTTGTTGCTTATGACCCAGGCTTCGAATATTTGTCTTAATCTTTTGTTGAGGATGTAAGAGAGGGAACTGTTAGTAGGATTTGTTATAAGTGTGTGTGTATGTGTGTGTGTCTATGTGTGTGTGTGTGTGTGTGTGTGTGAATGTGTGTGTATGTATGTTTATTTATTTATTTTTGTTAAGTATCGTCTTGTTTTCTTTTTGGTATGTAGCTGTTTATGATGGTTTTTCCTTGGTGTAAGGAAAGCCGGATCTACAATTTACATTTGGTGTGTTGCTAATGGTACTGACTTCGAATATTTGTTTTAATCTTTTGTTGTTGATGTATGCGATCATGGATGCATTGTTGAAATTAAACATTTATTCATGACTTACTACATCTCCACCCTACCCTGTGCATATGACCCACCTACGACCACTCTCAATACCTAACACCTGTGTCATCCTTATCAGAACCTTACTAGCTACACACCCCATCTGAGAAAAATATAAATAAATAGATAGAACTCCCACTACCATCTCCTGCTAATGCCAACAACTGACCACCCCTCCCCTATTCACCAGGATGAAAATGTTCACGGTTGAAGTAAGAACTCAATACGACGTACCAAAGAAGGTCTAACTGACCGAAACGTTATAACGTCGTATATATATATATATATATATATATTATATATATATATATATATATATAAACAAAAACAAACATCCAAAAATCTTATTCACTTCGCCGAAGAGCTTACGGCCGAGTTTGTTTACTACTCAATAAACGTCCACTTACCTACTATGGTAGATGCGTGTAGTATCATTTGACAAGGTTAATTTCGCAGGGATTGTTCGCTATGTACCGGCGGCCGAACGGATATGGTCTCTGACTATGCCTGTGAAGTCCCGGTTTCGATTCCTGTCGGAGGGGAGTCGTTAGTATACATCGCTGAAGAGACTTAATAAAGTCGAAACAGTCTGTACGGTGTTCTGCATAGCGAGCCATCCTTTGCCGGGATTAACTTGTCAAGATTATTTTCTATAATTATAGAATTTTATGCGATACATGCATTATAATTGCCTTCAAGCAAAATATAAATAATAATAATAATATATATATATATATAACTGTTCCACGCTAAAAAAAAATGAAGAAAGACTTAGCGTTTAGCAGTCAAGTGCTATTTAACTTACATCACTAGGATTCAACTATTTAGAGTTAGTATTGATTCTAGATGATCTTGTTGTTTCTGTATTGCATCTTTTCCAAATTTACTCGGTATTTCGTCATTTTATTGTAGAAAGAAATTACAGGAATTTGTATTTTGCGTATCTGCAATATAGATTTTCAAAGACAAATGGCTGTCAATAATTTTTAAGTGTACATTACAATTTAAAAACATTTCATATTGTATATTTTAGTATTCTCTGTATGGTGCCTTCTTTCCCTATTTTGTATCATTAAAAAAAAATATTTTATTGTCCTTTTGTAAGTCTTGTGTTTGGTATTGTTAACATTTTTATATCTATTTACTTCTGAAGAAGGGCTGGTCGAAAGTTCTCCTGAGTCACTATGTTCCCGTTTTTTTTATAGTCCATAACAAATAGTTTGATAGAGAAGCAGTTGATTGTTATTACTACAATTTGCCATTAATTATCCCTAGTCATACATGTGTACACTCCTGAACATACTGGTGGTAATCAATTTCTTGTCAAACGTGTATTATCCTATCTTTGTCTACAGAGGCAATAGATCTATAATGGATTGTTTCATATAATTTAGCGAGAAAGGTAAATATATTGGTGAAAACTTAATAATAAAAAATTTCATTATCTTAAATAGATCTTTAGATAAATTTCTGAAACTATTTCTTATTTAAGAATACACCCCCCATATATATATATATATATATATATATATATATATATATATATTATACATATATATATATATATATATATATATATATATATACACACATATATCATATATATATATATATATATATATATATACACACACATATATAATATATATATATATATATATATATATATATATATATATATATATATATATATTTAAATAGAATATTTGGATAGAAGAGGTGTGTGTGGGTTATGTATATGGATCGAAGTGTGATAGTAGGTGTTTATTTTCATGTCGGCATTTTGATAGAAATTCCGATTTGTTGTTTAGTAGGGTGTCTAGTGATGGATGAGTGATAATTGAAAGTTTTTCTTGGAGACAAAGAAGACATCTTTTTGATGTTTTGCTGTAAGCGGGTGCAACTTTCAGAATTTCCCAGCTTATGTTTGGTGAAATGTCCATATCTTTCAAGTTCCAGATATGTATGAATAGAGTTGTATTTGTAGAATGTTTCCTGTTTGAAAATGAAAGTTTATGGTTATAAATTCTTTGGTTCAGGGTTCCTTCCGTTGCTCCTATGTATTGTTTGACTGAGGTGTTTGTTTTTACAGTAGCTCTGTACACCACATTTTTTGCAGACAGTTTCCTTGTAGAGGACATTAACTCTTATCCCTGCAGTTGCGCTGATTGTTAGTTTGCGTGGTGTTTTGTTGGTTTTAATGCTTTTTGTTGTGGCTTTTTATGATTTGTGATATATTTCTTGTGCAACTGTAGCTGACTTTTAGGGTGTTTTTGTTAAAAATTTTGGCTAGCGGGCTGTGTATTGGAAAGTGTTTGTTAATGAGGTTTAAAAAAATCTTTACCAATGCTGAATGTTACACATTTGTTGTATGGTGGTTGAACAGGTTTAGGGTTAGGGTTAAAAACAAACAAACAAAAAACAATAGTAAATACTGCAACAGATCCGCCAAACTGTAAGTATCTTTCCCTCTACCTGTCTACATTGTACAATAAAATCATACAAATATAACGTTCACATTGCATCACCAACGTAATACATAACACAGTAATTATTATTAACAACATAATTAAAAATACATTATATTAATTGCACAAAAACATACGTAACAAAGAATACCAAATACAAATACACATATTCATACGCACACACGCGCGTGGACACAATCCTATCATCACAGCCTTCACGCATTGCCACGCGCACGCGCATGACACACGCATACGCACAAATAAAAATACGCACACGTACAAACAAAAAGCGGATTCGACAACACGTAAACACGTAAACATGCAACACGAGAATACAGTTAAAAAACGCACACATTTAACCATTTACACTATTTCTGTCATTAAAAAAAACTATTTCGTTTACCTGATGAATGACTTAGCAGGAAACCATTGGTGGTAATATCGTTCCCAAATAAATGAATAAAAGCTAAACGTTTTATTTGTCACTTCAATCAACTATATATATATATATATATATATATATATATATGATAATAATAATATTAGTAAAGAAAAGTATTAAGGGTCTACCATAGTTTCAATTCAAATGACTTCATCAGGACCCTACTCTACGCTTAACTAAGTCGATATAATTCCTCAGTTTAACAAGGGAATTACATCGACTTAATTAAGCGTATGATAGGGTCCTGATGAAATCATATGTATTGAAACAATGCTAGAACCTTAACCCTTTTCCTCTACAAATATTATTATTTTCAGTGCTCTATATTTTTTAACTTTTGCGTTATTTACTGATGCCACTGCAACGGAAATATTAAAGCGGCAATTAGACCACCCCACTTCAAACAAAGAACTCTCTGACCTAATTGAAAATCCATCAGTCAAGCGCCCAGTACCGACACACACACACACACACATATATATATATATATATATATATATATATGTGTGTGTGTGTGTGTCGGTACTGGGCTTTCTTTTAAACATGTTTTGTTGAACTCAACGGGCACTTCTTGTCTGACGAGTTTTTGTTCGATCCTTTCTATCTATCTTTTTAATATCCGGATAGAATTGGTGTATGAATCCATCAAAGGTTTGACAACGAGCGCTATCTGCACTACTTAGTGTTATCATCAGGTGTGGAACTGGAGAGATGTTTCTATTTAACATCTTTTTAAACAAACAGTAGCAGTAGGAATTAGTAGGAGTAGGGGCTCACAAGTTTATGTGAATATTATGCGGAATGGTGGGAGGAGAATTGGCAGGACATTATAGGCATTTGCGAACATGTTGACTGGTTTCAAAGTTTATTTTGTTTAAGGTGGGTTTTTTTTTGTTTGATATATATAAGGCTTCGAGTATTTGAAGTTTTTGTTTTTTTTTCTTTGTTCAGTATAAGTGTATTTTCTGTTAAAATTTTCCGGTAATTAGAAGGAGCATGAATGTGATTTTAAGTGTTGCATTATGTAGCTTTGATCCGTTAGACGTAGTGTGAACCGGCGTGACAATGTCATCTTTGAGTTACCAATATACTTGTTTTCAGCTTTGGAGAGGCAATCTCTTACTGGACATTTAAATTCATACCCGAGATTGGTCTCATTAAGAAGATTAGTTTTTGGGGAAGAGTTGTTGCATGCGACTAGGTTGATGGTTTTTAAATTTCGTAATAGACTATTAGATTTACTTTGTTGTTGAGGTTAACCCATATATGTACATATATGGACATACACACAACTTAGAAAAAGCCTACTTCACATTATTATTAGAACATTTCAAACGAATTCAACAGAAAGAAAATGTTTTCACTGAACAGATGGACTCATCACTTCTAAGACAGTTCTCTGCCCGGATTATAGTGGCCTTTGGAACACTTAAATAATTATTTTAATTCTTTAAACTCACCAAAAACAACTTCTTCAACAAGATATATATATATATATATATATATATATATATATATATATATATATATATATATATATATATATATATGCTTGTTGAAGTGGTTTTTGGTGAGTTTAAAGAATCAAAATAATGAAATTAAAATAAAGCAATGATCATTTCTCACGAAATTTGATCTCTCAGTGACTGTAAAATACATACATTCCTATGTACTTAATAGTTTAAAAACACCAGTCCCCGCATCAGCTGTCAGTGCGTGAGGGGATAAGATATCGGACTACCAGGCGGTCAGTCTGAGTTCGACCCTAGCCTGAGGATAGTTGTGTCTAGCCACACTGAAGAGGCATGAAATGCCGAAACACGTGTCTGTGGATGACTTATATATATATATATATATATATATATATATATATATATATATATATATATATATATATATACTAAAGTGGCCCCAAAAAATCGTTTGCTACGTTTTTAAAAACGAATTAAAATTAATTAAATCTATCATTTAAGGTCAAACTTTTGTATAAATTGATAAGTAATAACATAATGACCATCATTAAAGAAAATAATTTCATTACATATGCAGTTTATTTTTAATACATCTAAAAGGATTTGTTTTGGTCAATTTCGATGCGATCCGCCATTCTGTCTCTTTTTCAATAGTTAGCGCTTGTTTACAATTTTAATGTAACATTCGCGATTGAAAAAAAAAAAAAATCAAAAAAAAATCAGGTATTTATCAGATTTTAATGAAATTTTCAATATTGATTTATCAACTAATGAATTTAATAATGTATTAGTTATTTTATTCAAAACTTTAATTAAATATTTTTGTTATGAAAAATTAATATATAAAATTCATTTAAAATAAAAATATTCTGATGTTAATTTTAAAATGTTATATTTTCAGATTCTAGAAATAAATATCTGTTTAATGCAAACCTTATTGTAGTCTAACAAAGTATACGTTTTGAAGAAAAACTCTATTGAAAATGTAGCCCCCCCCCATTTTAAGCAGACAAAAATATTTTC
Source organism: Doryteuthis pealeii (assembly GCA_023376005.1). Classification (NCBI taxonomy): domain Eukaryota; kingdom Metazoa; phylum Mollusca; class Cephalopoda; order Myopsida; family Loliginidae; genus Doryteuthis; species Doryteuthis pealeii. Next base: position 97,046,161 of record CM042147.1, on the reverse strand, counting down.
TTTTATAAGATAATAGTCAATTAAATAATTATCGAAATGAGTAAAAAAGAAATCTCCTAAAATTTATTTTTATATTTTTATTTTCCATTTTATTTTCAAATATTCGGTACTTATTTTCTCATAGAAAAGCCACCGTATTTTTTTTGTCTTCATAACTTCGGTCTTTTATCTCTTTATTTATACTGTAATTAGTACAGTATAAGACCAACTCGAAAAAATGTTACGCCCCCAACGTGAATTAAGTGACCTGAATAAAATGAGAAAGTTTTGAAATAAAATGAATAATGCATTATAAAGATCATTCTTTGATAAATAAACACAGAAAATTTCATTAAAATCTGATAATTCACTGATTTTTGGTAAATTATATTCTGTAGGGGGGGGGCGAAATTCATTTTGTCAAAAACGCATTTTCGTTCAGTTTTGGGCCACCCTAATATATATATATATATATATATATATATATATATAATATATATATATATAGGGCACGTAAATGGTTTTAAGTATAAAAAATGATATTTTATATAAGTTTAAAGTTATTGGCATGCTTACATTTGAATATGATTACATTTCTTCTATTTAATTTTTTCTTCCGGTTTTTGAATTTTATTATTGCTATTGTTTCCTCGAGACAAAGGTGGCATTTTTTTTCAATCTTGTGTGTGTATTTTTGACTTTTTAATGATATGCAATTTTATTTGTGAGGTTCTAGAAATGTTTAGAAAGTTCGGTTTGTTTTCTTTTAGATTTTTCGTTTGTAAATGATTGTGATTATATAAACGGAATTTCTATAACGTGCTTGTGCTCTATTTTGCAAATATCAGTGCCTAGTATACAATGTTCTTGGATTAACACAAACCTCCAAGTGGACAATCGTTTTTATTTTTACAGTTGCAATCAATTTCATTTATATTTATATTAATGTTGTCTTTGTGTTTTTGGTAGTTTCTTACTAGTTTTTATTATCATTATTATTATGTGCGTTAATTATATTGTTTATGTTGTTTGTGCATGAGCAACTAATTTCTAGTGTTTTTCTGTTAAATATGTTATGGGATTGGTCTTTGATGTTAAAGTGTTTATCAACCAGCTTGATGAAAACATTAATATCGAAATAAATTTATATTCTAAAGGTATGTATCCTTTTATTTATTTATTTAGTTATCTATAGTATTCCGTATATGTATAACTATATACATAAATCTTTATATACACGTTTGAGTTCTCTATTTTGTTTGGATCCTATCAAGGTAACACTTGATATCATCCACTTATATATATATATATATAATATATATATATATATATATATATATACTTTGGTGCGTACCAAGTTTCTTGGTACAAGGTGATTCTAGGTGGGTCCTAATTCTCTACCCGTAGTTTGTTGTAGAGTTCACGTTCCGTATGAGAGCTCAATGTTTAATTATTGTAAACAGAGCAAAGTTATTTGGGAATAAAAAGGCCTTAAATACCATGGGTATCGTGGTTATGGACCATTTCCACTCGCGAGTATGCTCACGAGCTTCTTCAGACCACTGATATATTTTATTTAGACAGGCACATGGCCAAACTCATTTTATATTCATACATTTCACCTCCCTCATTTAGGGGTGGTCATATTGCATTCTTTCTTTTCAAGAGTCTTTTTTATTGGTGGAAATTTATTTTTTTTTTTTTTCCTTTGGTTGGCGGTGTTTTATTTCCTTTGTCTGCTAGTCTCTTTGGTAAATTCCTAAGTTTATTTTGACTGACCAACAGGATTTTAATTTATGGTCTAGATGTCGTTTCACTCTAATTGGGACCCAATTAGAGCGAAACGACATCTAGACCATAAATTAAAATCCTGTTGGTCAGTAAAAATAAACTTAGGAATTTACCAAAGAGACTAGCAGACAAAGGAAATAAAACACCGCCAACCAAAGGAAAAAAAAAAAAAAAAAAAAAAAATTTCCACCAATAAAAAAGACACTTGAAAAGAAAGAATGCAATATGACCACCCCTAAATGAGGGAGGTGAAATGTATGAATATAAAATGAGTTTGGCCATGTGCCTGTCTAAATAAAATATATCAGTGGTCTGAAGAAGCTCGAGAGCATACTCGCGAGTGGAAATGGTCCATAACCACGATACCCATGGTATTTAAGGCCTTTTTATTCCCAAATATATATATATATATATATATATATATATATATATATATATATATATATATCGTCTTCTCTGTTAATTCATCCTCTCTTCAATATATATATATATATATATATATATATATATATATATATATATATTGTAAATGTATAAGTAGTAACTTACCAGTGGGTATGAGTACGATCGTTGGAAGCGCACAGTATCCAGAGGCTAAATTTTTTTTTTAATAATCTCAAACCAAATTAAACTAGTTAATAAATAATTTTAACCTTTCGCTTTTTAACTATTAATACGACCCATAATATACCTTTCATTAAATAGTAATTGAAAAAATAATTCCCATAAATTAATCCAAATTTTTAATCCAATAAACAAAAACCGTTCCCGATCTTCGAAAATATAAATAAGCGTTCCTCTACTAAAGATAAATCCCATTCCAACGGGCATGTATTATACCATCTAAGATTAATCGAAAACTCGATTAATTTAACTAAAGTAACCCTGAAGAATCAATCGATGAAACTCGAGTAGGTTACTCCTTTCCATTGTTAATATATATATATATATATATATATATATATATGTACTTCTTTTTTAATAAGTATCGCGACTTAATTCATAATGCTTTTCAAATTGTCATTAATTCGTCCAGACTGCTATCACAGCGTCTAGAAATTTACTCTGTGATTCTCCAAAATATTTCTTACAAAACGTACAAAAATGGTTTCAAATAATGGGCTTCAAAACTTGTCCCTATAGTGATTTTTAACCACCATTAGGGAGTCTTAAAATTATTGAAATCAACTGAAACTTTGTGAATAGACATCATATATTGTCATTTAACTATGGTTTGGATTTCATATAAAACGAAGGAAAACATTTTCAGCGGGGTTTTGTGCCCCTCGTGAGCCCCTCTGATTAAAGTGAAATAATGTTATCTAAGTTCCCTGGATAATGTAGTTTCAGAATATATATACTTAAGGGGTCAATCCCCAAAAGCCCTAATCATACAAACGACAAATTTTCATTATGAGTTCAGGAACAAATATACTTACAGACAGAAACTACAAATTTATATATATATATATATATATATATATATAAAATGCTGAGTAGTCAGGAGAATGGACGTGTTTTTTCGCTGCTCCAAAAAATAGCGGTTTATTTATTGTTTTAAAGCATATAAGGGATGTGACAATTATTATTTATCTATTTATTTTTTCATTTATTTATTTACTAGTTGAAACACATCATTTCATACGCGATTATATGCATTTAATTATATGGAAATGTATGTTTACTGTTTATCATTGCTTTATTCGGTAATGTCACATGTCATAACATTAACTTTAATAGTAATACATTTTTTTTTTACGGTTAAAAAGATATGCTAACAGTTGTGAAATATCTGGAATTCTTCTTTTTCTTTCTTTCTTTCTTTTTAAATTAGACAACGATAACAGACTACGTAGTTATAGTAGATTTTAATTATTTACTATGTTACAAAGCTTAATAAGAAAGCATGTATGTCTTTATCTTGATATTTATTTTACTTTTATTAAGTGTTTAATGTTTTAAATTCATTGTTTGTTTTACAAATTTATAAAGTATTTAAAAGATTCTTTTTTTCGAAGTTGTGTAAATATAAACAATTACTTAGCTAGATTTATTTACTCATATTTTACGTTTGAATTCAATTCTATTAGTTGCGTCTTGATTTTTTTTTAAACGTTGTTTTTTTTCTTTTCTTTTAACGTCATTTTCTTGCCGTTCACTAAAGCTGGTTAAAAAAAAAAAAAGAAATATGTTTATTTTCACACATAACATTAACAAAATGTGTGAAGGATGATAACTAATTAGAACTGAGCCTAATCTAGTAGTGAACCACCTTTGCTATTTCATATGTTTACTTTATCATTAAACAGTTTAAAATATTAATAGCACGACTTAATAGTAGTAGTAGTAATGATAATAACCATTATAATGATAATAACTATAACAATAGATATGATTATAATAATGATGATAATAATAATAACTTTCACAATAAATATGATTATTATGACAGTAATAATAATGATAATAGTAATAACTATCACGATAAATATATAATAATAATAATAATAATAATAATAATAATAATAATAATAATAATAATAATTGTCTACTTCCACTTATATATATTAGATTTCGATTCATTTACTCCGGCTAACAGTGTTCAGAAATACATATATTTATAAACAATCTGAAACGAAAAATTCACTACACCAAAACCCACTAGGTATATGGTAACCAGCCATATACCTGGTGTCCGGAGAGGTCAAACTCCGTGATAAAACAACATGCGATCAAAACAAACACATAACGTGTGGCACACGGTGCACCTATATGGGCTATGTTGTATTGATGGAGAGAGTGTGATTTGCATAGCACAAGCAACAGACCACTCTAAACAAATCGTAGTGCAGGTTGATCAGCAACTGAGTGACTAAAAATACTGCTAATGCGAGTTTTTTTTAAAAGTTTTTTTTATTTTTTTAATTACCAAAATCCCATGGCGAGGAAGAGATGGCGACGGGGACAGGCGGAGGATGTCGCTGGAAGTCTTTAGCTAGAACTTCACACATGGGTGGTGAGAGGTAGACGGCCGCTGTGTATTACAAAATCGGACATTACTGCACTTCGTGTCCTCCTCTCATAACAAAGCAGCCCTATTTAGGAATGATACTGCTTTCCTCACATGGGGAACGGTCAATAAAAGGCGACCCAAAAATTGCATGTCCGTACATGACCCTGCTATAAGGTGCATATGGCTGGGCATCCAAATTGTGCACCCGAAATTTCAGAAAATCTAAAATTAATGAAACAAACATGTTCATAGCATCTTGGAATGTAAGGACACTACAAGACAACAAGAAAAACCCTGAACGCAGATCTGCGATTGTTGCACGGGTTATTAAACAAAACAACATAAGTATTGGAGCTCTATCAGAAACCAGGCTTCCAGGCAAAGGGGAACTGAAAGAAATGGATGGTGGTTACACCTTCTTTTGGGTTGGTCTCCCTGAAACTGCAAAGAGAGAGAGAGAGAGAGAGAGAGAGAGAGAGAGAGAAGAGAGAGAGAGAGAGAGAGAGAGAGAGAGAGAGAGAGAGAGAGTCCGGTGTTGGGTTCGCCATCAGAAATGATATTGTTTTAAAATTGGAATCGCTGCCAGTTGGTATTTCTGACAGGCTGATGTCTCTTCGCTTACCTATCGGAAGGAATAAATATGCGACCTTGCTGAGTTATGGGCCCACAATGGACTCCAATGAGGAGTTAAAGGAATCCTTTTACAGTAACCTTCGTGTTCTACTGAGACGTACAACATTTCGTGATAAACTCTATGTTATGGGTGACTTCAATGCTCGTGTTGGATGTGACAGTCAGTTGGGGAAGAGTAATTGGTAAACATGGCGTAGGAAAGGTAAACTCTAATGGTCTGTTACTGCTGTCTCTTTCTTGTGAATTCAGTCTTCTGATTACCAACACGATTTTCCAGCAACGGAATAGTTTCAAAACTACCTGGCGGCATCCTAGATCAGGCCACGAACATTTCATTGACTACATTATAGTTCGTGGTCGTGATTGTCGTGACATAAAGCTAACTCGATCACTAGCTGTTGGGCAATGTTAGTCAGACCACAAGATTGTTAGCGCTTGCACTGGCATGCATGTAAGGAAACCTGTTCGAAACATCAGAGCTAAACAACCAGGAAAGGTAGATGTAACCAAGTTAAAAGATATGAAAATCCTGAGCTCTTTCCAAACATTATCTGAATTCAAGCTCATGTCTTTCGACATTGGGGATGAAGTTGAAGCGACATGGTGGGGTCTGCAGGAAATTCTCTATAGCTCGGCAAAAGAAACGCTCGGGTATGCCCATCGGAAACATCAAGATTGGTTTGATTCAAATGATCCAGAAATACAACCTCTCCTTGAAAACATGCATAAATGTCATCAAGTCTGGATGAATGATAAAAAATGTCAAACAAAGAAAGATGCATTTAAATTAGCTAAAGGAAAATCACAAGCCAGATTGAGGAAGATGAAGGAGAGTTGGTGGACATCAAAGGCAAAATCTTTGCAGGAGGCTGCTGACAAACATGATCTTAAATCATTCTATCAAAATCTAAAGGGTGTTTTTGTTCCAATTTCCAATGGTCTATCACCAATTATGTCAGTGGATAACACTCTCTTGACTGATAAAAGTGATATTGTCAAACGTTGGGCGGAACATTTTTCTACAGTCCTGAATCAGAAATCTTATTTCGATACTCATGTAATAGACAATCTTCCCCAGAGACCTGTTGTACAATCCCTATTTGCAAAACATGTCAATACTTGAGGTGAAGAAAGCTATCAAACAACTTTCAAATGGAAAAGCACCTGGCGAAGATGGAATTTCAGCAGAATTGTATAAACGTGGAACCAATCTTTTGACACACAGGCTCTGCAAATTATTCAACCTTGTGTGGGACAAGGGTGAAGTCCCGCAACAATTTAAGGACGCATCAATTGTCCATTTGTACAAGAACAAGGGAAGTAAGTATGACTGTGACAACCACAGAGGAATATCTCTTCTCTCGGTTGCTGGCAAAATCCTTGGTCGTATCATCCTTAACAGGCTTAATGACTTTGTCTCAGGATCAGCACTACCAGAAACTCAGTGCGGTTTTCGGTCAGGTAGAGGAATAGTAGCTATGATTTTCTGTCTTCGACAGGCTCAGGGAAAGCTCGAGAGCAAAACAAAGACTTATTCATAGTTTTTGTGGATTTCACAAAAGCCTTTGACACTGTGTCCTGGACTGCTCTGTGGAAAGTGTTGTCAAAATTCGGAGTCCCAAATAAGATGCTTCAGATCATCATCCCTTTGCATGAAGGAATGAGGGCTTCTGTGAGATCATGTAGCGAGCAATCCAGTACCTTTTCTGTCTCAAACGGTACTAAACAAGGCTGTGTTCTTGCTCCACTTCTATTTGCATTATTTTTTTCTGCCATGCCCGAGAAAGCATTCTCAGATCGAAGCGAAGGAATAAATGTTGAATTTAGAACAAGTGGTGGCCTATACAATCAACAACGTTTTAAAGCTAGGTCAAAAATTTCCTTGCAGCTAATACGTGATCTTCTCTTTGCAGACAGCCTAAAAGACATCCAGACCATCATTGATAAATTCTCTGAGACATCAAAAGCATTTGGACTTACAATCAGTATAAAAAAATGAACTACTGTACCAGCCCGCAGCTTGCAATCTACGTCTTGTAAATCCATCTGTCTTCATTGATGGAAAAGCATTGAAGATTGTTGACACATTTAAATATCTTGGATCAACAGTCACATCTGATGGAAAAATGGACAAAGAAATCCATTCCAGAATATGTAAAGCTGGCACTGCATTCGGCAATCTGAAACATCATTTATGGAGTACCAAAGATGTATCTCTTAAAATAAAAATCAATATCTACAGAGCAGTCGTGCTTTCTACTCTACTGTATGGTGCTGAAACTTGGACATTTTACCGCAAGCACATAAACCAACTTGACGCATTTCACATGCGTTGTCTTCGTGTTATTTGCGGTATAAAATGGGATGACAAAGTAAAAAATAGCACATTTTTAAAAAGATGCGATATTGCTGGCATCGAAACCTTACTAGCCAAGATTCACCTTAGGTGGGCTGGTCACGTTGTCCGAATGAATGAGAACAGGCTTCCAAAGAAGATTTTATACGGGCAAATACCAAATGCTAAGCGTTCTATTGGACGTCCTCTCTTACGCTACTTGGACAAATTGAAGGACAATTCGAAACGCCTCGATATTGACCTGAGTACTTGGGAAGATCTAGCATCGGATCCGAAGGAATGGCGTAAGACATGTTTCGCTAAACTAAAGAGCTTTGAACAAAATAGACTGAAGCATAGAGATCGGATCTGCCTAACTTTAAAGGAAAAACATTTAACTCCTGCCTTGGATCATTTCGTTTGTCAGTGTGGCTTCATGGCTCGTAGGAGGGCTGGGCTGCTGTCACACTCGAGGAAACATAAAATGTCTTCTTGACAGCATGCACAACATTGGAGGAATCAAATCACTCACTGCTGACCCTCATCTATCGTTCTCGATGGGAGAGTCCACCATATATATATATATATATATATATATATATATATATATATATATATATATATATATATATATATATATATATATATATACATATAAAGGTATGTCCTTGAAAATAAGAATATCGTTTTAGTAGGAAATATTCACACAAACGAACGATGAGGCTAATAATACGACTCTTTGAAGGCTAATATAGATATTCAATTTAATGTCTATAAATTTACTATAATCCGAACTACTGGTGGAAATAGATAAAGAAATCGTTTTTTTTTCGTACTCACCATCTAATAAAAAATATCCTAATATTTTTGTCGGCAATTTCAAGCGGTCGAAAATTTGCATGTATCCAAAATATTACTCTCCTTAAGCGGTCTAAAATTTGTAGGTGTTTTTGATGTTACTCACCTCAAGTGGTTCAAAATCTGTAGGTGTTCCTCAATCGAAATTGTAAATTTAGGATATTTGCTGTTGTTTCAAACTGTTTGTTGCAAATGGTGTTGAAAAATTCAATCGTGTAAATGATGTAAAACACAAAAATAACAAGAATGTCTTTTTGTGCTTAAATAAGAACGATAAATGAAAACTGTTTCTAGAAAATCCGAACGAGTTTTTTCATGTTTTTTTTTTTTTTGGGTGGGGGGTATTTTTTTAAAGGGCAGGATTGTCTCTTTTTAATCTGATCTTTTGTATATATTCACAAACAAACAAAATAAAATAAAAAATCGAATCTTAACAACCATGTGCATGTCCAAACAAATTCATTTTTGGTATATATTCACAAACAAAACAAAAGAAAATTAAAAAATCGAATCTTAACAACCATGTGCATGTCCAAACAAATTCATTCTAAGAAAAATCACACACACACACACACACACACACACACACACACACAAGGATGGCTGTTTAGTTCGTGTTATATTATAGGTTGTAATCAATTATTGTTTTATCGGTTATTTACGTAACAGTTGAACACAGAATCCCCATCCAATTGCAACATAAATTTTGTTACTGAAAGCGGAAGTTTCTCCCAGAAAGTCTTAATATTAGAATTTTAAAATCATTTCCATCGTTTCTTTCTTTTTACTTCTATATTATTTCTTTAATTGTTCCAATTTTCTTTCTTTCTTTCTTTCTTTCTTTCTTTCTTTTCTCTTATTTTATATCTTTATTTATTTTCGTCTTTTCTTTTTCTTTCTTTCTTTTCTTTCTTTCTTTCTTTCTTTCTTTCTTTCCGTTGTTTTTTTTCTATTTCATTTTTTCTATTCTTCTTTTCTTTCTTTCTTTCTTTCATTAATTTCACTTCTTTTTTATTTTCTAAATTGTATTTTCTTCCCACTTTTCTTTTCTTGTTTTCTTTTGACTTCGTAATGAGAAACGCACGCTTAACTTGAAGCTGTATTGAAAAATAACACAACTGTGGTCGGTTTGGGTGGAGTTTTTGAAATATGTAGGTGGATTTTTGGAAGAAAATAATTGATCTGATAAATATGGTTAATCTACAATGTTCAAACGGATTTGTCCAGAAAATCCAAATTAAATTCTTGGGGTTGGGGGAAGGCAGTTCTGTTTATAACTCTGGGGGTAAGTTACCATATCATTTTGGGGAGATTTGTTTATTTGTCCAAGTTTAAATGATCAGATAACTTATAATAATTTAAATTCTGCACGACGAGTTACGTCTTAAAGCAACATGGCTTTCCATTGATTATTTGTATTATTCGGACTATTGTCCACATCTTTATTGTGCCATCCAGCTTCCTTGTTATTTCTTCTCCGTGTAATAATATCCTTGCTGGTCACGTGGCACCAAATGTAATACGATGTCGTCGCGGCGTCGAATCTAACGCGATGGGTGTTCTTTGACCCACAGGAAAGTTGAAGTGCTTGTTCCGGGCTGTACCTGAAAATGACCAAATTCACCAAGGTTGTTCCACAATTAACACGAACGCGTTTTTAACAATAAAAGACCTTTATTAATCATACAGTGATTAAAAATCATGTACAACCACAAAGGGGTATCGAGTTGAAGTTGAGTCGGTATTTTGTGGACTGACTGGCGATATATGCTGGGTTCTGATTCAAATTTAGGACTTTGAGTAACAAGATGACAAAGCAAAGTCGGTGACAATGCCCATGAGACGGAGCTATCAATCTGCTAGGGAAGCAGTTGTCCAATCTGGTCAAGAACCAGCTGTCCGATCTGGTCAAGGACCAGCTCTCCAATCTGGTCAAGAACCAGCTCTCCAATCTGGTCAACAATCTGGTCCCAAACCAGCTCTCCAATCTGCCTGGAACCCTTTTGGGTCCTCTTTTATGGGTTCCAAACCCCCAAATCCAGGGCTCTGATTGGCCAGCCAATCGAAACGCCGGACCAATGGCCCTACAGTGTAAATATCAGGAGGTGTACGAAACCCCACCCACGCGGTCGCATTTGATTGGACGGCCAATCAAAATCATGGCATTGGGTTACATATCTCGGAGGTGGGTAACAAGTCTCCGCCCCAGTTTCCTGATTGGTGAGGCACCTGATAATATTTTTATTATTGTATAAATGGTCCTGTCAATTGCTATGATAATTCCCAGAAACTGGCCCAAGACCACTCGGGCGAATTTGTGATTCTTCACTAATCAACATTTTAAAGATTTAATCTTTAAACTGTTTTTGTCCGAGACATGGAGATGTCAGCAGTTATATAAACCAGTCATTCGTTTTTATATCAACCACTATTAGCCTGGATAAATTGGTTCCTATCTTTTAGAGTCTTCATGTAAATGATAATATGATAACATTTGTATTAAACAGGCTTTTGCCATATATTAACCTATTTCTGCCATTAGGCTTTCTTTGTTCAAAATTATTTCTCATCTTGTTGATGTTTACAAGAATGATAATATATATTTACATGAAAACATTTGTATAAAAAAAGTCATTTGTGTTATATCAACCATCAACCGACTTTTAGCCATTAGAATTTCTTTGTGTTAGAGTAATTAATTTTATCTAGTGTTGACTTTACCCCACCACTGACTTGTACTCTAATCTAAGTCGCTTGTACGACTCTAGACTCAATTGTTATTTTTAAGTATCTAATAAGATATCGCCAGCCACTCATTAACACCACTCTGGTGTTATATCCGACTCGGGAACCTTCTCGAACTCAGGAATCTTCTCTTCGAATTCGGGAACCTTCTTGTCGTAATCGGGATCCATCACGAAAATTTGAACCCCACTAGGTACAAGTTATGTTATACTTGGTCAACTTAAGAGGTTACTATAGTAACCTCTTAAGTAGACCAAATATAGAGATGAATACAATATGGGAACCTATAATTAAAAACGTTAGATTAGATTTTTTAAAGAAGAAGTCAAGTTTTTCATCTCTATATTTGGTAGGCTATAGTAACCTCTTAAGTAAACCAAGTATAGAGATGAATACAATATGGGAAACTATAATTAAAAAAGTTAGATTAGATTAAAAAATAGATAAAAAACGCAATATGAGTCAAGGTAAAAATCATGATTAAGTATAAAGGTAAATATTCTAGGCAAAGCAAGATATTAGGTTCATAAGTTCTAAACATTCCCTTTGAATGTACAGATGGCGTAGTGGATATAGGCCTTGATTTAATACAGTTCTGACAGTTTTCTCTTACAGGTTAAATCTTGGTCAATGGCGACAGTAACATAGAATAATAATTAACACAACTTAACACTTGTATCCAGTCATGGTTAACGAACAATATACCCATGTGGATTGAATAAAGTGTTGGGTTCAAAGTTCCGTGAAGGCTCCCGATTACGGCAAAAAGGTCCCCGAGTTCAAGAAGGTTCCCGAGTCCGACAATAGATATCCGAAGAAGACCGAAGGGCACATCGGTCGATAACAATAAAGATGAGGACAATAACCCGAATAATGCAAATTATCAAATCTCATCTAAAAAACTCAGAGGCAATTTCTAATTGAAGCGTCGTCCTTATCCTACATAGAATATTTTGTTTTTATTTGCTAACCTTCATTTAGATGTAATTTATATGGATATCAAATTCATTAGTCATTCAAATGCGAAAAACAATCAATTTCTTTCCACTTATTAATATAAATGACAAAAACCCTAGTAAAAGTTTGTGGAATTTTGTACAAAAGGATTTTGATGGAATGGAAATTCCAATGTGCTAATTTAATTGAATAAATAGTATATAGTAAAAATATGTTTAAAATTGAGACGAGTGTGAACTCGACGAGACAGGTTCAAATCTTGGACAAGGTTTTCCTTTCGTGTTAATGCCCTTCTCATAGGCCCAAATCCTCTCCCCTTTTATGGTTAAATAGTAGGACAAAGTGTACTTGGTAGGGCGACCAGTCCAGTAGAAATAAAACTGAATTCAAAACCAGTTCTTCTGGTAAAATGTGAATTACATTATCCAAGTAGAAAAGATCGATAAGTAATCCAACCTGCCAAATTAGAGAGAAGATAGGCGCCACCATTTAACACATAAAGATGTCATGTAATATGTCATAAAGGGGAATTGCCCGGTATGACACACCCGACGACCTAATTATGGGATATTGAGAAAAAGAAGTTGTAAAAGAAAAAAAAAATTGAGAAAATGATCGATTGATTTTTCTGCTTGGTTGAGTCCCCAATGAAATGGTTTGCGTTGTCTAGCAAGTTCAAATTGTAAATAAAGATAAGCTTTCTCTTACTTCAAGAAAATTTAAGAGATGGAGCCGTAAAATTAACCATTATGATGTATATGCATAAATCCCCCTCTCTCTCTCTCTCTCTCTCTATATATATATATATATATATATATATATATATATATATACTTTTTGGATGAATTACTAATGTTATATACCACATCGAACATCGGGTAGATAAATGAGAGTGAGAGAGTTCTCAGATTATAAAGAGACATATCAGAGAGAGAGAGAGAGAGAGAGAGAGAGAGAGAGAGAGAGAGAGAGAGAGAGAGAGAGAGAGAGAGGGCAGACAGACAGACAGACAGACAGACAGACTAAAGACTTACTGGGTTACTTCATTTCTGTTTCCTCTTCTCCTGCTCTGACCGACATATCGTCTATTTTTTTCTATCTAACTTCTACTAAGGGCTTGTTTTCCTGGGCAGATTTGGTCATTGCAATTAATTGAATTAACAAGACACTTTGTTTCTTGATCAAGCTTTTTTATTTAGCCCATGTTTTTCCGTGCGAACGAGATAAATCTCAGCAGAGAGAAGCACGTTCTCTCTGCTCCAAAGTCAGGTTGAAACTAATTCTCGAATCTAATCACGTGTTTCTCATGGCGTACAAGATTCGCAGCCCTAGGGGTCAGAGTTACCAACAGTCACTGGTACATTTCCACTGGCCCCCATGAAGCTATAATTATTTCCAAATGCTTATAACTAATTACTTAAAACCATATAATTACTTGCAAAATAAGTGAAATCGGAATGAAAAGATTTAACAAGTGTTGACATGCTGTAAAACCAACCAATCATCAACCATATAAATGTATCACAGACAATCATTTACAAGATTCAAAAACAAACGCCACTCTTGTTTGGAGGACAAAATAGCAATAATGAAATTCAAAAACCGGAAGAAACTATTAAATAGAAGAAATGAAATCATATTCAAATGTAAGCATGCCAAGAACTTTAAACTTATATAAAATATCTTTTTTTAACGTAAAAAAATTGACGTGACCATATATACATAGAAAACCCTGACAATAAAAACAAAAGGTACAGAAAATACAGAAAATATTCACAAGTAATAAATCCTTTTTCGAAACTACGACTTCACAGCATAGTCAACACGCGCAAACCCTGAAGTTTATAGAAATGGCGAGTGTGTACGTACCCATGAATATCTGACAAACGTGTAATTTTGAAAAAGAAGTGAAACAACAATAAATAAAGAAACGAGAAAATCACACCAATAAGACCGAGGGTAAAATATTGAAGACAAAAAAAAAAAAAAATAAATAAAAAAATAAATAGAACTGAAGAGACAATAATGTCGAAATAAATTTATATTCTAAAGGTATAAAACCTTTTAGTTATTTATTTATAATACTCCGTATATGTAAAAATATATACACAAACCTTTATATGTACGCTTGAGTTGTTAAGTTTTGTTGAATCCTATCAAAGTTACACTTGATATCATCCACTTATATATATATATATATATATATATATATATATATATATATATATATATATATTAGTGTCCGGTGGGTCTGTCTCTTGGGTTTGGAACATAAGAAAAGACAACATAAATCATATTCACAATTTAATTTTACATTAAGACAAAACAATATATGCCATTTTTTTTGGTTATTTTATCATCACATCTTTGTTTTAAAGATTATATTATCCAAATGCTTGCCCTCGCGAAGCCTCACCCCAAACGTTTGCAACGTTCTGTTATATACTCGTCAGATTATATACTCTGAGGAAAGTTCGTTTCTATTCTCCTTATGGGGGAGATCCGTGGTTATGCCCTCATATCTAAATCTTTACTTACTTGCTGGAGTAGCTGGCTGTTATTTCATATTATCTTCTGTTTCTTGTAGTCTGAAGCTATCTTCATGGTTCCTTCTATTGATTCTATTGTTCTGGTTCTGCTATAAGTTATGGTTCTTCAAGATGCTGGTATGATTATGCCAATGCTGCCATTAGTTCATAGGGACAACGCAAGGCATATATTTTGTTGTAATCACATTTTTATTAACTTCAGAACTTTTCCAACCGCATGCGGGAATTAAATCTGTCATTGCTTACATTAGGGCGTCTCACGGCTTAATCAACTCTAAACTAACTTCAGTTCCCACCTTTTTCGTAATCGGAAGGTGGCGGGTCAGCTCGAGGTAACGGAGCATTAAACATCTAACGGCTCAGAGTTGAATTTCAACAACCTTGAATTCAAAATCTGGTCCTACACTAACCGTCTAAAAACTACGGTGACCATCAATTTACAACAGTTCGTCTTGTCATTGGTTAGCGGAACAGATCACACACACACACACACACACACACACACACGCGCGCGCCAGCGCAGACAGAGACCCGGACACATAGAAGCACGCACAGAATTTACATGGGGCTAGAATCTTTTGGGTCCTATAAGAGGTCAACAGAATGTTAACTCTGGTTCTTATAAAACATTGGGTTACTTAAAGGATAAGTACCCAATGCGGAATACTTCAGTTAGGAAAACAACAAACGCGTTAGTTACATTTATATAACTTTATTATAACATATTAAGGTAACAAAGTTCCCCAGGCTATTTAATGTCACAAGTGTCCAAACATACACAATAGTGTTAATAGACAAAGTGGTAACCACTTACTGTAAGTAGAGGCTGTGGCGTCTGGTATGCACCATAGGTGTCTGCTGGAGAGAGATGACAAGCACGTCCAGGCTTGTTCAGTGGCATCGGAAGAAGAGTGTCCTCTCCTTGGGTTCCTGTGTCACGTGACCAAAATAGGGTCTCCTGACACAGGAGATTCACCAAAACCCTCAGACAAGGGAGACTGCCCCGTACAGCCCCATGTTGTATTATTAGATTTTCCTCATATAATTATTATAATGAAAAGAAAAAATATCTACAGTCAAAATTTTAAACAAAAATATATTCGTTGAAAAACAAGAAGTAAAACGCATTTGAGATTTTAAAAGATTATTTTTATTATTTCATACAGAAATGTATTTGTCTGGGTCATTTTATGAAATGGATTTCATTTATAATTCATATTTTTTAAGTTCATTTTCATGGGCCTGAAATTATGAGACACGTTATTTCCTTTTTCTTCTTTTATGAACAGCAAAACTTATCTAAATCAATATTTTAAGACATGAAAATAGAACAAAGTTTTAAAAGTTAGAAAATTCAAATAATCTTTCATGGTGATTCGAGCCAGGAAGCTGAGCCCAACCAAAATCAAAGATAAAGACTTCAAAATAATTAAATATTGTATTAATACTGTATATGTTCTGTGCAAAGATTATTTTAAAAGTTTATGTGAGAAGATAGTAAAAAGAAAGCATAACAAACAAATAGATAAATGACTTGTGTGAGAGAATCTGTATGGCTCCGAAATAGATGGACTTACAAAGACCGAAAAGCACTACCTACTGAGTCACCATTGTGTGTGTGTGTGTGTGTGTCTGTGTGTGTGTGTGTGTAGTGTTGTGTTACGCATAATAGCATAAGATATATTAAAAGTTACCTCTATTAGTATCTCTTTTCTAGAGGTGGACATATTCTTAAATTGTCAGCGGTCCAGGGAAATCCGACCCATTTCTTTTCGTTGTTGACTCGTCCGAGATGAGACACGCATCTCACCACTCGCAATCAAATTTAGGATTTGGAATAAAATGGTAAGAGTCTTAATTTGAGTTTATTTTACATTAGAGCCATCACAAGTGTTTCATAATTTGCGGCTACCCCTTTTCTCGTAGACTTTTAGATAAGTATTTTCTCCGTAGCACGTGGTGATCATTCTCATCGTGTTACTTTAAATATAGTGTCCACTCCTGTCAGAAGTATTTATTCTTTAATTCCGTTCTCTCATCGTAAAACACTTTAATTCTCTGTCCTATTTTTGTGTACCCTTATTTTGTGAGATGTATTTTCTTCATATCAGTTTTACATTCGACAGATAATAAACCTGTACATAAAGAAATTCATCTGAAAAGTTCGCTGGCTGACCAAGATGTTTTCATAAAATGTGACCAAATGAGGTTCATTTTTCAATATGACCCCATGTCCGCATACTTCTTCCATCGGTGTTGCAATGCATTGGTAAAAATAAGTCATGAAAAGCAGATATGACGCCATCATAGAAACTTTTCAGCCTTATGAACCTTTCAATCCACCTTCGTATATATTTATACTAGTCCGTTTTTCATAATTTACCAGATTATCGAATTGTCTACCAAGTGATTCCCCTCTATAAAAATCTCCTGGCATTGGGAATGGGTGACCTGGCGGTGTCCATCCCTCCCAGTAATATGCGATTGGTTTTACGGTCTCTGACCTAGTCTATTATTGTACGCTCAAGATGGATTATCTTTTACACAGCTAAAGGTTTCCAATTATAAGAACAATCAAGATGTGGATATTAGTCCGTGAAGATTAGTGAATACTAAACTGGCAGATATTTTGCACATCTGAAGATTTCCTTTGTGGTTTGCAATCTTAAGAATTGGAATGTAATCTTCGTTTATTTTTAAAAAAAAAGAGAAAATATCTACACAAACAAAATGTTATCAACCATTTGTTGAACTTTTAAGTTACAACACTTTAATGAGTTGTTTGCTGCACATTGCCTTTGCCTGGTTTGTCTATGACAACTTTTTAACCTTTATACTGAAACTTTGTTGTTAAAGTATAAATAAATAAATAAATAGTAAACCTATAAGAGAATCGAAGAAGACTTACGGTTAGATCGTTTAAAGCCAGATTCATCGAAGTTAAGCGTGCAGTGCTCAGTACTTATAATCATGTGACACTGTGTGACAGTAAGTAAAAACTTAATAAATTCAGTAATAGAATAAATGTGTTATATCTCTTCCATTACTTGGACAATTATGAGTCTCAACAGCAGCTACTTAACACTTTTTTTATTTCATGTCCTACTCCTTGTAACAAAATTTAAATTTCATAAAAAAAAAAAACGAAATAAATTAATTGAATATTAAATTACAAAACATAACTAAATTACCAGTATTCGTTACATTTTAGATGCACCTTTAATTCTTGAACGGTAAGGATGGGTTTGTCGGGCACTGACGAGGTCCAAATTTTAGGTTGCACGTTTGTTAGTTTGAGTCGCTATTCACCACTTTCTATATTCAAAGTGTTTCTCCTTTGCTTAGTAAATAATGAACATGGCTAAAACCAGTTTTCACAATATACACATTTGGAATTATACTGCTAGTATACAAAATAATCCCACATAAGGAAGGGTTGATTTTGTCATTCCCGTCTCTCAAATTTCTATCTTTATAATTTCTTTCTTCCTTAGACAACAGAATACTACTTGTGGAACAAAGACCTGCAACAATACCCCGTTAGTGCTGGTGTTGTGGTTTCAATAGCAAGTGTTTTTTTGTACTCTCGTTCTGAATTTTGAGACTTTCTTAATGATGGCACTATGAGGACCCTTGAAAGGTTGTCAAACGTACAAAAGATAGGATAATGTTCTCCATATCTGGAAAGGTAAGACTGACACGTGATTAAAAAATTAACTTATATTTATGAGTTACAATGTTACAAATTCTTCAAACAGAAAATAATGTCATTAAAATACGTGGTTTGGAGTTCATCGTTGATGAAGAAGCCTTTGTTCATCTAAAATTCTTTTCCTTTGAATTCCCCATCTCCCGATTGTAGGAGGTGGTTTTACTTAGCCTCAGAATATACGTCTTCACTCTTTGATGTTCCAGTAGTAAATGACATTTTAAAACCTACTTAAGTTTTGTATGGTTACATCTAGCTTTTAAAACGCGTTAAGGATTTATTCAAATAAATCTTATATCAGATTACAAACAATTTTCTTTGTATATGCATCTGCTTGCTTGAATGAGATTAATTGATGACTTTTTATCATCACAAAAAGAGATCTCCAGAGATAAATTTCAGATCATTTCCTTCATCACTTGTAAATGGATTTATAAATAAAAATGTCAATTGACTAGAAAGCAAAGTTCGCGTTTTGTTAAGTAGGTTATTGAATAACTGATACAACAGAAAACCAAAAAGTGTTGTAGGTTTACCATAACAGCAATTGACGAATACAGTCGGGGAAATCACATAGGTGCTAGGGATTGACATCACCAGCTGAGTGATCGGATAAAGCCTCTCCAATCACCTGTCTAGCCTAAGTAATTCCTAAAGTGACGTGTTGCATATCATGGACAGATCCACCATCAAAATTCCGTCCTTAAGCATCGCGAGTAGGCACCCACAACCAACAGGTGGTCCCAATGGGGTTCCTGCCTCTATACAAAGGTGCTGTTGGCGTATACTATAGCCCCAGTCGACAGCGTGGATTTACATCTAGTGTTTCAACGGCAGATTTGTAGTTCTCATCAATTATAAAAACCAAAAAAAAAAAAAACCCGAAATATTTCTATAAATCAGAGATGATAGTTAAATTTCTGTCGTGGTTATTTCTGATGGAGAAGAAGCCTCTAGAGATGCAAGAAAACACCATTAAGTAAACACTCCCTACACACCAAACTGAGTGAATTGCAGGAGTATATGTATGATCAACTCTTTTTGGCAGGAACTGCAGGCGATTAAAATGCCAATTAACCCCACTTGTGCCAATTTAAATGTCTTTACTCTGGCTTTGCAAATACAAAAGCTAAGAAATTATCTCATGTTTATCAACATGGGGCATACAAGACATAACAGCAACCGTCTTTCAAACAAAGTTGAAACTGATCCATCCACAAATGCTCCACCAGAAGGTAGGTTAAGTTTTGACGAAGGTGGTGACTTACACAAGAGTACTGTAGGAGACATCCAAGTATTTTGTATGGATATCAGTAGTTTCACTTACTATCATTGGCCCAGTTAGTAAACATTTTTGAATCGAATAGACTATTTTTAAAAATAGAGTAAGTTTGCTTTGTCGTCATTTACTCTCTTTTTCCCAAGTTTATTTAACATTTGCTTTAACCAATTGCTAAGCAATATGATAATATGAAAGTAGAAAAAACATTTAAGACCACATATATAGTGCCCCTACCACAAACAGAATGTTTGATTAAACATTAGATAACCCGATAAGCCTGGCATGCCGTAAAAATAAGCAACCAATCAACCATAAAGCCATTAAAATCTGAATCCTCTGTGGGAAGAAACTTAATTTAAAAAAGTTTCGTTTATTGACTTCTGAAATGTCCTAATTAACTAATTAAGAATACCGCATATACATATGATATTGCTCTTATATACGCTTTTATATGCGGTATTCTAAAAAAAAAAAAAATAAAAAAAAAAAAAAAAAAAATATGTACACTGATATCACAGATTTCAAAGCGATCACATTGGTAAAGATAGTTAATAGTAATCAGTATTAAATTTGACTCACTTAGGATTGCCAACGGGACTTGTTCCCCACCCCAGCCATACAAAAAAAAAAATCCCTAAATTTTTCTAGACCAGATTCGTATTTTACTACTTTTTCTTTTCTTTTTCGTTTTGTTGTTTTTTTTTCTTTAAATCAGTATTGGCTTGAAACCATCTATTTTTTTGCCTTTTCTTTTTTATTTTCATATTTTTAGAAAAAAAAAAGTTGTGACTTTTTCATTCTTTTACAAAAAGAATCAAATCTTAAGGGCTTTTAAAAATTTTGATTTTTTAACTTAATTTAAAAAAAATTATTATCGATTTCTCGGCGAACATTTTTATACGTAACTAGTGTATGTGGTTGATGATATATAATGTTAGCTAGTAGGTTTCTCTAATGACATGTCAACATCTTGTTGGGTTATTTTATTGTCAATTTAACAATTAAGGTCCTCAATTATATACGTTACAAAACGTACCTTCACAATCATTTACCTAGGAGCAAAGGCTACAAAAGGGTAATTATGGACGCTTCAGAAATGGAGCCTCACTAGCGGATACAGTTTCGTGCCATAATATGACACTAATGTCTGTGTGACTATTATCCGTAGATTTCTTAATCCTCAATAAGTATAGGAACTTAACTAACGCGGAAGGAATATTGTTAAAGTAACAGGACAAAACAAAAACAGAATAGAAAAAAAAACATAACTTTTGAACTAACACAATACTCATGGAAAATTACATACACGTGAAGTTCCAAAAGTAATGTCTTCTTTTTTATTCCCAAAGAAAATAGAACAGACACATGAATTTTTCAGCTAGAAAACACTATTCTCTAATAGACTGTCTGCTATACATTTTTTGCCAGCAATGACTCATACATGCCACGCTGATAAGAACGTTGCTCCGAAAATTATGGCTTATATTTCATTTGTGACAACATCAGAGGCGGATGTTGATGGTAAGACAGTAGGGGATAAACCCTCTTATCAATGACCTATACTATTTTGCCGTTCTTTCGGCGTTGTGCAATACCAATAAAATAAAAGGCACAATTCCTTTAAGCAACTCTCCTATCGACATTTTCTTGTTTATTGTTGATAAAAATGCATAGCGGAAAATGGCGAATATGTGGAAAAATAATATTTCGGGGCTGAAATCTTGATTTATTGAATAATATTATTGGATTCATTACAATTGTTTTAGTTTCCATGGAAATAGATAAGAGGCGTTAGTTTCGGAACATCCCATATGAAACATCAGTCATATCGCAGTTTGTCTTTTGAATTTATAGTTTTTTTTTGCATAAAAAATTTGATATATAAGAACATTTAACATTGTTCCATTTCCGTTGCTGATGGGCAGCTAAGAAAACACAAGTCGCACCTTTTCTGATGCTTTGGCCTAGAGCCCAATTATTGAAACCGTTAAGAATTGTATCGTCACTCCAAATCCATTTATTTGTGGCCAGTGGTTTATACGAGTCTTTCTTTCCATTGATTGGTTCCCATTTATTATTTGAATCTTGGCTTCTCAGTCCGATATAATATTGTTTATCTGAAAATAAAACATTTAAGAATGTTATTACATCGCAGAACTGAATGTAATCGCTTTAAAAAGATAGCGTGTAAGTCTTTATTTTAGAATATATATTTGAGTAGTATTGTGTTTACACTAAGATGCGGCGTTCTGTTTTGAACAAATCCTGGAAAAAAACACCCAACAAAACAGTAGCTTTATGGCCACTAACCTCTTAACTCACAAACCTTAAAATAAGGTTATAAAAAGTAAATTTTTACTGAAATAGTCATAAACTACTGACTAAATAATCTATGATTGGTATAAGAAATTTGAAACAACAGAATGTTTGTGCAAAGGTAAAGGTTTCCAGCATCTCATCGTTCATTCATTTGAATCTATCTATGTATCTATTTATCTTGATGCAGGAGTATCGAATAAAAAAGTTATCACCTGTCCCTATCGCAGGAAAGGTACGACAGACGTTGCCTCTCCAAAGTGTGGGTTTAGTTTCACATACGTCCCAAACTAGTTGACTGTTCTATTTCGTGTGTCGGTTACATCTTAAAAACAAATCTCTCAAAGGCATCGGAGCTATAGATAGATACATACATACGTTACGTTATAGCCCCAACACGTGTGATGAATTTCATATATTTTTCATATATATGAATGTCAGACATTTACATGGATGTGATTGACAGGTGACAGGTCAAAGTATAATCACCGCTGAAACAAAACTGTAAAAAATGCATGAGTTTTCGTCGATTGGAGGCTAAGATAACACAATATAATAATTTTGGTTGCTATTTAATATCACTTATCTATTGATTTTCTCTGTGAGAGTTTGTAATACTCTACCAGTCTAGACTAGGATTACTTTAGCTACTTTCTGAATTTTCAATTGTTATTACATATTAAAGTTTTAATTCCATCAGTTATCAACGACTTTGCATTGAATTCCCCATATTTTTATATTCTTCCAATCTCCTAATTATTAAAGAGACGCCCGAGTGCTGCTTATTGGCGGATTCCCTTGTGAAATCTTTTACTTCGGCATCCATGGCAACGGTCTCTGTGATGATATTTCTTTCAGGCACCTCACCCCAATCTATCTATCTATTCATAAAATACGAGTCCACAAAGCAGGAGTTTATATATCTGTAAATAGTAAATCTCTTTTCCCTTATGTGAATATACCTTTTATAGTAATAATTACGTTTTCTAATCATTCAATGTAATTTTTTAATTGACAAGAAAGATTTAAAAATAGACGAGCTCTCCTAAATATAACATTACTTTCTGAACATCAACATAAATTAATATGAAAAATCTAAGGAATGAAAAAATAATTATAGATTAACCCACCACTAGATACAATATAAATATCTTCAGATGAGTCTATACAAATATGTCTAAAGTCTATTGAATTGAATACGTAAAGAAAAACAGATCCTTACCTCGAATAAGTAGTGTCATTTGCAGATGATCTTGAACTTCTTTATTTTCGATTTTTAGGAATTCCAAGCCTCTTTTAGTGCATTCCTTTTTTGCATCGGTCCATATTTTCTTTAGAGTTGACAGAAAATAGCAAAGGTTTTCCTTCCGGTACAGAATTAAGCCATCTTTCATGGAACATTTTTCTGAAGCAATTCAAAATGTGACTCTTTAATTAAATATCAGCTGTACTTCAAGTTATTTTCTGTGGTTGATCTAAATAGGACTTTTAGCTCCAAGATTCAATCATAAATTTGAACTATCTATTCATGAAACCATAACTTAGGGTATTATGAGAACATACACTAGGGTGTTATGGAACCATGTTACATACTGGATAGGCATAGCCTATCAATTTTAGCAAGTAGTGTAGAGTAGTTTAAAATCAACGGTAAAACTGTGGAAATTTTGAAAGTTTGATTGAACACAAGTTCATCTGGAGCAGGACATCTGGAGAGTTTGTTACATAATGAATGGATAGTTTATTAATTTTGTAATTAAGTGTAAAAAAATATGAATTAAAAAGTTAACGTGTTATTATTGAAAATAACAGTAGTTTTGATTGACAACTTTTAACCCCTTTTAAACTATAAGCGTTGTAATCTGATATGTTGTGAGTGCAACGCAATATTGAAATCTGTGGGTAAAAGCTTTTCTCTGCACGGGAAATGTGGGGTCTGATCAAATAAAAGACATCAAGTTTAAGATGAGGATTCGTGTTCGTTAATTAGAATAAAAATGACGGCTCATAAGACAGAAGAACTCCACCCAGCTAGAAGAAATGTCCAAGTAAGAAATTATTAGAGTAAAAATAGAGAGACTGTGCAACAAGACAGGCGACAAGGCAACCCCGGGAAAGTAGATTAGTGGAGTTGAGGTTCGCGACCCGATAGAGCCAGACGTATCCTTCCTGTGCTGCTAGTTCTCACGCCTATAAGAATGTATCTGGATTATAAAAAAGTGTATATACAAGAAAAGGTCTGTGTGTTGATAAAAGAACACAGAAAGAGACTCCTCAACCGAAAGAAAGCAAATACCCTGACCAATCCAAGAAGAAACCCCGACACAAGTAGGAAGAACAGAAACCCGATCACAGCGGACATAAGAAAAGGGCTTGGCAACAATCATTATACTTACCAGCAAAAAAAATCCCAAAAACAAAAAAAAAAAAAAAAAAAAAAAAAAAAACACCCTACGGGCGTCGTAAAATTAATTTTTGCCAATTTCTTTCGTAAAAAATGTAAATAGAGCTTGAAAAAAAATTTTTTAAATAACATATATAAAATAGTTTTGCGGTCAAAATTCAAGTAAATACGTTTTCTTTCTAATAAAAACAAGTTTCTACCTATGGAATTCAAATTAATTCAAATATTCAAGGTTTTCCTTTTGAGGGGGTTCAAATGAACAAAAAAGTATGTTTTGTATAATGACAGACAATAATCAAAATAAAACTTTTTTCACCGTATAATAGAATATGAATTATTAATTATTATCAATAAGGTAATATTTAAATCTTATCTAATATTAATTAATAATTTTATTTAAAAAATAACTATATTCTTCTGCAAATGCACATCGCTAAGGTCTATTTTTGAAAAGAATTTACCTCCGTTTAGCTTGGAGAATACCTCATCAAGACTGGGAAGTGGGTAATGGTACTCTTTCAGCGCCGCATTTAGGCCCGTGGAGAAGACTGCGCAAACCCGAACTTCGTTTGATTTTTTCTTTATATAGACGGCTTTTTCTTTATATAGACTGCCACTTGTTATATTATATTTTCAAGATTACGCCGATCTTTTCCAATCTGTCGAGTTCCTTGTCTATTTGGTTAAGTGACGCAAAAGGCACGCTCCTTTTCTTTTTAGATACAGGTTGATTGTTGTTTTTTAACTCGAGTTTTACGGACATTTTGTTACATCGACCCAGACCCCCTGAGAATACATCAGGGAATGTCTCCTTTAAGTCTTTTAATAGCTTCACTGATTCTGCCGTTGCATTTTGAAATTTTTTGCAAAAAGTATTTATTGGTGAATCCCAAATCTCAAACTTATGTATTGCGTCGCTCCCAAAAAGATTATTTGCATTTTTTAATACAAATATCTTCATTTTTTTCGTCTTGTTATTTTGGGTGACATTCACAATTATTTCATCCTCAAATTGTATTTTTTCGCCAGTTACTGATCTCGCTATTTTGGTAGTTTTCAGCATCGTAGGTCTCCCAAGCTTTCTCCACGTTTGAAGATTAATTATCGTCAAGTCACTACCAGAAGCCAATTGGAGATTTATTTTTCTTCCAAGTATCTGTACTGGTACATATTTTCTGCAGTTGTCTTCGTCTTGCTTGTCCCATTTGGTCGTTTTAACATAACTGCTACCGGCTTTCTTTCTACAGTGAGAAGACTTATGACCCATTTGGTTACAATTAAAACACTCCTGCTTCCGGTAGTCGCAGTCAGTAGACCAATGCAATGTTCCGCATCTCACACAGGGGCTAGGGGGAAACTTGTTTTGTTTATGGGAGAGCTCTGAGTTCTTTCTGGTTTGCTTCGTCGGGGGGGGGGGGGACTGAATTTCTTCTTCGTGTAGTGTACTTTTCGGATGCGAGATCACTGACTCTTCTATATCTTTTAAGTCTTTTTTTTTATGGTGACGAACCTCTGTCAGTCCTCTGCCAAAAGTCGTAGGGTCAAATTAGGCTTATTTTCGAGTGTGTTTAAAACTCCTTCTGACCTCTGCATCCTTTGGTGAAATTAATCCCTGACAAAAAAACAAATTGTCTGCTGAAAGTCCCGCCAACTTGAAGTCATCGCAACTTTTGTTGACTTTCGCCGCAAAAACTGTAAATTCCTCATTTTCCTCCCTGACTAAATTTGGGCATTTCCATCGTTTATGAAAAAGAGATGTTTTTTTGGGGAAAAAAGTTCAGTTAGAAGCTTAACAGCCTCTTGGAACGTTGGTTCGATAGTATTTCTAGGTAGAATATAGTTCACGAACCTAGTATGTATCCAACTTTCTTGTTAATAGTCTGACTTTTTTTAGAGTCTGACCAGTTCCTGCAATCATTTATATATATATCCTCGTAACGCCTAAAATAGGCTTCGAAATTTATATTCTCATTTGGTCGGTATTTAAAAGTTTCTACAGCCGACCAGACTGCCCTGTAGCAGTTCCCTGGTAATATTTTCTGGTGATGTATTGATGACACGAAGACGACTGATGTTGAACGTAGAATATTTTATTTACTTCCAAACACCGTGAAATACTGAAATAAAATGGGGTATAAAACAATTAATAATTTACAAAAGGGGGTCTTTAACAAATGCCAGCAACTTCACGGGAAAATTGGAAAGAAACATACCTGTGCGCCGTACCAGTACCGAGAACTAACTAAAAGACTAAAGTTCTAATTTTAGGACGATATTTTCCACACAACCTTTTTGCTGCATCAGCCAGGCGGAAGTCCCTATTTTGCCCTAAGGAAACCTGTTGACCTTCCCATAATGCAATTCAGGCTCTGCGAGTCCCTCTCTTATGAGACCCTAACAGAGTTGTTTCCCTTACACTGTCCAAATTTAAGGGTATATTTTTAGGGTAAAAAATAAATATATCTAACTATTAGGCGCACTCAAAGACGACAGCTACATGCCCCTTGGGTAAATGTATCGTCGTCGTTAAGACTTTGCAGATTTTTATTTACGACTTAAGCGAATAAATCCATTTTCTTGTCAGACTGAATTTGCATCTCAGCCAATTGCTGTTGAAATTGTTGCTGATGTTGTTGAAATCTATCCTCTAATATTAGTTGGTGTTGTTAAAATTGTTGTTGTTGTTGCTGTTATTGTTTCAATATCTCCAAAACTTGAGTCCGGATATCAATGTTCGTAACCGAAAAAAATATTCAACCGAATCAGAAGCTTTTCCTCTTTTCGCAATAAAAAAGAAACTTAGGAATTACGAGTTCTAACCGAATAAAAAAGCTTTTCCTCTTTTACAATAAGGGAAAATCAAAATTTCAGATTTCACTTACTTGCAAAAAACCCACGCGTGTCGAACAAAAGAGTTTGTTTTACTGCCGAAAAGAATTTAAAAAAAAATTGATACGAGCTTTATAATCCTAACGCGGCGGTTTCAAATCGAAGTGTCTCTTTGTACACTTCTTTTTTCGGTTCTGGAGCAAATCACGAAGTAAGATAAGGTCTTTTTGAGACTCTGTATCGTTTTTGCTGGAGTTTTTTCAGTTTTGTACCGTGACTGTTGTATTGCGCAGGTCCTTATAAATCCTTAGACTTTTTCACGGGCCCCTAAGCAGAAGCTGCTTAGGGGCCCGTGAAAAATTTTTTTCCTCGTCGCCACTGTTATGACCTTAAGGGTCAATAAATAAATGCTCAACACAGAGATAAAAGTAAAGAACAGATGTATTCAGCAATATATCAATGTACAAAATGAGGAGGGTTTCCTTGGTATCAGCGTATACGAAGACATGCATTAGCTATTTCTCACTTGAGTAGCTTTGCTCTGCTAAATATACCCTTTGGGTAAGTCCATTGTTCTGGTCATAGGTGAGTCACCTACAACAATAATAATATTAATTCGGACGTAAACTAAATCGGGTTAAATCCTACTTAACAGACATAAATTCCACCATCATATGTCACCCCGCCGAAATAAAATTAAAAATTCTAAAAATCAACGGATCAGTGTTGATATATTAATGAATAAACAATATAATGCACCAGTTATTTTATTTGAAAGCTCTTACATTTTTCAGGTCAGTTAACTTTGACCACGTATCTTTGGGGCGTAGCACAGATTCACAAACACAGGTGGTTCAAAGTTAATTGATCTGAAAATATATAAAAGTCTTTAAATAAAATAACTGGTGCATTATATCTTTTATTCATTAATGTATTAACACTGAAGATGTTGTATTATCTGCGTTATTCGGACTATTGTCCTCATCTTCACTGTTATCTATACAACGTTATGGCTGATGTGCCCCTTTTAGGACTCGGGAACCTTCTTGCCGTAATCGGGAGCCATCACGGAACTTTGAACCTAACCTTTTATTCAGTCTACGGGGGTATCCTGTTCTCATTCCGCTGTCAACTGTCAATTAGAACTGTTTTAACCTAACTCCTTTATCCACTAGGAAGTGTGTCCACTTGGACAATCCAGTGTGAATTTTGGGAACTTATAAACCTAATGTCTTGTTTTGGCTAGAATATCAACCTATTCACTTAGGTATGATTTTTTTTCATGAAGATTTTTTATTTTTGTTTTTTAAAAATCTAATCTAGCCTTTTTGATTATGGGTTCCTATATTGAGTTCGTTTCTATGCTCGGTCTACTTAAGACACCACTACAACCTAAGATATGAGCTGATTCTTTGAGGCGTCTTCTCATCCAATGTTCTTCCCTATCTATTATCCTAACTTCATCCCATAAGGGCAGATGGTTTTCCTTTTCATTACATATATGGTCAGTCATACCCGACTTTTCTATTTCTCCTAGAACCACTGGTTTGTGATGCCCTTCTAGTCTTACTTTCAGTGGACGGCATGTTTCACCTTTGTATACTTTGCCACAGCTTCATGGGATGGAATACACGCAATTCCTGGTCATGTTGTATTCTGTTGGGGGTTTGACTCGGACGAGATGTTTACGAAGAGTCGAGTCGCTCCTGAATATTGTCCTGATGTCATATGGATTACATATCTTTTGAAACTTTTCAGCCAAGCCTTTGACATATGGCAGACAAACTGTGGTAAGTTTTCGGGTATCTTCCTCTGTCTTGTCATCCAGATTTCTCATAGCTGATTTTATGCTCTCAGGAAAATTGTTACGACGGAGGGTATCACTTAAGCTGTCCATTTGCTTCTGGTATATCTTATCACTGTTGATGGATTTTTCCCGATGTGGTAAGCAACGGACGATTCCTTTCTTTACATTGTATGGATGGTGGGAATTGAAGTTGAGATACTTTCCGGTGAAGGTAGACTTATGATACATGGATGAACTGAATCCTTGCTCTATGCAAGTTATTAACACATCTAAGAAGGATAATTTGTTGTCTTGTTTCCTCTCCATCTTGAACTGTATAGATGGACGGATTGAGTTCACATGATCCATTAGTATTTGAACATCTTCCTGATGGGGCCAGAGAATGAAAGTGTCATCTAAGTATCTAAGCCACATTGATGGCTTTAGTGGTGTAGATCCTAAGGCCATCTCTTCAAAGTAATCCATGCATATATTGACCAACACTGGGGACAATGGTGATCCCATAGCCAGGCCCTCCTCTTGTCGGTATATGTCAGAACCCATCTCGAAGTAGGTTGTTTCATCATAGAAAGTCAGCATCTACATCAGATTATCTATTGGGATACAAGTGCGTTCTTCCAAAATTTATTTCTGTTCTATAGAAAAGAAAATCTGTAAAAATATTTTTGTTTCTAAAAGGGAATTTTTTTTAGATAAGTAGAACTCCTTTGTCCTTATCCTATTTGTCTATTATCTCAACTAATTATTCTTTTAAAATGTTGTTATTTTGTTTGCAACTTGTTTGTTAAGCCTTATATTTTGTGTCTGTTGTTTTTTATCATCGGTCAGTTTAATTTGAACCTGAGAGAAATTAATTTATTTAAAAAAAACTTCCAGTTCATTTTGTTTTGTTGCTTACGTAACGTAACAATATATATAAATGAATATCTTACCTGTGTAGATTTGGTAATATCGCCAATTAACATCGTTTTGGTCGGCAGAATGCGGCTTGAGCAAGACACTGTGAGTTTGGCATTTTCCAGTTTGCGAATTGTAGAAGAAAGTCACACAAGAAGAATTGAGGAAGCAGGTTTCGAAACAGTCTTGTAGAGAGGCATTATATATTTTATCAATATGAGCATAGTCCCGGATCCGACCCTCCATTACTGGGACTAAGCCAGCATAATACTCATGACAAAGAGATTTGACTCTCTCAAGACAAAACAATTGAAATAATAACAATAGTGATAGCCTCATGATAACGTTGTTTTGTTGTTTACTTATAGTTAGAATTTCTTACGAATATGTTGAGTATATATGTAGATAGTTTTATAGTTTAAGAAAATTTGACCATGTGTCTTTTGCACAATTCGAATTCCTGTATATGGAACAATCAGCAGAAGATTTCACTTGTCATTACCGCTGCAACATGCAAATAATCCAGTGTAAAATATTTTATATGCATATATACAAATTTATTATTTGCATGAATAAAATCTATTACATTATATCATATTCAATATATAGGATCTCTATAAACGGAACAATTTTAAAGATTTTATACAAGCAAAACCAAACTATTTAAGATAGAGACACTAAAGATACACAGTTGTTGTAGAGGAATACTTCAAGTTTGTATTTAAGGCTACGATATCACTATGTATATCATTGTCCGTCTGAGTGCCAAAAACTATCGCTTTTGAGAAATGGGCTTGAATTTGGTAAAATGAATTTTGACAGTGTATCGGAATTATAGAACTCATTTCAGGAAATCACTGCTGACCAGACAACCAATCTACTATTGGTAAAATATATTTAAATAACAGGATGTATAAGTTAAAGTTCTGGAAGACCATTAGTATCTGATAAAAATAAAACGATTCGAGCGTGCTCGTGCTATTTAACTACGAAGCTCAGAAAAATCCACGGATGGGACTGATTAGGAGTTACAAAATCCCCACCCGTCTGTTTGATAGATTATTTTGGAAACGGTTGAAAATGATTTCTGCAGTTATTTGGTCTGGAAAACAGCATAAGTTGCGATTTCTGTATGTCAAGAGAATTGTAGAGCTGAATATTATTTTAGGAAGAGCCAAAAAGTTGCAATGATAAAATTCAATATTATCCACAAAACTGTGTACCGTGAGTCTCAATATTCTAAATTATTATTTTATATCGAAGTATTTTTTTAAACACTATGTATCAATGTATTCTTTTGTCGGATTAAAAATGAAATATTTTGAAATATGTTTCTTTATTCTAAAGAGCTGTTTAATGGGGAAAATGGTGTTGAATTATCTATGAATAATAATTTAGCCGTGAATATATTTACATCTAATGGAAAGGACAAGGAACAAGTTTTCGTTTTAAAACTTAAATCCGTAAGCAAGCGATTTCATAACTATAATTCAAAGATTATCTTATACGCCAAATCGACTTATACACAGGTATATAGGGGGAAATGGTTGCCTAATTTAATCAAATATTGTTACAATTAATGTTTGAATCGTATGAAAGAAAAAGACAAAACACTGCAGCTGTTCATCAACTAAATTCGTACGATATAAGACAATTACATCTACTACTACTACTACTACTACTACTACTACTACTACTACGTGCAGAGAAACAATATGTATATAGAACAATCAGGAAGACCTGACACATAAAAATCATACTCACACACACACACACACACATATATGAATAGAAAAATGTTCCAAAAATGGATTTATTATGTTTATGTCGACGTTTAGACGTTTCGGTTTATGTAAAACCTTATTCAGACAATATGATGAAAAGAGGAGAAAAATATTTTTTGTTGTTCAAAAGGTGTTTTTTTTCTTCTTTTTATCAAATTGTCACGAAGAAGGTTTCACATAAACCCAAACGTCGACATAAACAAAATAAATTCATCTCATTTTGGAATATTTTGTTTTACCTATTTCTATAAATTGTCCGATTCATTTCCATATTTTACTCCATATATATATATATATATATATATATATATATATATATATATATATATATATATGGTGGACTCTCCTATTGAGAACGATAGATGAGGGTCAGCAGTGAGTGATTTGATTCCTCCCATATTGTGAATGCTGTCAAGAAGACATTTTATGTTTCCTCGAGTGTAACAGCAGCCCAGCCCTGCTGCGAGCCATGAAGCCACACTGACAAACGAAATGATCCAAGGCAAGAGTTAAATGTTTTCTCTATGCTTCAGTCTATTTTGTTCAAAGCTCTTTAGTTTAGCGAAACAGGTCTTACGCCATTCCTTCCGATCCGATGCTAGATTTTCCCAAGTACTCAGGTCAATATCGAGGCGTTTCAAATTGTCCTTCATTTTGTCCAAGTAGCGTAAGAGAGGACGTCCAATGGAACGCTTAGCATTTGGTATTTGCCCGTATAAAATCTTCTTTGGAAGCCTGTTCTCATTCATTCGGACAACGTGACCAGCCCACCTAAGGGGAATCTTGTCTAGTAAGGTTTCGATGCCAGCAATATCGCATCTTTTTAAAATTGTGCTATTTTTTTACTTTGTCATCCCATTTTATACCGCAAATAACACGAAGACAACGCATGTGAAATGCGTCAAGTTGGTTTATGTGCTTGCGGTAAAATGTCCAAGCTTCAGCACCATACAGTAGAGTAGAAAGCACGACTGCTCTGTAGATGTTAATTTTTATTTTAAGAGATACATCTTTGGTACTCCATAAACGATGTTTCAGATTGCCGAATGCAGTGCCAGCTTTACATATTCTGGAATAGATTTCTTTGTCCATTTTTCCATCAGATGTGACTGTTGATCCAAGATATTTAATGTGTCAACAATCTTCAATGCTTTTCCATCAATGAAGACAGATGGATTTACAAGACGTGGATTGCAAGCTGCGGCTGGTACAGTAGTTCATTTTTTTATACTGATTGTAAGTCCAAATGCTTTTGATGTCTCAGAGAATTTATCAATGATGGTCTGGATGTCTTTTAGGCTGTGTGCTAATAGAGCGGCATCGTCTGCAAAGAGAAGATCACATACTAGCTGCAAGGAAATTTTTGACCTAGCTTTAAAACGTTGTTGATTGTGTAGGCCACCACTTGTTCTAAATTCAACATTTATTCCTTCGCTTAGATCTGAAAATGCTTTCTCGAGCATGGCAGAAAAAATGATGCAAATAGAAGTGGAGCAAGAACGCATCCTTGCTTAGTACCGTTTGAGACAGAAAAGGTACTGGATTGCTCGCTACATGATCTCACAGAAGCCCTCATTCCTTCATGCAAAGAGATGATGATCTGAAGCATCTTATTTGGGACTCCGAATTTTGACAACACTTTCCACAGAGCAGTCCGGGACACAGTGTCAAAGGCTTTTGTGAAATCCACAAAAATTATGAATAAGTCTTTGTTTTGCTCTCGAGCCTTCTCCTGAGCCTGTCGAAGACAGAAAATCATATATTCTGTTCCTCTACCTGAGCGAAAACCGCACTGTGTTTCTGGTAGTGCTGACCCTGAGACAAAGTCATTAAGCCTGTTAAGGATGATACGACCATGGATTTTGCCAACAACCGAGAGAAGAGATATTCCTCTGTGGTTGTCACAGTCATACTTACTTCCCTTGTTCTTGTACAAATGGACAATTGATGCGTCCTTAAATTGTTGCGGGACTTCACCCTTGTCTCACACAAGGTTGAAGAATTTGCAGAGCCTGTGTATCAAAAGATTGGTTCCACGTTTATACAATTCTGATGAAATTCCATCTATACCGGGTGATTTTCCATTTGAAAGTTGTTTGATAGCTTTCTTCACCTCAAGTATTGACATGTTTTGCAAATAGGGATTGTACAACAGGTCTATGGGGTAGATTGTCTATTACATGAGTATCGAAAGAAGATTTCTGATTCAGGACTGTAGAAAAATGTTCCGCCCAACGTTTGACAATATCACTTTCATCAGTCAAGAGAGTGTTATCCACTGACATAATTGGTGATAGACCATTGGAAATTGGACCAAAAACACCCTTTAGATTTTCAATAGAATGATTTAAGATCATGTTTGTGAGCAGCCTCCTGCAAAGCTTTTGCCTTTGATGTCCACCAACTCTCCTTCATCTTCCTCAATCTGGCTTGTGATTTTTCCTTTAGCTAATTTAAATGCATCTTTCTTTGTTTGACATTTTTTATCATTCATCCAGACTTGATGACATTTATGCATGTTTTTAAGGAGAGGTTGTATTTCCGGATCATTTGAATCAAACCAATCTTGATGTTTCCGATGGGCATACCCGAGCGTTTCTTTTGCCGAGCTATAGAGAATTTCCTGCAGACCCCACCATGTCGCTTCAACTTCATCCCCAATGTCGAAAGACATGAGCTTGAATTCAGATAATGTTTGGAAAGAGCTCAAGATTTTCATATCTTTTAACTTGGTTACATCTACCTTTCTTGGTGGTTTGCTCTATTGTTTCGAACCGGTTTCCTTACATGCATGCCAGTGCAAGCGCTAACAATCTTGTGGTCTGACTAACATTGCCCAATAGCTAGTGATCGAGTTAGCTTTATGTCACGACAATCACGACCACGAATTATAATGTAGTCAATGAGATGTTCGTGCCTGATCTAGGATGCCGCCAGGTAGTTTTGAAACTATTCCGTTGCTGGAAAATCGTGTTGGTAATCACAAGATTGAATTCACAACAAAGAGACAGCAGTAACAGACCATTAGAGTTTACCTTTCCTACGCCATGTTTACCAATTACTCTTCCCCAAGTCAGTGTGTCACATCTAACACGAGCATTGAAGTCACCCATAACATAGAGTTTATCACGAAATGTTGTACGTCTCAGTAGAACACGAAGGTTACTTTAAAAGGATTCCTTTACCTCGTCATTGGAGTCCATTGTAGGCCCATAACAACTAAGCAAGGTCGCATATTTATTCCTTCCGATAGGTAAGCGAAAAGACATCAGCCTGTCAGAAATACCAACTGGCAGTGATTCCAATTTTAAAATAATGTCATTTCTGATGGCGAACCCAACACCGGACTCTCTCTTTGCAGTTTCAGGGAGACCAACCCCAAAGAAGGTGTAACCACCATCCATTTCTTTTAGTTCCCCTTTGCCTGGATGCCTGGTTTCTGATAGAGCTGCAATACTAATGTTGTTTTGTTTAAGAAACCGTGCAATAATCGCAGATCTGCGTTCAGGGTTTTTCTTGTTATCTTGTAGTGTCCTTACGTTCCAAGATGCTATGAACATGTTTGTTTTATTAATTTTAGATTTTCTGAAATTTCGGGTGCACAATTTGGATGCCCAGCCATATGCACCTTATAGCAGGGTCATGTACGGACATGCAATTTTTGGGTCGCCCTTTATTGACCGTTCCCCATGTGAGGAAAGCAGTACCATCCCTAAATAGGGCTGCTTTGTTATGAGAGGAGGACACGAAGTGCAGTAATGTCCGATTTTGTAATACACAGCGGCCGTCTACCTCTCACCACCCATGTGTGAAGTTCTAGCTAAAGACTTCCAGCGACATCCTCCGCCTGTCCCCGTCGCCATCTCTTCCTCGCCATGGGATTTTGGTAATTAAAAAAATAAAAAAAACTTTAAAAAACTCGCATTAGCAGTATTTTTAGTCACTCAGTTGCTGATCAACCTGCACTACGATTTGTTTAGAGTGGTCTGTTGCTTGTGCTATGCAAATCACACTCTCTCCATCAATACAACATAGCCCATACAGGTGCACCGTGTGCCACACGTTAGGTGTTTGTTTTGATCGCATATTGTTTTATCACGGAGTTTGACCTCTCCGG
>CM042147.1:96987656-97005156 GCA_023376005.1 Doryteuthis pealeii | reverse complement strand
ATAGTAGAAACTGTGCTCAGCATTACACGAATGACTGGCCTGTGCGGGAGGAACTGCTATTTTGCAGAGCAAGGAAGTTCATCAACAACTCTCAGGTTGACAGAGACAGAATACAGCATTTCTCCAAAGGTCTGGATAGGGTGGCTGCTTCACTTACTTGTATCAGGCTTTTCCAGGCTTTTCCAGGCTTGACCATGGAGAAGATAAAAGCTAGCGTCTTTGACGGTGCTCAAATCCGTCAACTCATCAGAGATCTTTTTGAAAACTCAATGAACGAAAACATGAGGACTTTTTCTTTATAAATGTACATTTTTCTCGGATCTATAATGATCATTTTATATATATATATATATATATATATATATATATATAGTTGTAGAAAGTTATTTCCCCAACTATATATTATATATATATTATATATTATATATAGTTGTTAGAAAAGTTTATTTCCCTACCACGTTGTGGTGTTCTTAGTACAACCGTCTTCAAGGAACTAAGTAAATCTAAGGGGTTAATGAAATGTATACTCGCCAGTTTAAGCTTATTGTTATTCTATGTCTCCTCAGAGTCAATTACTTTAGTCTCCAAAGCTTGTTCCTTTGAAGTTAGTGCTAAGTAAACCTATTTTGACAGGAAGCCATTCCTCCCTACCCTAATTTTTATTGCTCCTCTTTCTTTACTTCTTACTTATTTGAACTTTTGAAATTCTAGTTCTCTAGTGAGTCTATTGAGCTATTTAAAAAATACTTGGTGCATTTTATGTATATCTATATTAATTTTACATTAATGCGTTACGTAACCTGTGCATGCATTTCCCTATGAATTCATCATTTTTATTCACTAATTCTCTCTTATTTGGTAATCTAATTATCTCTAACTGTTCTTATAAACACAAGAAGCATGGATCAGTTAAGCTCTCGGCAAGTACTTGATTTCTTTAATATTTCTTATTTTTAATAATAGTGTTTATAATTCCAAATGTAGCTAGCTAAGTTTGTTGCATTTTTTAGTTTGATATTAGAGAATGAGAGTTTATGGTTTGTGAATCTAGTTTTGAAATCTGATTTTGTACAACCTACATAAAATTTAGTAGTGTCCGGTTCATGTATGGATGTTAGAATATATATATATATATTATATATATATATATATATATATATATATATTCTTATTGACGTCATTCTATGATCATTTTGAACCTTTTTCCACATAGAAAGTTATATCTATCTTTACAGACAACATTTTTCCATTTATGATCCTGCTGTGGGTTGAGAATGACACAGGATCCTGCAACAGGGCCAGTTTCGTTTGGAGCCCAAAATACATTCATTGTCGAAACACTGGAGGTGTTGATAAAATATTCACCTAAAGAAAAAAACAAAACATGAATTTAATGAATTATTCGTAGCTTGCATTATTTAGATGAAGAGGTTCGTTGGTATACATATACATTTAATTCTTGATTTTTCCCTTGTCTATTTATGGTAATCGTCATTCTCCCTTGAGACCCCATGGATCTGCAATCTTGATTCTGGCACAGGCCAACGCAAGGCTGTATAAATATGGGCTATTTTTTCTATGCTGCAGGCCCTACTCTTTTGATGACATTGATGTTGTCCAAGGTAGGACAAGTTGTTAAACAACTTAGTATTAGTTTCACCGCAGGAGTGGACAGATTGAGATTGAACACAACATCGGATTGTCTTTGGCCTGCTGTACACGGTTTTAACCCTCCACGTATCTTGCATGGTTGTCAGTGGGTAGGGAGTTCATGTAGTTTTCCTTCTAGAATATGGTTACTCTACCAAGGACAAAGTGTTTAGTCAACATATTTTTTATCGATAGCTGGATATAATTAGGGTTGTAATGCTGTGTACAATGATATAAATGCAGGTATCTGATTCCACCAAATTGCAAACTTTTGTCCTACTTTAGTTAACTCATCCCGAGTTAAATGTTAGAAATAATCAAATACACGTTTCTGATCGAAATCCCATAAGCCAGAAGTCTACTCTATATTTAGTTAAGCATTTGTTCTTCTGAAGGGAAATGGTTCTTTTTCTACAGTTACAGATAGAGGCCTTTATAATCCACACATCATGGTTCATACTGGAACACGACGGAAATAAATATTTATATCCCATTATTCTTCAAAACCGATCCCCCAAAATTATCCCTCCCGCCATAATATTTTAGCAATTGTTTAAGTTTGTCACGAGAGAATTGCGATTTTATTTTTTAACAAAATGACAATTTTCCTTAGAAATTGTAGTGATTTTATTGAAAATATTTAGGTTCTCCCGAATTCTTACAGCGCCTCGAATGTTTCTTATTATTCCGACATCTAGGTACTAAGCAGATTTATTACTAACTCTAATATCCACAATCAGTGCTTACTATGACTTATTGTAAGGCTTTGACCAGATGTACACCTTATCATAAAGGTTACTTTTGATTTTAAATTTTGCACAAAAATAATGACGATATTAAATAAAAGTGCTATAGTACTTACCTCCAGAGTTTACTACACAGATTGGCAAATCGCCAACCACAGATTTTCTTAGAATTTGTTAAACCATCGATTGGTCACACTGCTTTCGATTCCCAATATTTACAATCGTCATTTATTTTTGTGCAAATTAAATCAAAGTAACCTATATGATAAGGTGTACACTGGTCAAAGCTCTTACATTAAGTCAAATAGTTAAAGCACTGGAATTGTGGATTTAATAATAGTAAATAAATCTGCTTAGTACCTAGATGTCGGTATAAGACTCGGGCGCTGTAAGAATTCGGAGACCTAATATTTTCAATAAATCACTAAACATTTCTCAGGAAATTCATTTTTGTAAAAATAAATCGCAATTTTCTGTAAAAATAAAAATTTGCTTAAAATATATGGGGAGGGATTAATTTGGGATGCCGGTTTTGAAAAATAATTGTGGATATAAATATTATTTCCGTTGTTCCAGTATGAACATGATGTGTGGATATAAAGGCCTCTATTGTCTGTAGAAAAAAGAACCATTTCCGCTTCAGAAGACAAATAGCTTAACTAAATATAGAGTAGACTTCTGGCTTATGGATTTCGATCAGAAACGTGTATTTGATTATTTCTAACATTTAACTCGGATGAGTTAACTAAAGTAGACAAAAAGTTTGCAAATTTGGTGGATCAGGATACCTGCATTTATATCATTGTATACACAGCATTTACAACCCTAATACTTATCCAGCTATCGATAAAAAATATGGTTTGACTAAACACTTTGTCCTTGGTAAGAGTAACATATCTAGAAGGAAAACTATGAACTCCTACCCACTGACAACATGGCAAGATACGTTGGAGGGAAACCGTGTACAGCAGGCCAAAGACAATCCGATGTTGTCGTTCAATCTCAATCTGTCCACTCCTGCGGTCGAAACTAATACTAATGTTGTTTAAACAACTGTCCTACCCTTGGACAACATCAATGTCATCAAAAAGAGTAGGCCTGCAGCATAGAAAATAGCCCATATTTTATACAGCCCTTGCGTTGGCCTGTGCCGAGATCAAGATGCAGATCCATGGGGTCTCAAGGTGAGAATGACGATTACCTAAATAGACAGGGAAAAATCAAAAGAATTAAAATGTATATGATACCAACGAACTTTCATCTAAATAATGCAAGCTACGAATAATTCATTAAATTCATGTTTTGTTTTTTTTCTTTAGGTGAATATTTAATCAACACCTCCAGTGTTTCGACAATGAATGTATTTTGGGCTCCAAACGAACTGGCCCTGTTGCAGGATCCTGTGTCATTCTCAACCCACAGCAAGGATCATAAATGGAAATGTTGTCTGTAAGGATAGATAAACTTTCTATGTGGAAAAAGGTTCAAATGATCATAGAATGACGTCAAGTAAGAATATATATATATATATATATATATATATATATATATATATATATATATCGGTAACATCCATACATGAACCGGACACTACTAAATTTTATGTAGGTTGTACAAAATCAGATTTCAAAACTAGATTCACAACCATAAACTCTCATTCTCTAATATAAACTAAAAAATGCAACAAATAGCTAGCTACATTTGGAATTTATAACACCTATTATTAAATAAGAAATATTAAAGAATCAATACTTGCGAGGCTTAACTGATCCATGCTTCTTGTGCTTTATAAGAACAGTTTAGAGATAATTAGATTACCAAATTAAGAGGAATTAGTGAATAAAAATGATGAATTCATAGGGAAATGCATGCACAGGTTACGTAACGCATTAATGTAAAATTAATATAGATATACATAAATGCCCAAGTATTTTAAATAGCTCAATAGACTCACTAGAGAACTAAGAATTTCAAAAGTTCACAATAAGTAAGAAGTAAAGAAAGAGGGAGCAATAAAATATAGGGTAGGGGGGAATGGGCTAGATAGAATCATTAATCACCTCTGCCTGTTAAAAATAGGTTTTACTTAGCACTAACTTCAAAGGAACAAGCTTTGGAGACTAAAAGTTAATTGACTCTGAGGAGACATAGAATAACAATAGCTTAAACCTGGCGAGTATAACATTTCATTAACCCTTAGATTTACTTAGTTCCCTGAAGACGGTGTACTAAGAACACCACAACTTGGTAGGGGAAATAACTTTTTCTACAACTATATATATTATATTATATATTATTATATATATAGTGGGAAATAACTTTCTACAACTATATATATTATATATATATTATAATATATAAAATTGATCATTATAGATCCGAGAAAAATGTACATTTCATAAAGAAAAAGCCTCATGTTTTCGTTCATTGAGTTTTCAAAAAGATCTCTGATGAGTTGACGGATTTGAGCACCGTCAAAGACCTAGCTTTTATCTTCTCCATGGTCAAGCCTGGAAAAGCCTGGAAAAGCCTGATAAAGTAAGTGAAGCAGCCACCCTATCCAGACCTTTGGAGAAATGCCTGTATTCTGTCTCTGTCAACTGAGAGTTGTTGATGAACTTCCTTGCTCTGCAAAATAGCAGTTCCTCCCGCACAGGCAGTCATTCGTGTAATGCTGAGCACAGTTTCCTACTAATCCCACAAGCACAGAAAACATGGGTACTTTGGGGAACCCAGAGTGTTGCCCCAAACCAAAAAAAATCATCATCTTCGAGTCCAACACAATTAAACCACTCATGCAGATCGTGAATAATTTTCTCAAAGAAATCCTTCACCGATTCATACTTCTTCAGTATATAGAGTAAGCGAGTGGTACGAGATAACCTGGTTGTCCTTGTGCAACAGAACACTTTTCAGCGATCACTATTATTAATTAAAAGTCTTAAATATTTGGGTTTGTACTGCGGCACTCCACACTTATGCAGCAGCTACGCAATTTCTGTACAGTACACCAATTTCTTCTCTTAAGAGAAAAAATAGAGGTACATGCCTGTTGCAGTTAAGGTTGATGCAAACACTGTCAGAGAGGAGGTTTTTTTGTTGTTGTTTTTCAATCTAGTTACCAACAGGTCGACAAATGACTTTGATAAGCTGTGATTGCAAAGTAGATCATTTAGCTACTTTTGGAAAAAGGACTTAGAGCATCTTCGGCAAAAAACCTTCTTCATTATCTTCTAGAACAATGGATGAATCTTCGTCATTAATGTTGGGAAATTCTCCAAAGACAAGAACTAAAATGTCATCAGTGTGAGCAACAGGAAGACGAGCTGATTGAAGATCACAATACTTGAGCCTACTCCGATTCTTTCTGTTGAACTATGTTACATCATTAGCAAAGAAGTAGCAGTCGGTGTCATGGTTTGTTGGCTTCTCCAAACTTCAGACAACACTTCTAGCCCTTCGTCCACTAATGCAGATATTCTATGCATACCTTGCATATCATTTGTGGCACGCAAGTTATATTCAGGTCGCTAAGTTTAATTCCAAAATAAACATGGTAAGCATGCTTTATGAAAATTATGACTGGAATTCCTTTAGAAACAATGGTGTATTCAGCGCAGATGCAGAGAATACTGGACCAGGTATTCTGGTCGAAGCCATTTCATAACATTTGTAAAATAAGTTTTATTTTACAGATGAACGAAATGACGTTTACCAATTTGTCATAGATTGACACATACAAAAGTTTGTTTATTTCAAGAAATGAAATGAAAAATGCATCATATAAAGCGGGAATACCTGTATATGTAAACAACAACGTAAAAAGCAACATGTGGCAATGATTTAGGACAATACGTCGGGCTTATTTATGCAAGATTTTTGGTTAAAACTATTTCATTCACCTATAAAATGAAGATACCATTTAGTCATGAACTCGGCACATGAAAAACTCTTCAAAGTTAGTTTATTCAAAGACCTAGAATATCAATTTGCATATAAAACAAAAACAACTGTACATGTAAGAAAAAAACCGTAAAAAAAACATGTGGTTGACTTAATTGAGAAAAACCAATGACATTTTTGGGTTCAGCACATCAAAGTTGTCATAAACCAGTTTAAAAGATAATTATATTGTTGATATTAAGGAAATCAATCATTTTATTGTCTGAAGAGGGTCTTGAAAGACTCGAACCGCGTGTAGCAACTGAAATATATATTGAAAAAAATAGAAAAATCAAGTAGCAACTCTCTCTCTCTTTCTTCTCTCTCCCCCTCTCTTCTCTCTCTCTCTCCCTCTCTCTCTCTCTCTCTCTCTCTATATATATTAATATATATATATATTATATATATATATATCTTTCTGTCTCTTCTATCTATCTATCTATCTATCTTTATCTCTCCCTACTATATTAACACATTTCTTCAATCACTTACACCTGATTGATTTCAAAATTTTATCATACTACATTTGGACTGTTAAGATTTCTAAAATCAATAAAGTTTTATTCTTTTCTTCTCTCCTTTTATATATATAATATATATATATATATATATATATATATATATATATATATATATATATATTATATGTTCGATTGCATTGATAAGTCAAATATAGCTGTTTCTTTCACATACATATTGTATCTTTGCACTAATTAGTAATAGTAGATGTGAAATTCTAAATCGAACGAATAAACTATTGTCATCGGTTTTCTTTCATACGAGTAAAAATGGCAATGACAATAGGTCATGTATCGTGGACAACACCTATATACTCCTGTATAAAAAGATATATTAGATTTTGTAGTATTGCAATCATATATATATATATATATATATAATATATTGTGTTGTGTGTGTGTGTGTGTGTGGTGTGTGTGTGTGTTGTGTGTGTGTGTGTTGTTGTGTGTGTGTATTCATTTGTTTATATTTATACCAACTGTTTATATTTATTTAATGTGTTCTACTGATGAAATTTCATTCTTTCGTGTATTAAATTGTTTATATGAACTATTAAATGTTCTTGGTATGCGCAAAATGAGTTGATTTGTTTTTTTCCATTGGTTGTGTTCAGTATTAGTATATCACGGATATATTAATGCAAATATTGGTCATTTAAAACTAGGGACAAGACTAAAACATCTTTCCCTCTACCAAATATTCACTAACATTTTCATTTACTTTATATTGCACCCTCTTTACTGGCCTGTGATATCATGTTTATGACAAAGATCAAACCATGTAATAACGATTTGTAAAAATGAACAAAAGCGATACTGCAGTTATT
Source organism: Doryteuthis pealeii (assembly GCA_023376005.1). Classification (NCBI taxonomy): domain Eukaryota; kingdom Metazoa; phylum Mollusca; class Cephalopoda; order Myopsida; family Loliginidae; genus Doryteuthis; species Doryteuthis pealeii. The sequence goes on along the minus strand of CM042147.1, from coordinate 96,997,473 downwards.
ATGGTAATGATACAAAACCAAAATCTATAACGAAATAATTAGCAGCTCACAGACGAGATTTGTTTGGACATGCGCAAACCGTATTCCGGTCTTTCTTTTTAACTCTTTTCTGATCAGTTTTTAAATAGTTTAATCTATTATCATCGCATATATTTCCTTGTGAGTAATATGCCTTGATTTACTGAAACACCCTCTACGACAAGCAGGAAGGTTTCTTTCCATTTAAAAGAACACAAAGTCTAAAAAGGTCGAAAAGAGTAACATTTAAAACTGATCTGGGAGTTTACGGATTTGGGACAATTTGTATTACCAAGGAAATATTGGTGGTTTTATTCGGTGGTAAGTACGAAATCCCAAGATCATTTGATCTATCTTCATCAATATTCATGATTAGATTAAATTCATAGGCATCGTCATAAAAAATGAAATGGAATAGTTTTATTAATCCCTACAATTTCATAATGAATATTGTTCTTTGATGTTTTAATCTAATTTCATAAAAATAATGTCTTATTTGTAAGTAAATTATTTGTAAGTAGACTTACAATCAAGGAAATACATTACTAAGTCAATAATGTATCAGTCGATTTAACATATTTATAACAATATAACTTGTTTACTGATCAGAAGGGATTTTGATATTAACATTGATCCTAAACGGATATACTGATTGTAAATTGATAAATTACATGACATGACCATAATGATAAGTATCTGAATAAAGAAAAAAATTATATAATCGCATCTTATAGATGCACTAGTGTACATTATTAGTGATATTCCTAGATTGATCAGGGGTTCGGGTCTATCAACATCAGATCCTTATCTAGGTGACCCAGCTAGGATTAATTATTTCTTGCTTGTTTCCTAGCTGCAAATCTCCATTCACTTTAATTGTAGGATCTGGCATTTATTCGGTTAATAAACTAAATATTACACAATAATTTATACACAAACACACACATACGCACACACACACGCACACACACACACACACACACACACACACACACAATATATATATATATATATATATATATATATATATATATATATATAGATAGATAGATACATAGATACATAGATACATAGATACATAGATAGATAGATGAACGCTGAGTAGTCAGGGAATGGACGTGTTTTTTTTCGCTGCTCCGAGAAGTAACGATCTATTTATTGCTTAAAGCATATAAGGGAAGTGACAATTATTTATTTATTTATTTTTCATTTATTTATTTACTAGTTGAAACACATCATTTCATACGCGATTATACGCATTTAATTATGTGGAAATGTATGTTTGATTGTTCATCATTGCCTTATTCGGTAATGTCACATTTAATAACATAACTTTAATAGTAATAACTTTTTTTTTTCTTTTAGAGTTTACTTTGGTTTATCAAATTGTATTTATTTATTATTTATCTAAGTTCTGTAATCTTGTATATATTTGAATATCTGGAATTCTTTTCTTTTTTTTTCTTTCTTTTTAAATAGACAACGATAACAGATACGTAGTTATAGTACATTTTAATTATTTACTATGTTACAAAGCTTAATAAGAAAGCATGTATGTATTTATCTTGATATTTATTTTACTTTTATCTCTCATTAATGTTTTAAATTCATTGTTTATTACAAATTTATAAAGTATTTATAGATTCTTTTTTTTTTTTGAAGTTGCGTAAATATAACAATTAGCTAGATTTCTTTACTCATATTTTACGTTTGAATTCAATTCCATTAGTTGCGTCTTGATTTTTTTTAAACGTTGTTTTTTTTGTTTTTTTCTTTCTTCTTTTAACGTCATTTTCTTACCGTTCACTAAAGCTAGTTAAAAAAAGAAAGAAATATGTTTATTTTCACACATAACATTAACAAAATGTGTGAAGGATAAACTAATTAGACTGAGCCTAATCTAGTAGTGAACCACTTTGCTATTTCATATGTTTACTTTATCATTAAACAGTTTAAATATTAATAGCACGACTTAATAGTAGTAGTAGTAATGATAATAACCATTATAATAATAATAATAACTATAACAATAGATATGATTATAAATGATGATAATAAAATAACTTTCACAATAAATATGATTATTATAACAGTAATAATATGATAATAGTAATAACTATCACGATAAATATGATATTAATAATAATAATAATAATAATAATAATATAATAATAATAATAATAATATAATATTTGTCTACTTCCACTTATATATATTAGATTTCGATTCATTTACTCCGGCTAACAGTGTTCAGAAATACATATATTTATAAACATCTGAAACGAAAAATTCACTACACCAAAACCCACTAGGTATATGGTAACCAGCCATACCTGATGTCCCGGAGAGGTCAACTCCGTGATAAAACAATATGCGATCAAAACAAACACCTAACGTGTGGCACACGGTGCACCTGTATGGGCTATGTTGTATTGATGGAGAGAGTGTGATTTGCATAGCACAAGCAACAGACCACTCTAAACAAATCGTAGTGCAGGTTGATCAGCACTGAGTGACTAAAAATACTGCTAATGCGAGTTTTTTTAAAAAGTTTTTTTTTTTTTTTAATTACCAAAATCCCATGGAGGAAGAGATGGCGACGGGACAGGCGGAGGATGTCGCTGGAAGTCTTTAGCTAGAACTTCACACATGGGTGGTGAGAGGTAGACGGCCGCTGTGTATTACAAAATCGGACATTACTGCACTTCGTGTCCTCCTCTCATAACAAAGCAGCCCTATTTAGGATGGTACTGCTTTCCTCACATGGGGAACGGTCAATAAAGGGCGACCCAAAAATTGCATGTCCGTACATGACCCTGCTATAAGGTGCATATGGCTGGGCATCCAAATTGTGCACCCGAAATTTCAGAAAATCTAAATTAATAAAACAAACATGTTCATAGCATCTTGAACGTAAGGACACTACAAGATAACAAGAAAAACCCTGAACGCAGATCTGCGATTATTGCACGGTTTCTTAAACAAAACAACATTAGTATTGCAGCTCTATCAGAAACCAGGCATCCAGGCAAAGGGGAACTAAAAGAAATGGATGGTGGTTACACCTTCTTTGGGGTTGGTCTCCCTGAAAACTGCAAAGAGAAGTCCGGTGTTGGTTCGCCATCAGAATGACATTATTTTAAATTGGAATCACTGCAGTTGGTATTTCTGACAGGCTGATGTCTTTTCGCTTACCTATCGGAAGGAATAATATGCGACCTTGCTTAGTTTGTTATGGGCCTACAATGGACTCCATGACGAGTAAAGGAATCCTTTTAAGTAACCTTCGTGTTCTACTGAGACGTACAACATTTCGTGATAAACTCTATGTTATGGGACTTCAATGCTCGTGTTGATGTGACACACTGACTTGGGAAGAGTAATTGGTAAACATGGCGTAGGAAAGGTAAACTCTAATGGTCTGTTACTGCTGTCTCTTTGTTGTGAATTCAGTCTTGTGATTACCAACACGATTTTCCAGCAACGGAATAGTTTCAAAACTACCTGGCGGCATCCTAGATCAGGCCACGAACATCTCATTGACTACATTATAATTCGTGGTCGTGATTGTCGTGACATAAAGCTAACTCGATCACTAGCTATTGGGCAATGTTAGTCAGACCACAAGATTGTTAGCGCTTGCACTGGCATGCATGTAAGGAAACCGGTTCGAAACAATAGAGCTAAACCACCAAGAAAGGTAGATGTAACCAAGTTAAAGATATGAAAATCTTGAGCTCTTTCCAAAATTATCTGAATTCAAGCTCATGTCTTTCAACATTGGGGAGAAGTTGAAGCGACATGGTCGGGTCTGCAGGAAATTCTCTATAGCTCGGCAAAAAGAAACGCTCGGGTATGCCCATCGGAAACATCAAGATTGGTTTGATTCAAATGATCCGGAAATACAACTCTCCTTAAAAACATGCATAAATGTCATCAAGTCTGGAATGAATGATAAAAATGTCAAACAAAAGATGCATTTAAATTAGCTAAAGGAAAATCACAAGCCAGATTGAGGAAGATGAAGGAGAGTTGGTGGACATCAAAGGCAAAGCTTTGCAGGAGGCTGCTCACAAACATGATCTTAAATCATTCTATTGAAAATCTAAAGGGTGTTTTTGGTCCAATTTCCAATGGTCTATCACAATTATGTCAGTGAATAACACTCCTTGACTGATGAAAGTGATATTGTCAAACGTTGGGCGGAACATTTTTCTACAGTCCTGAATCAGAAATCTCTTTCGATACTCATGTAATAGACAATCTACCCCATAGACCTGTTGTACATCCCTATTTGCAAAACATGTCAATACTTGAGGTGAAGAAAGCTATCAAAAAACTTTCAAATGGAAAATCACCGGTATAGATGGAATTTCATCAGAATTGTATAAACGTGGAACCAATCTTTGATACACAGGCTCTGCAAATTCTTCAACTTGTGTGAGACAAGGGTGAAGTCCCGCAACAATTTAAGGACGCATCATTGTCCATTTGTACAAGAACAAGGGAGTAAGTATGACTGTGACAACCACAGAGGAATATCTCTTCTCTCGGTTGTTGGCAAATCCATGGTCGTATCATCCTTAACAGGCTTTGACTTTGTCTCAGGGTCAGCACTACCAGAAACACAGTGCGGTTTTCGCTCAGGTAGAGGAACGGAATATATGATTTTCTGTCTTCGACAGGCTCAGGAGAAGGCTCGAGAGCAAAACAAGACTTATTCATAATTTTTGTGGATTTCACAAAGCCTTTGACACTGTGTCCCGGACTGCTCTGTGGAAAGTGTTGTCAAATTCGGAGTCCCAAATAGATGCTTCAGATCATCATCTCTTTGCATGAAGGAATGAGGGCTTCTGTGAGATCATGTAGCGAGCAATCCAGTACCTTTCTGTCTCAACGGTACTAAGCAAGGATGCGTTTCTTGCTCCACTTCTATTTGCATCATTTTTTCTGCCATGCTCGAGAAAGCATTTTCAGATCTAAGCGAAGGAATAAATGTTGAATTTAGAACAAGTGGTGGCCTACACAATCAACAACGTTTTAAAGCTAGGTCAAAAATTCCTTGCAGCTAGTATGTGATCTTCTCTTTGCAGACGATGCCGCTCTATTAGCACACAGCCTAAAAGACATCCAGACCATCATTGATAAATTCTCTGAGACATCAAAAGCATTTGGACTTACAATCAGTATAAAAAAATGAACTACTGTACCAGCTCCAGCTTGCAATCCACGTCTTGTAAATCCATCTGTCTTCATTGATGGAAAAGCATTGAAGATTGTTGACACATCTAAATATCTTGGATCAACAGTCACATCTGATGGAAAAATGGACAAAGAAATCTATTCCAGATATGTAAAGCTGGCACTGCATTCGGCAATCTGAAACATCGTTTTATGGAGTACCAAAGATGTATCTCTTAAAATAAAAATTAACATCTACAGAGCAGTCGTGCTTTCTACTCTACTGTATGGTGCTGAAGCTTGGACATTTTACCGCAAGCACATAAACCAACTTGACGCATTTCACATGCGTTGTCTTCGTGTCATTTGCGGTATAAAAGGGATGACAAAGTAAAAAAATAGCACAATTTTAAAAAGATGCGATATTGCTGGCATCGAAACCTTACTAGACAAGATTCCCCTTAGGTGGGCTGGTCACGTTGTCCGAATGAATGAGAACAGGCTTCCAAAGAAGTTTTATACGGCAAATACAAATGCTAAGCGTTCATGGACGTCCTCTCTTACGCTACTTGGACAAAATGAAGGACAATTTGAAACGCCTCGATATTGACCTGAGTACTTGGGAAAATCTAGCATCGGATCGGAAGGAATGCGTAAGCCTGTTTCGCTAAACTAAGAGCTTGAACAAAATGAACTGAAGCATAGAGAAAACATTTAACTCTTGCCTTGATCATTTTTGTCAGTGTGGCTTCATGGCTCGCAAGGGCTGGGCTGCTGTACACTCGAGAAACATAAAATGTCTTCTTGACAGCATTCCACAATATGGGAGAATCAAATCACTCACTGCTGACCCTCATCTATCGTTCTCAATAGGAGATCCACCATAATATAATAATATATTATATAATATATATATATATATAATATAATATAATATATTGGAGTAAAAATTAAATGGAAATGAATGACAATTTTATAGAAAAGGTAAACAAAATATTCCAAAATGAGATGAATTATTTGTTTATGTCGACGTTTGGTTTATGTGAAACCTTCTCGTGACAAATTTGATAAAAGAAAAAAAAAAACACCTTTGAACAACAAAAATATTTTTCTCCTCTTTTCATCATATTGTCTGAATAAGGTTTTACATAAACCGAAACGTCTAAACGTCGACATAACATAATAAATCCATTTTTGGAACATTTTTCTATTCATATAGTGTGTGTGTGTGAGTATGATTTAATGTGTCAGTCTTCCTGATTGTTCTATATACATATTGTTTCTCTGCAACGTAGTAGTAAGTAGTAGTAGTAGTAGTAGTAGTAGATGTATTGTCTTATATCGTACGAATTTAGTGATGAACAGCTGCAGTGTTTTGTCTTTTCTTTCATACGATTCAAACATTAATTGTAACAATATTTGATTAATTAGGCAAATTTCCCCTATATACCTGTGTATAAGTCGATTTGGCGTTAAGATAATCTTTGAATTATAGTTATGAATCGCTTGCTTACGGATTTAAGTTTTAAAACGAAAACTTGTTCTTGTCCTTTCATTAGATGTAAATATATTCACGGCTAAATTATTATTCAGATAATTCAACACCATTTTCCCATTAAACAGCTCTTAGAATAAAGAAACATATTTCAAAATATTTCATTTTAATCGACAAAAGAATACATTGATACATAGTTTTAAAAAATACTTCGATATAAAATAATAATTTAGAATATTGAGACTCACGGTACACAGTTTGTTGGATAATATTGAATTTTATCTTGCAACTTTTTGGCTCTTCCTAAAATAATATTCAGCTCTACAATTCTCTTGACATACAGAATCGCAACTTATGCTGTTTTCCAGACAATAACTGCAGAAATCATTTTTCAACCGTTTCAAAATAATCTATCAAACAGACGGTGGGGATTTTGTAACTCCTAATCAGTCCCATCCGTGGATTTTTCTGAGCTTCGTAGTTAAATAGCACGAGCACGCTCGATCGTTTTATTTTTATCAGTACTAATGGTCTTTCCAGAACTTTAACTTATACATCCTGTTATTAAATATATTTTACCAATAGTAAGATTGGTTGTCTGGTCGCAGTGATTTCCTGAAATGAGTTCTATAATTTCCGATACACTGTCAAAATTCATTTTACAAATTCAAGCCCATTTCTCAAAACGATAGTTTTTGGCACTCAACGGACAATGATATACATAGTGATATCGTAGCCTTAATACAAACTTGAAGTATTCCTCTACAAACAACTGTGTATCTTTAGTGTTCTATCTTAATAAGTTTGGTTTTGCTTGTATAAATCTTAAAATTGTTCCGTTTATAGAGATCCTATATTTTGAATATGAAATATGTATAGATTTTATTCATGCAATAATAAATTTGTATATATGCATAAAAAATTTTACACTGGGATTATTTGCATGTTGGCAGGGTAATGAACAAGTGAAATCTTCTGCTGATTGTTCCATATACAGGAATTCGAATTGTGGCAAAAGACACATGGTCAAATTTTCTTAAACTATAAAACTATCTAACATATATACTCAACATATCGTAAGAAATTCTAACTATATAGTAACAACAAAAACGTTATCATGGGCTATCGACTATTTGTTATTATTTCAAATTGTTTTGTCTTGAGAGAGTCATAATCTCTTTGTCATGAATATTATGGCTGGCTTAGTCCATAATGGAGGGTCGATCCGGACTATGCTCATATTGATAAAATAATATAATGCCTCTCTACAAGACTGTTTCGAACTGCTTCCAATTCTTTCTTGTGTGACTTTCTTCTACAATTCGCAAACTGGAAAATGCCAAACTCACAGTGTCTTGCTCAAGCCGCATTCTGCGACCAAAAAGATGTTAATTGGCGATATTACCAATCTTACACAGTAAGATATTCATTTAATATATTGTTACGTTACGTAAGCAACAAAACAAGACTGGAATTTTTTTTAAATATAATTAATTTCTCTCAGGTTAAATTACTGACGCCGATGATAAAAAAACAGAACAGACACAAAATAAGTAGGCTTAACAAACAGTTGCAAACAAAATAACAACATTTTAAAGAATAATTAGTTGAGATATGAACATATGGAAATGACAAAGGAGTCTACTTATCTAACAAAAATTCCCTTTTAGAAACAAAAATATTTTACAGATTTTCTTTTCTATAGAACAGAAAATAATTTTGGAAGAACGCCTTGTATCCCAATAGATAATCTGATGTAGATGCTGACTTTCTATGATGAACACCTACTTCGGATGGGTTCTGACATATACCGACAAGAGGAGGGCCTGGCTATGGGATCACCATTGTCCCCAGTGTTGGTCAATATATGCATGGATTCTTTTGAAGAGATGGCCTTAGGATCTACACCACTAAAGCCCATCAATGTGGCTTGATACGTAGATGACACTTTCATTCTTCTGGCCCCATCCAGGAAGATGTTCAAATACTAATGGATCATGTAACTCAATCCGTCCATCTATACAGTTCAAGATGGAGAGGAAACAAAGACAACAAATTACCTTCTTAGATGTGTTAATAACTTGCATAGGCAATGGATTCATTCATTCCATGTATCAATAAGTCTACCTTCACCGGAAAGTATCTCAACTTCAATTCCCACCATCCATACAATGTAAAGAAAGGAGTGTCCGTTGCTTACCACATCGGAAAAATCCATCAGCAGTGATAAGATATGACCAGAAGCAAATGGACAGCTTAAGTGATACCTCCGTCGTAACAATTTTCCTGAGAGCATAAAATCAGCTATGAGAAATCTGGATGACAAACAGAGGAAGATACCCGAAAACTTACCACAGTTGTCCTGCCATATGTCAAGGCTGGCTGAAAAAAAGTTTCAAAAAGATATGTTAAGTCAATGAAACATCAGCAATCATTCAGGAGCGACCGACTCTTCGTAATACATGCTCGTCCGAGTCAAACCCCCAACAGAATACAAACATGACCAGGAATTGCGTTATTCCATCACCCATGAAGCGTGGCGAAGAGTATACAAAGGTCAACATGCCAGTCCACTGAAAGTAAGAACAGAAGGGCATCAAAACCAGTGGTTCTAGGAGAAATAGAAAAGTCGGGTTATGACTGACCACTATATGTAATGAAAAGAAAACCATCTGCCCTTATGGGATGAAGTTAGGATATAGTAGGGAAGAACATTGGACTGAGAAAGACGCCTCAAGAACCCTCATATCTTAGTTGGTAGTGGTGTCTAAGTGACCGAGCATAGAAACGAACTCAATATAGGAACCCAATAATCAAAAAGGCTAGATTAGATTTTTAAAAAACAAAAATAAAAATCTTCATGAAAAAAAATCATACCTAAGTGAATAGGTTGTTTCTAGCCAAAACAAGACATTAGGTTTATTAAGTTTCCCAAAATTACACACTGGATCTTCCAATGGACACAACTCCAGTGGATAAGGAGTTAGGTTAAAACAGTTCTAATGTGACAGTTGACAGCGATGAGAACAGGACCCCGTAGACTGAATAAAAGGTAGTTAAAGTTCCGTGATGGCTCCGTACGGCAAGAGGTTCCAGTCTAAGGGCACATCAGCCATAACGTGA
>CM042147.1:96962405-96987556 GCA_023376005.1 Doryteuthis pealeii | reverse complement strand
AAAAAACGGAGAGAGAATAAGGTGTTCTAAAAGAGCAATTGGCTTATAGCTATTCTGGGAAATGACGCAAAATTTCCTTACCTTTTGTCGGAGGGTAGGTATATAAGTTCCTTATTTTTCAATGTTGATAAGTGTGTCGTTGAGTATTAGATAAATTTGTTTGTGGTGTCCTTGTATGTCTTTTCAGTATGTCGAATATTGATCTCTTGAGTCTTGATAATTTAGAGTCCAATTCTTTGTTGGCTGGAGGTGGGTGTATAGGGAGATCTAGAGTGTAGGTGGGGAATGTGTTACAACAGTGGTTGTTGTTGTTGTGTTATGTTCTTCTTGGATTTTGGATAACCATTTGAAAAAAAAACATAAGCACGTCATTTTCTGAAATAAATCTCTGATGATAAAGCTTCGCTTTGAAATCGATTAGACATATAAACATCTTTTTGTCTTTATTTTTACGCATTGTATTGCCTTCGAATTTTATTATTTTATAACATACTTAACAATGCTTCAAGCAAATTACCAATTACTTTTATATATATATATATATATTATATATTATATATATATATATATATGTAGTAACTTACCGGTGGGTATGAGTACGATCGTTGGAAGCGCACAATATCCAGAGGCTAAGGTTGAGAAAAAACAAATACAAAGTGCTCAATACAATGTAGAGCAAACATTTATTTTAACAATGGAAAGGAGTAACCTACTCGAGTTTCATCGATTGATTCTTCAGGGTTACTTTAGTTAAATTAATCGAGTTTTCGATTAATCTTAATTAAACGGGCATGTTTATAACATCTAAGATTAATCGAAAACTCGATTAATTTAACTAAAGTGACCCTGAAGAATCAATCGATGAAACTTGAGTAGGTTAATACTTTCCATTGTTAAAATAAATATATATATATATATATATATATATATATATATAGAGAGAGAGAGAGAGAGAGAGAGAGAGAGAAGATAATATGGAAAAGAGAGAGGGGGCGAGGAGGGAGAAAGAGAAAGGGATAGATAGCTGAGATGGTGTTGCAGCTGCAAACATTGTCCAGTCCTTTTGGTATTACTCGTTATGATGGCGATTTAGTGTAGAACAATAACCCCCAGCCCTTATTAATTTTAGACAATGATGACAGGTTCTATCAAAAAGAGATGACTCTCTGCTCAGTCAGCGAGAGGAATAGATGCTCCCAAATAAATTTCATTTATCCTTCTTTTTTATTTAAAATTTGTTGTCCAAATGTTTTGTGAAATTACAATTAAATTTTAATATGGGTACTTATATTAAATTTTGCCCTTGAGGATTTATTAATGAAAAGTTGTTGGTTTAAAAAAATGCAATAAAAAATGCAATATAATGAAAATTAACCTCACCATATATTATAAAAGCCTTTATTTGTTAGTGATATATAAGACAAATTGCAAGATTTTAAACGCACTAATAACATGGGCTGTTTTGAGGCAAATCTAACTCAGATTTTTTTAGAGACATCGTTGATAAATAAAATTAATTGTTTGTATTAATGATTTTGACTATAAATTAGACACTCAAATCCTGAGGATATTGTGACGTAAGCAGTGGCATAGTTTCGGTTACAAACAGAGAGACAACGAATGTTAATTATAATAAGACTAGCAAAAAAAAATTAATTTAAGGGACTGGACAAGTAATTGCAATAAGAGGAATAATGAAATCTGAAAAACTATATCAAAATTGGATAAACATCCACAACTATCCGTGAAAAATCTTGATCTAGGCCGGCGATTTACTTTCCAGCAAGATAGTGATCCCAAACATACGTCTAAATCTGTTATTACGAGGCTTTAGAAAAGGAATATTACAGTTCCATCAAGACATTTCATGAGTTCTGAGTTGAATATGATTGAAAATCAATGGAAAGAATTGTAAATCCGAATAAATCGTCACAAATAACAATCTTCAGGTATTAGAATGTGTGACTATTTGAAGAATGGAAGAAAATTCCAGAAAAGAGGCGGGTTTTTTTCAAATCTCATCAGAAAATTGCATCAATGCGACGGTAACTTACCCACCAGTTAAAAACAGAACTGCCTTCCTCCAGCCCCAAGAATTTTATTAGGATTATAAAAAGTCAACAGAAAGCACAAAAAAGAAAGCAGGGAAGAGAAAAGAAAGAAAGAAAGAAAGAAAGAAAGAAAGAAAGAAAGAAAGAAAAAGAAAAGGCGAAAATAATTAAAGATATAAAATAAGAGAAAAGAAAGAAAATAAGAAGAAAGAAAATGTAGATCAATTAAAGAAAGAAAAAGAAGAAAAAAAAAAAGAAAAGATGGACATTAAAACTTCCTAGGAGAAACTTCCGCTTTCAGCAACAGAATCTATGTTGCAATTGGATGGGATTCTGTGTTCAACTGTTGCCAAAATGGTAATTTTGACTCTTTCTTTATTATTGTTAACGAAAATAATTGATTAAACAATAATTGAAAAACGGTCTCTAATGTAACACGAACCATAAAATAACACGAAAAAGTCGCGTGTGTGTGTGTGTGTGTGTGTGTGTGTGTGTGTAATTTTACCAGACTGAACTTGTTTGGACATGCGCATGTTTATTAAGATTCGATTTTTTTTATTTTGTTTTGAAACAGTTTTCATTTATCGTTCTTATTTAAGCACAAAAAGACATTCTGTTATTTTTCATCATTTACACGATTGAATTTTTCAACACCATTTGCAACAAACAGTTTGAAACAACAGCAAATATCCTAAATTTACAATTTCGATTGAGGAACACCTACAGATTTTGAACCACTTGAGGTGAGTAACATCAAAAGCACCTACACATTTAGACCGCTTAAGGAGAGTAATATTTTGGATACATGCAAATTTTCGACCACTTGAAATTGCCGACAAAAATATTAGGATATTTCTATTAGATGGTGAGTACGAAAAACTGATTTCTTTATTTATTTCCATCAGTAGTTCGGATTATATTAAGTTTATAGACACATGGCTAATACATAAATTGAATATCTATATTAGCCTTCCAAGTGTCATACTATAAACATCGTCGTTTATGGGAATATTTCCTACTAAAAACGATATTCTTCTTTTTAAGTACACATGTTCATATCTATCTATCTATCTATCTATCTATAAATACATTTATAGTTTCTATTTGATTGCCAGTTTGTTTATTCACGAATTTATATTTGCGGTTTCCAGGATTAGGGCTTTTAGAGATATATTCCATAACCATATATATTATGAAACTGCACAATCCAGATTACTTGTATTAGTATATTTCACTTTAATCAAAGGGTTCCCTGAAGGGCAAAAACCCCGCTGAAAATTTATCCCTTGGATTTATATGAAATTTAAACCATAGTTTAATGGCAAGATATGATATCTATTCACAAGTTTTCCACAAATTTCAATAAATTTAAGACACCCTAATGGGGGTAAACAAAACATGTAATGAAAAAAAGCACATTATTTGAAACCAGTTTTTGTACGTTTTGAAAGAAATATTTTGGTGAATCACTGTGATAATGTCTAGACGCCGTGATAGCAGTCGAGACGAACTGAAAAACCTTATGAATCAAATCTCAATACTTTTGAAATAGCAATATATATATATATATATATAGGGTCATCCTCAGACACGTATTTCGACTTATCAAGTCTCTTCAGTGTGGCTAGACATTTTGTAAGCTACCTACAGCCAGAATTGAAACCCGGTCGGTTGGGTGTCAGTTCGGCACCTTAACCATTAGGCTGTCTTCACTTACAGAATTGGAAGGGGATTTTAACTGTTTTAATACACACATCGCTTTGTGTGTAAAGGCCATCACAGAATGCTCCATTCCTTATATAGAAGAGCGTCGCGTTTACGCTTAATGTTTTAATGTTTCTTCTTTTGAATGGTTCAAAACTTTTGAAGATAATATTAACCTTTATTCAACTTTCATTGTGTTAAATATAAATCCAGTTAGCAATTTGAAAATAATAATAGTTTGTGTTTTTTATATCCTCCTTTTTTTAGAGCGCTAATAATTTGCTTTTTTTTTTTTTGTTTACAACATTTAGAATATTTTAACTTTTTCGTACGTAAGACAATTTTAGATTCAATTTTTAATTGTTCGTTGAGTTAGAAATAAGATGTAGCATTGTAATTTATTTATTTGATCAACAAAAATCACAAAGAAAACAACTAAGTATTATATTTCGCGTTTTAATTTAAATTTCGTTATTCTTCTTTCAAAAACGTTTTTGAATTTCACTGGATATATTTAATGGATATATTTAATCATATTTAATTCTAAGAAATATAAAAATAATAATATGGGGTATCCACTTTTATTTATATCCTTTTTTTTTTAATCGCTTGAATGATTTTTTTCTAAACTTTTTCCTGCGTAAGACAATCTTAAATTCAGTTTAACTTATTTGTAGTAGAATATTTTGCATATTAATTCAAATTTGATACGCTGATTGAAAATGCATATATTTTATTCTAAGAAATATGAAAGTATTCGTAAAAAATATTGATAAAAAGGTTTTCATTTTTCTTTTTACATTTAAACAAACGCATTCAACAATGTTGACTTAGTAGAAATAGAGCGGACATGCAGAAACCAGACAGCGAGCAATAGAAATAGAGTGGACAGGCTGAAAACAGGCAGCAGACAAGCATATCAGCAGGAGCAACTATGCGATAGTTTCCGAAAATCGTATGATTTTTGTTTGATTAATTAATTATATCCCTTATTCAGTAATAATCAATAACCAATTTTGGTGTTTTGCTTAGTCAGAAGGATATAAATCTATATGCAAGATTTTGAATCTGAGTGACTCCTCTTTTCTGAGTTATAGGTCGACACGTACATACAAAAAACTTTCTTTTATATATATATATATATATATATATATATATATATATATATAATATATTAACAATGGAAAGGAGTAACCTACTCGAGTTTCATCGATTGATTCTTCAGGGTTACATTAGTTAAATTAATCGAGTTTTCGATTAATCTTAGATGGTTAAATACATGTCCGTTGGAATGGGATTTATCCTTAGTAAGGATAAATCCCATTCCAACGGTTAATTTAACTAATGTAACCCTGAAGAATCAATCGATGAAACTCGAGTAGGTTACTCCCTTCCATTGTTAAAATAAATTTTTGCTTTACATTGAATTGAGCACTTTGTATTTGTTTTTTCTCAATCTTAACCTATGGATACTGTGCGCTTCCAACGATCGTACTCATACCAACCGGTAAGTTACTACTTATACATTAACACACATATTATATATATATATAATATAATATATATATATATATATATATATATATATGAGACCATTTATAACAGAGCTATAAATGTAGGGATAATACTTTGTCATTCAATTTGAATTAGTGAACTTTTGAAAAATATTAATTTCTTTAATTGTTTGTAATAACACATCCAATGAATATTTTGAAATGTGAGTAATTATTTTTTAAATGAATTGCAATCATACCATATCTAATAAAGATAGAAATATAGTGAAAAATATGCATACCTTTAAATTTCAATCATACAAAAACCAAAGAAAAATTATCGCCGTTTCGAAGAATTAATTTCAAAATGGGTAAAAATAATAATAGGTTAATGCACGTTGACAAGAAATTGATTACCACAAATATGTCTTGGAGTGTACACATGTATGTTGTATGACTAGGGATGTACTCATCAATTAACGGCAAATTGTAGTAATAACAATCAACTGCTTCTCTATCAAACTATTCATTGTTGTCTTCAAGAGAAAAAATGGGAACATGGTAACTCAGGAGATCTTTCGACCAGCCCTTCTTCAAGAGTAAATAAATATAAAAATGTGAACAATACCAAAGACAAGACTTACAAAAGGACAATATTCTTTTTTTAATGATATAAAATAGTGAAAGAAGGCACCATACTGAGAATACTAAAATATACGATATGAAATGTTTTTAAATTGTAATGTACACTTACAAAAATGTTGACGCCCATTCGTCTTTGAAAATCTATATTGCAGATATGCAAAATACAAATTGTTGTAATTTCTTTCTACAATAAAATGACGAAATATCGAGTACATTTGGAAAAGACTCAATTAAGAAACAATCAGAACATCTAGAAACAATAGTAACTCCAAAAACTGTTCGGGATGCATTTATTACTTAAGATTAACACATGCATGATAAATAATTTACTAAGAAATTACCATAATTCAAGGGTAAAAAATTTTTTCGAATTTTTTAATTTTTTTAATTTTTAGATTTTATTTGTTTATATATTTATTTTTGTCAAATTCGGCTCGGAGGTCAGCAATTGCAGGCAAAAATATACGAATAAATTCAGTTGAGATTTTGGAAATAATTTAACTCTTCATTTAGATGTATTTTGCTGAAATTTTTCCTAATAATGTTACACACAACACACACACACACACACAAAAAAAAAAAAAAGAACTAATGTATCTATTCATGTCTGGCTCATGTAAATCAACTTAAAAAAGCAAACGAATAAATCTTTGCTTGAAATAATAAAAGTCTCAAATGTCCTTTACTCAGCGTATATTTTTATTATAGCTTAACAGCACAATTTTGATAAAATGTTTTTGTCTATTATATAATATATATATATATATATATATATATATATAATATATATATATATATATATATATACATATCATATCATATCATATCAGATCAGAGAAATATAATGATACTACCTCTTGTCTAAAATATTTGAATCCCATCTAAGTTCTGTGTGGGGGTTTATGTGGAGTGCACGCGTGTATCTTAGTATCCGTCTGTATCTCTATGCGTATGTGGGTTTGATATCTTTTCCGCTGACCCTGATATTGAGCGGTTAACATCAAACATTCTAGTACATACTGAGAAAGGTATTAACCAAGATCAAAGGCATTTAATTTTGAAAAATAGAATTGATAAAGCGAAAATATCGTCTTAATTTTTGTTTGTTTTTCGTGAGTTTTTAGCTGTCAAGTTTCAGCTGCATATGCACAGATATTTGGTGAATTATATTTAGAAAAATATGTGGATTCTAAATTTCTTATTTTCTAAATCATACATATGGTAAATTATATCAAAATATGAGCCCAAGAAACATTGAGTACATAGAGTCACAACTGACACATACACACACAAACATGCACAGGCACACACGCACACACACACACACATACACACACACACACACACACACACACACACACACACACACATATATATAATATATATATATATATATATATATATACCTTATTATTATAGACAAATTAATGATATGTATAATTGTATATAAAATACCTTACAATGAATTAAAATACCTTACAATGAATTATTTTTTTTATTTCAGTGAGAATAACAACGGAAAAGTGCTGATTTCGGCTGCCTTTATTCACATTCCGGCATTTCATTCAAACTCAACTTCGCTTTTCATTCATTGATCTTAAGATATAAGTATCTATCCATATATTCAGCCGTCTAAGTAAAACTGTATTTTTATTTATAAATATACGAACTTTTTGCAATGTGGATATCGCTGTTGGTTTTGATTCAATTCGTTTGTCTTAAGAAAGGCAATTCTCTTTGCCATGAACATGATGCTAGATTAGTCCCCGAAATGAGCGGTCGTATCTCAGACTACGCTCAATTGCTAAACATCAAGTTTTCAATCTTTACAGCTGTTTCGAATCCTGTTTGAACAATCCATCTTGTGTAACTTTCTTCTACAATCCTGTAGCGGAACAATGCCATATACACAGCATCTTGCACAAGCCGTGTAATACCGACCGAAGAGATGTTAATTGGCAATATTGGCAATTTTTCACAGGTAAGTTTGATTTTAAAAAAAACTTGTATGCATCACTATTACATATGATGTTATAAATGAATGAAATATTTTGATAAAAAGTACTTTATGGACATCGGTAACCATATATGGGATACGAATAAATATTACTAGAGGATACGATCTTATAGTTGACTTTAACATCTATTACTCTCTAAGTAAAAGAACAAAAAACAACTTTAAGGTGTACAATGACAGAACAGGTTAAGGTAGCATTGTCTACTCTCTAACCCTAATAAACTTCTCTCTTAACATTCTTCGCCAGGGAAAACTAAGAGAAAAAGTCACACATTCCAATATAATCATTAATATATCTGCCAAATTTGGTTTGGTTCAATTGGTTTTTACGGGATGTCAACCATTGTTTATGTTTAAATGCCGATGTTAGTATGCTTATTTTGGGAGTTTGAAAGGAATTATATAATTTCGATTAACTAATAATAGTCATTTATAACAATTATTACTTTCACGTAATTATAATTAATGCAAATAGTTTGCACAGCAATATGGTTTGAAGTCTTCCTATCTAATGCTAATAATTTTCAAATAGTTTATTTCATTCATAGATCGAACCCTAACAGGCACCACTATTGTTGTAATAGATTTGAGACTAATGGTAAAACTGGGTGAATCCAGACTCTCTGCAATCCCAGAACTGGAGCGTCCTATGTATGACACTAACTCTATCCACTAATGAGGCCTTAATTCTGGAGTTCTGGAGTCCTGGTGAGTGTAGAGTCACTCTAAACCAAGGCCGTAGTACCTGTTGGGACCCATAAATGGGTTAAATAGATATCTTTTAACATCATAAGTATTGGATATAAATAAGTGAAACCATATACGTAATTTTTACAGACAAATAAAAAAAGTATGATTTATAAATGATATCAATGGAATGTTGAATATACTATAAAAGATTTGATTATAATCAAACATTTATAAATAAATCCGATTCTAGCCTTAAATACTCCACAGTAACTTAAAGGAAGCCAAACCAAGGCAAACAAAATCCAGAAGTGAAACACATGCAATCACATGTAATTTAGTGACACTATTTTACAAGGTCTTACTCCTCTGAATGAAATGCAGTTGGCGTGTTCTATGCCTGATTAATGAGGCATACGAAATCTGGTGATTTTATTATAAAATTCACACTTATTATGATAGATGATGCCATGTTGTTAGGTAACTATCATTGAAAGAATCTTCTTTCATTACTAGATATTACCCATCTCACTAAATAAATCTTCAAGCGCTAGCATAAAAGATTTTTTACGACAAAAATATATTTGGTGTTTTATTTGTAAACTTTAGGGAAAACCGATACAACTAATCATTGTTACTACAATCAGTGAAATATTTAAAAGAAAATGATCTATCATGTAACTTTTCAGAGGACTGTGACCCGAAAGATGGACTGATCTTGTATCGAAAAGAAAATGTCTGCTATTTTATCTCTGATGAAAGAAAAACATGGTCAGAGGCAATCCACGAATGCGGTACAAGAAACTTACAAATCTTATTTGTAGACACAAAAGAACTTCAAAATCATTTGTCAATGACATTGAATTATTATTTCGGTAAGTTTTCTTTTCTTTTATAGATATTAAAATTGATTGTGCATTGTTGGTTAGTTGTTTTTATGGCAGGTCAACATTTGTTGAGTTGTTTACCAAGCAATATGGTTTCAAATTAGTATTCCTATACATTAATAATAATCAACACTTGCATATACATATATGAATTGATTATTCCTGTCTAGGTCCCCTAGTACGGCTTCATCATCTTCATGTCACACTAGCAGCACGGATATCCATAATTTCTCGCCAACCATCCCTATCACTCAACGTCACTGACAGGCGTTTCACGCAGACCTCAGTATCCGCACAGAGCTGGTTAATGTAAGTCTTTGCTGGACGGTCCGCAGTGGCATTCCTATATGCTGGCTTCCACGGGAGAACGTCATTTATGAGTTCTTCCTTGCTTCTTCAGTAGTATCACTCGGATGGTTTTGTGTAATAGGGGGCAAATGGCCGTACAGTTGCTTTCTTGTGGGCTATTGTTTCCAAGATATGTTTAAGGTCGCTTGCGGCATTCTTGTGCAGCACCCATCTAGCTTATTCTCCAGGAGATTCGTTAGGGTCCAGGTTGTACAGCCATACAGTAGCACTGACACAACTACGAACTGGAAGAATTTTCACTTTAACTTGTCAGTGACATAGGATTTCTATATGATTGATAATCTGTTTATAGCATACAATGCCTTCCCTATGCGTTCATTAACATCGCTTTCTGTGGATGAGATATTTCTACCTAGGTACGTAAATTGTTCTAAAGGCTTACCGTCGAGTGTAGAGATTCCCCCTTACCTTTTAAAGCACATAAACTCAGTTTTATTGAAGTTCACATATAGTCCGATGTTCCGTGCAACTTTTTCCAGTATGTAGTAGGAATTCGGCCTGTGTAGGCTTATTTGCAAGAAGTGCCTGATTGTCTGCGTAGTTCGCGTTCGTATAGTCTCTGTGGGGTATCGTCTGCTTCTTGTCTTTTTTAGAGTGATACCTTTGTCTTTTATGGGATCTAATGATTTGATAAAACGGCTTGCGTTGACATATTTACCGTTTATAGCAAGTCTATCCATAAATTATGTAAATTATCAATCATTCTGTAAAGATTATTAAAAGTAGAGAACATTAAAATAAAGAAGATTTAGGATTTCATGAAAAGTGAATATTTCCCCTTTTTCTCAATCGATAGAAATCCTAATGTTTCATCTTAATGTCCTGATGGAGGTTTGATTTTGAATTTTTTAACATCGACTTGCCCATCAAGAATGAATTCATCTTTTTTGAATACTTTATTTTTCTATTTTCTACACACTGTCGAATTTAATTCCATATCTTATTCCCATATAAGGAAATGAGAATACATTCTATGAAATTCTTTTTATAAAACTTTTGAAATAAAATCTAACGGTAGTAATTTATGAGCAAATGTATTTTCAGGCTTGATTTCAATTAGCCTTTTCCTTGCAATTTCAACACACTTGGACAACTCCTAGTGAGTTCCATCAACAGCTTGAAAATTTTAAACTCATCCTCAACCAAGACCAAACAGCCAGCAGTGAGTGCTCTGCCTATCTCTCTCTCTCTCTATCGCAAGGACTCGACCAAGGATGATACCAAGGCCCAGATGATACAATTTTTTAAAAACTTTTGACAACGAAATTAGTTTAAAATGTTATCAAAATATTTTTGCAGAATATTCGGATTATCTTGGATGCTATAAAGATGAAATAAAACGAACCCTTTCACCCGCGTTTTCAAATAATAGGATGTCTATTGATTGGTGTCGGGCAACATGTCGTAAAATGAACAACAAATATGCTGGTCTACAGGTCAGTAATTTTATTTCAATGTGAAGCGCCGATACTTTAGCTAGTCTTTTCGAAATGTCAATGTTGGTTTATTCATTGCCTTTTCCCCAATAATTTTAAACGGGTTGTATTATCATATTAAACCTTATTCATAATAAGTAAAAAATAAAATAAATAAAGGAATTTAAAATAATCAAGAATATAAAAACATACATATATAAACATATATATGGTCACTGCCTTCTATTTTCATATAGCATCAATGAATGGCGGGGTTGATATTTGAATCCGAAATAAATATGCTCCTTTCACTTTTTTTTGTGTATGTATATACAAAGTGTGTGTGTGTGAGTGTGGTGTGTGTGTGTGTGTATTTGTGAAAATTGATAAAATAAAAATAACTTTTCAAAAATATCTCCGTGGTTCATTATTTTTGTAAATAAAATAAATAAATAAGAATGAGTGCTTACCCAATCTCTAAACGTTTATTTATTTTTCATTTTAAAATAATAGGGTGAGTCAGAAGTCGTTAATTTCATTCAATATTGAATCTGAATCAAGAATAATTTTAAATATACGGACGGCATATCACCAAGTCCTCTATACACAATCTTAAACTTTCTGATATATTTTATTGCAGTTTCATATTCTAACCCTTGAGTTAGACCCACATGATTTTTTTTATGTGTGTTTATTTTGATAATTGGTGCAATATATTCCCAGCTTAAAGTTTTATGAATTTTATCTTAAGCAACTCCAAATAAAAATTCTGTTTTATACAATTTTTCCTGTTCACTCTGAAGAAAGATATCAGAACAGATGTCTCTTTCTGTACTTTTACTATTGAAGAAGGTCGGAGAATATACTGATCGAAAAGTCTTATAGACAATCAAAAATAAGACAGATGTAATGTTTAAGTTTTGTATCGCCTCTATTTGGGCCATGGTTATAAAAAGCAATTTTTAGTTTCTAATATTACTCAGAATATATGCACTGCTCCGTATTTGTATATTTTTGGTAGTAATTGATTGGTGTAATGTACCTTTATTCATTGTAGGCGCAGATAAATTGCCATTGTGGAAATGATCGATATGATAAATATGGGGAATCGAAAGCGTGTACCTATCGATGTTTAACAAATTCTAAGAAAATCTGTGGTGGCGATTTTGCCAATTCTGTGTATAACTCTGGAGGTAAGTTACTATAGCATTTTATTTAATATCGTCATTATTTTTGTGCAAATTTAAAATCAAAAGTAACCTTATGATAAGGTGTACACTGGTCAAAGCCTTACAATTAAGTCATAGTTAAAGCACTGGATTGTGGATTATAAGTAGTAATAAATCTGCTTAGTACCTAGATGTCGGATTAATAAGAAACATCGGGCGCTGTAAGAATTCGGAGACCTAAATATTTTCAATAAATCACTAACAATTTCTTAAGGAAAATGTCATTTTTGTAAAAAATAAAATCGCAATTTCTCTGTAACAAAACTAAAAATTGCTTAAAATATATGGGGGAGGGGATTAATTTTGGGGGATCGGTTTTGAAAGAATAATTGTGGATATAAATATTTATTTCCGTTGTTCCAGTATGAACCATGATGTGTGGATATAAAGGGCCTCTATCTGTAACTGTAGAAAAAGAACCATTTCCCTTCAGAAGACAAATGCTTAACTAAATATAGAGTAGACTTCTGGCTTATGGATTTCGATCAGAAACGTGTATTTGATTATTTCTAACATTTAACTCGGATGAGTTAACTAAAGTAGACAAAAGTTTGCAATTTGGTGGAATCAGATACCTGCATTTATATCATTGTACACAGCCATTTACAACCCTAATACTTATCCAGCTATCGATAAAAAATATGGTTGACTAAACACTTTGTCCTTGGTAGAGTAACATATCTAGAAGGAAAACTATGAACTCCTACCCACTGACAACATGGCAAGATACGTTGGAGGGGTAAAACCGTGTACAGCAGGCCAAAGACAATCCGATGTTGTGTTCAATCTCAATCTGTCCACTCCTGCGGTGAAACTAATACTAAGTTGTTTAACAACTTGTCCTACCCTTGGACAACATCAATGTCATCAAAAGAGTAGGCCTGCAGCATAGAAAATAGCCCATATTTTATACAGCCTTGCGTTGGCCTGTGCCGAGATCAAGATGCAGATCCATGGGGTCTCAAGGGAGAATGACGATTACCATAAATAGACAAGGGAAAAATCAAGAATTAAATGTATATGTATACCAACGAACCTCTTCATCTAAATAATGCAAGCTACGAATAATTCATTAAATTCATGTTTTGTTTTTTTCTTTAGGTGAATATTTTATCAACACCTCCAGTGTTTCGACAATGAATGTATTTTGGGCTCCAAACGAAACTGGCCCTGTTGCAGGATCCTGTGTCATTCTCAACCCACAGCAGGATCATAAATGGAAAAATGTTGTCTGTAAAAGATAGATATACTTTCTATGTGGAAAAAGGTTCAAATGATCAAGAATGACGTCAATAAGATATATATATATATATATATATATATATATATAATATATATATATATCGGTAACATCCATACATGAACCGGACACTACTAAATTTTATGTAGGTTGTACAAAATCAGATTTCAAAACTAGATTCACAACCATAAACTCTCATTCTCTAATATCAACTAAAAAATGCAACAAACTTAGCTAGCTACATTTGGAATTTATAACACCTATTTATTAAATAAGAATATTAAAGAAATCAAGTACTTGCCGAGGCTTAACTGATCCATGCTTCTTGTGTTTATAAGAACAGTTAGAGATAATTAGATTACCAAATAAGAGAGAATTAAGTGAATAAAAATGATGAATTCATAGGGAAATGCATGCACAGGTTACGTAACGCATTAATGTAAAATTAATATAGATATAACATAAATGCACCAAGTATTTTTTAAATAGCTCAATAGACTCACTAGAGAACTAGAATTTCAAAAAGTTCAAATAAGTAGAAGTAAAGAAAGAGGGAGCAATAAAATATAGGGTAGGGAGGAGAATGGCTAGATAGAATCATTAATCACCTCTGCCTGTTAAAATAGGTTTTACTTAGCACTAACTTCAAAGGAACAAGCTTTGGAGACTAAAGTTATTGACTCTGAGGAGACATAGAATAACAATAAGCTTAAACCTGGCGAGTATACATTTCATTAACCCTTAGATTTACTTAGTTCCCTTGAAGACGGTGTACTAAGAAACACCACAACTGTGGTAGGGGAAATACTTTTCTACAACTATATAATATACTATATATATATATATATAATATATAGTTGGGGAAAATAACTTTTCTACAACTATATAATATATATATATATATATATATATAAAATTGATCATTATAGATCCGAGAAAAATGTACATTTCATAAAGAAAAAAGTCCTCAATGTTTTCGTTCATTGAGTTTTCAAAAATCTCTGATGAGTTGACGATTAGCACCGTCAAATACGCTAGCTTTTATCTTCTCCATGGTCAAGCCTGGAAAAGCCTGGAAAAGCTGATACAAGTAAGTGAAGCAGCCACCCTATCCAGACCTTTGAGAAATGCTGTATTCTGTTCTGTCACCTGAGAGTTGTTGATGAACTTCCTTGCTCTGCAAAATAGCAGTTCCTCCCGCACAGGCCAGTCATTCGTGTAATGCTGAGCACAGTTTCTACATCCACAGACGAAAAACATGGGTACTGGGGAACCCAGAGTGTTGCCCAAACCAAAAAAATCATCATCTTCGAGTCAACACAATTAAACCACTCATGCAGATCGTGAATAATTTTCTCAAAGAATCCTTTCACCGATTCATACTTCTTTCAGTATAGTCGAGTAAGCGAGTGGTACAGAGATACCTGGTTGTCCTTGTGCAACAGAACACTTTTCAGCGATCATATTATTAATTAAAAGTCTTAAATATTTGGTTTTGTACTGCGGCACTCCAACACTTATGCAGCAGCTACGCAATTTCTGTACAGTATACACCAATTTCTTCTCTTAAGAGAAAAAATAGAGGTACATGCCTGTTGCAGTATAAGGTGATGCAAACACTGTCAGAGAGGAGGTTTTTTTTGTTGTTGTTTTTCAATCTAGTTACCACAGGTCGACAAATGACTTATAAGCTGTGATTGCAAAGTAGATCATTTAGCTACTTTTGGAAAAAGGACTTAGAGCATCTTCGGCAAAAACAACTTCTTCATTATCTTCTAGAACATGGATGAATCTTCGTCATTAATGTTGGGAAATTCTCCAAAGACAAGAACTAAATGTCATCAGTGTGAGCAACAGGAAGACGAGCTGATTGAAGATCACAATACTTGAGCCTACTCCGATTCTTTCTGTTGAACTATGTTACATCATTAGCAAGAAGTAGCAGTCGGTGTCATGGTTTGTTGGCTTTCTCCAAATTCAGACACCTTCTAGCCCTTCGTCACAATGCAGATATTCTATGCATACCTTGCATATCATTTGTGGCACGCAAGTTTATTCAGGTCGCTAAGTTTAATTCCAAAATAAACATGGTAAGCATGCTTATGAAAATTATGACTGGATCCTTTTAGAAACATGGTGTATTCAGCGCAGATGCAGAGAGTACGTTGGACCAGGTATTCTGGTCGAAGCATTTCATACCATTTGTAAAATAATTTTTATTTTACAGATGAACGAATGACGTTTACAAATTTGTCATAGATTGACACATACAAAGTTTGTTTATTCAAGAAATGAAATGAAAATGCATCATAATAAAGCGGGAATACTGTATATGTAAAAACAACGTAAAAGCAACATGTGGCAAATGATTTAGGACAATAACGTCGGGCTTATTTATGCAAGATCTTTTGGTTAAAACTATTTCATTCACCTATAAAATGAAGATACATTTAGTCATGAATCGGCACATGAAAACTCTTTCAAATTTAGTTTATTCAAAGACCTAGAATTCAATTTGCATAAAATAAAACAAAAACACTGTACATGTAAAGAAAAACCGTAAAAAACATGTGGTTGACTTAATTGAGAAAAACCAATGACATTTTTGGGTTCAGCACATCAAAGTTTCATAAATCAGTTAAAAGATATTATATTGTTGTTAAGGAAATCAATCATTTTATTGTCTGAGAGGGTCTTTGAAAGACTCGAAACGCGTGTAGCAAACTGAAATATATATGAAAAAATAGGAAAATCAAGTAGCATCTCTCTCTTTCTTTCTCTCCTCTCTCCTCTCTCTCTCTCTCTCTCTCTCTCTCTCTCTCTCTTATATATATATATATATATATATATATATATATATATATCTTTCTGTCTCTTTCTATCTATCTATCTATCTATCTTTATCTCTCCTACTATATTAACACATTTCTTCAATATCACTTACCACCTGATTGATTTCAAAATTTATCATACTTACATTTGACTGTTAAGATTTCTAAAATCAATAAAGTTTTATTCTTTCTTCTCCTCCTTTATATATATAATATATATATATATATATATATATATATATATATATATATATATATATATATAGTTTCGATGCATTGATAGTCAAATATAGCTGTTTCTTTCACATACCATATTGTATCTTTGCACTAATTAGTAATAGTAGATGTGAAATTCTTAAATCGAAAGAATAACTATTGTCATCGTTTTCTTTCATACGAGTAAAAAATGGCAATGACAATAGGTCATGTATCCGTGGACAACACTATATACTCCTGTTTAAAAAGATATAATTAGATTTGTAGTATTCTATCATATATTATTATATATATATATAATTGTGGTGTGTGTGTGTGTGTGTGTGTGTGTGTGTGTGTGTGTGTGTGTGGTGTGTGTTTGTGTGTTGGTATCCATTTGTTTATATTTATACAACTGTTTATATTTATTTAATTGTTCTACTGATGAAAATTTCATTCTTTCGTGTATTAAATTGTTTATATGAACTATTTAAATGTTCTTGGTATGCGCAAAATGAGTTGATTTTGTTTTTTCCATTGGTTGTGTTCAGTATTAGTATATCACGGATTATTAATGCAAATATTGGTCATTTATAACTAGGGACAAGACTAAAACATCTTTCCCTCTACCAAATATTCACTAACATTCATTTACTTAATATTGCACCCTCTTTACTGGCCTGTGATATCAACATGTTTATGACAAAGATCAAAACATGTAATAAACGATTTGTAAAAATGAACAAGCGATACTGCGTTATTATGGTAATGATACAAAACCAAATCTATAACGAAATAATTAGCAGCTCACAGACGAGATTTGTTGGACATGCGCAAACCGTATTCCGGTCTTTCTTTTTAACTCTTTCTGAGATCAGTTTTTATAATAGTTTTAATCTATTATCATCGCATATATTTTCCTTGGAGTAATATGCCTTGATTTACTGAACACCCTCTACGACAAGCAGGAAGGTTTCTTCCATTTAAAAGAACACAAAGTCTAAAAAAGGTCGAAAAGAGTAACATTTAAAACTGATTGGGAGTTTACGGATTGGGACAATTTGTATTACCAATGGAAATATTTGGTGTTATTCGGTGGTAAGTACGAAAAATCCCAAGATATTTGATCTATCTTCATCAATATTCATGATTAGATTAAATTCATAGGCATCGTCATAAAAATGAAATGAATAGTTTTATTAAATCCTACAATTTCATAATGAAAATATTGTTCTTTGATGTTTTATCTATTTCATAAAATAATGTTCTTATTTGTAAGTAAATTATTTGTAAGTAGACTTACAATCAAAGGAAATCATTACTAAGTCAATAATGTATCAGTCGATTTAACATATTTTAAACAATATAACTTGTTTACTGATCAGAAGGGATTTTGATATTACATTTGATCCAAACGATATACTGATTGTAAATTGAAAATTACATGACATGACCATAATGATAAGTATCTGAATAAAGAAAAAATTATATTAATCGCATCTTATAGATGCACTAGTGTACATATTAGTGATATTCCTAGATTGATCAGGGGGTTCGGGTCTATCAACATCAGATCCTTTCTCTAGGTGACCCAGCTAGGATTAATTTTTTTCTTGCTTGTTTCCTAGCTGCAAAATCTCCATTCACTTTAATTGTAGGATCTGCATTTATTCTGGTTAATAAACTAAATTTCACCATAATTTATACACAAACACACAATACGCACCCACACGCACACAACACACACACACACACACCACACACATATATATATATATTATATATAATATATATATATATATATATATATATAGATAGATAGAACATAGATACATAGATACATAGATACTAGATAGATCAGAACGCTGAGTAGTCAGGAGAATGGACGTGTTTTTTTCGCTGCTCCAAGAAGTAGCGATTTATTTATTGTTTTAAAGCATATAAGGGAAGTGACAATTATTATTTTATTTATTTTTCATTTATTATTTACTAGTGAAACACATTAATTTCATACGCGATTTATACGCATTTAATTATGTGGAAATGTATGTTTATTGTTCATCATTGCGTTATTCGGTAATGTCACATTTAATAACATAACTTTAATAAATAATTTACTTTGTTTTATCAAATTGTATGTATCTTGTATATATTGTGAAATATCTGGAATTGACACGATAACAGACTTAGTTATAGTACATTTAATTATTTACTATGTTATTAATTATGTATTTATCTTGATATTTATTTTACTTTTATTCTCTCATTAATGTTTTAAATTCATTGTTTATTTTACAAATTTATAAAGTTTTATAAGATTCTTTTTTTTTTTTGAAGTTGCGTAAATATAAACAATTAGCTAGATTTCTTTACTCATATTTTACGTTTGAATTCAATTCTATTAGTTGCGTCTTGATTTTTTTTTAAACGTTATTTTTTTTTTTTTTCTTTCTTTTTTTAACGTCATTTTCTTACCGTTCACTAAAGCTAGTTAAAAAAAGAAAAAATGTTTATTTTCACACATAACATTAACAAATATGTGTGAAGGATGAATAACTAATTAGAACTGAGCCTACTCTAGTAGTTAACCACCTTTGCTATTTCATATGTTTACTTTATCATAAACAGTTTAAAATATTAATAGCACACTTAATAGTAGTAGTAGTAGTATAATTATAATAATAATAATAACTATAACAATAGATATGATTATAATAATGATGATAATAATAATAACTTTCACAATAAATATGATATTATATAATATAATATAATAGTAATAACTATCACGATAAATAATAATAATAATAATAATAATAATAATAATAATAATAATAATAATAATAATAATGTTACTTCAGCTTATATATATTAGATTTCGATCCATTTACTTCGGCTAACAGTGTTCAGAAATACATATATTTATAATAATCTGAAACGAAAATTCACTACACCAAAACCCACAAGGTATATGGTAACCAGCCATATACCTGATGTCCCGGAGAGGTTAAACTCCGTGATAAAACAACATGCGATCAAAACAAACACCTAACGTGTGGCACACGGTGCACCTGTATGGGCTATGTTGTATTGATGGAGAGAATGTGCTTTGCATAGCACAAGCAACAGACCACTCTAAACAATCGTAGTGCAGGTTGATCAGCAACTGAGTGACTAAAAATACTGCTAATGCGAGTTTTTTTTTTTTTTATTTTTTTTTTACCAAAATCCCATGGCGAGGAAGAGATGCGACGGGGACAGGCGGAGGATGTCGCTGGAAGTCTTTAGCTAGAACTTCACACATGGGTGGTGAGAGGTAGACGGCCGCTGTGTATTACAAAATCGGACATTACTACACTTCGTGTCCTCCTCTCATAACAAAGCAGCCCTATTTAGGGATGGCACTGCTTTCCTCACATGGGGAACGGTCAATAAAAGGCGACCCAAAAATTGCATGTCCGTACATGACCCTGCTATAAGGTACATATGGCTGGGCATCCAAATTGTGCACCCGAAATTTCAGAAAATCTAAAATTAATGAAACAAACATGTTCATAGCATCTTGGAACGTAAGGACACTTCAAGACAACAAGAAAAACCCTGAACGTAATCTGCGATTATTGCAAACAAACAAACATTAGTATTGCAGCTCTATCAGAACCAGGCTTCCAGGCAAAGGGGAACTAAAAAAATGGATGGTGGTTACACCTTCTTTTGGGGTTGGTCTCCCTGAAACTGCAAAGAGAGTCCGGTGTTGGGTTCGCCATCAGAAATGACATTGTTTTAAAATTGGAATCGCTGCAGTTGTATTTCTGACAGGCTGATGTCTCTTCGCTTACCTATCGGAAGGAATAAATATGCGACCTTGCTGAGTTGTTATGGCCTACAATGGACTCCAATGAGGAGGTTAAAGGAATCCTTTTACAGTAACCTTCGTGTTCTACTGAGACGTACAACATTTCGTGATAAACTCTATGTTATGGGTGACTTCAATGCTCGTGTTGGATGTGACACACTGACTTGGGGAAGAGTAATTGGTAAACATGGCGTAGGAAAGGTAAACTCTAATGGTCTGTTACTGCTGTCTCTTTGTTGTGAATTCAGTCTTGTGATTACCAACACGATTTTCCAGCAACGGAATAGTTTCAAAACTACCTGGCGGCATCCTAGATCAGGCCACTAACATCTCATTGACTACATTATAGTTCGTGGCCGTGATTGTCGTGACATAAAGCTAACTCGTTCACTAGCTATTGGGCAATGTTGGTCAGACCACAAGATTGTTAGCGCTTGCACTGGCATGCATGTAAGGAAACCTGTTCGAAACAACAGAGCTAAACAACCAAGAAAGGTAGATGTAACCAAGTTAAAATATATGAAAATCTTGAGCTCTTTCCAAACATTATCTGAATCCAAGCTCATGTCTTTCGACATTGGGGATGAAGTTGAAGCGACATGGTCGGGTCTACGGGAAATTCTCTATAGCTCGGCAAAAGAAACGCTTGGGTATGCCCATCGGAAACATCAAGATTGGTTCGATTCAAATGATTCAGAAATACAACCTCTCCTTGAAAACATGCATAAATGTCATCAAGTCTGGATGAACGATAAAAAATGTCAAACAAAGAAAGATGCATTTAAATTAGCTAAAGGAAAATCACAAGCCAGATTGAGGAAGATGAAGGAAAGTTGGTGGACATCAAAAGCAAAAGCTTTGCAAGAGGCTGCTGACAAACATGATCTTAAATCATTCTATCAAAATCTAAAGGGTGTCTTTGGTCCAATTCCCAATGGTCTATCACCAATTATGTCAGTGGATAACATTCTCTTGACTGACAAAAGTGATATTGTCAAACGTTGGGCGGAACATTTTTCTACAGTCCTGAACCAGAAATCTTCTTTCGATACTCATGTAATAGACAATCTTCCCCAGAGACCTGTTGTACAATCCCTATCTGCAAACATGTCAATACTTGAGGTGAAGAAAGCTATCAAACAACTTTCAAATGGAAAAGCACCTGGCGAAGATGGAATTTCAGCAGAATTGTATAAACGTGGAACCAATCTTTTGACACACAGGCTCTGCAAATTCTTCAACCTTGTGTGGGACAAGGGTAAAGTCCCGCAACAATTTAAGGACGCATCAATTGTCCATTTATACAAGAACAAAGGAAGTAAGTATGACTGTGACAACCACAGAGGAATATCTCTTCTCTCGGTTGCTGGCAAAATCCTTGGTCGTATCATCCTTAACAGGCTTAATGACTTTGTCTCAGGATCAGCACTACCATAAACTCAGTGCGGTTTTTGCTCAGCTTCTCGAGCGAAGACGGTTCCTCTACCTGAAAACCGAGTTTAAGTGCTGATCCTGAGACAAAGTGCCTGTTACGACCAAGGATTTTGCCAGCAACCGAGAGAAGAGATATTCCTCTGTGGTTGTCACAGTCATACTTACTTCCTTTGTTCTTGTATAAATGGACAATTGATGCGTCCTTAAATTGTTGCGGGACTTTACCCTTGTCCCACACAAGGTTGAAGAATTTGCAGAGCCTGTGTGTCAAAAGATTGGTTCCACGTTTATACAATTCTGCTGAAATTCCATCTTCGCCAGGTGCTTTTCCATTTGAAAGTTGTTTGATAGCTTTCTTCACCTCAAGTATTGACATGTTTGCAGATAGGGATTGTACAACAGGTCTCTGGGGAAGATTGTCTATTACATGAGTATCGAAAGAAGATTTCTGGTTCAGGACTGTAGAAAAATGTTCCGCCCAACGTTTGACAATATCACTTTTGTCAGTCAAGAGAATGTTATCCACTGACATAATTGGTGATAGACCATTGGGAATTGACCAAAGACACCCTTTAGATTTTGATAGAATGATTTAAGATCATGTTTGTCAGCAGCCTCTTGCAAAGCTTTTGCTTTTGATGTCCACCAACTTCCTTCATCTTCCTCAATCTGGCTTGTGATTTTCCTTTAGCTAATTTAAATGCATCTTTCTTTGTTTGACATTTTTATCGTTCATCCAGACTTGATGACATTTATGCATGTTTTCAAGGAGAGGTTGTATTTCTGAATCATTTGAATCGAACCAATCTTGATGTTTCCGATGGGCATACCCAAGCGTTTCTTTTGCCGAGCTATAGAGAATTTCCCGTAGACCCGACCATGTCGCTTCAACTTCATCCCAATGTCGAAAGACATGAGCTTGGATTCAGATAATGTTTGGAAAGAGCTCAAGATTTTCATATATTTAACTTGGTTACATCTACCTTTCTTGGTTGTTTAGCTCTGTTGTTTCGAACAGGTTTCCTTACATGCATGCCAGTGCAAGCGCTAACAATCTTGTGGTCTGACCAACATTGCCCAATAGCTAGTGAACGAGTTAGCTTTATGTCACGACAATCACGGCCACGAACTATAATGTAGTCAATGAGATGTTAGTGGCCTGATCTAGGATGCCGCCAGGTAGTTTTGAAACTATTCCGTTGCTGGAAATCGTGTTGGTAATCACATAGACTGAATTCACAACAAAGAGACAGCAGTAACAGACCTTAGAGTTTACCTTTCCTACGCCATGTTTACCAATTACTCTTCCCCAAGTCAGTGTGTCACATCTAACACGAGCATTGAAGTCACCCATAACATAGAGTTTATCACGAAATGTGTACGTTCAGTAGAACACGAAGGTTACTTTAAAAGGATTCCTTTACCTCGTCATTGGAGTCCATTGTAGGCCCATAACAACTAGCAAGGTCGCATATTTATTCCTTCCGATAGTAAGCGAAAAGACATCAGCCTGTCAGAAATACCAAACTGGCAGTGATTCCAATTTTAAAATAATGTCATTTCTGATGGCGAACCCAACACCGGACTCTCTCTTTGCAGTTTCAGGGAGACCAACCCCAAAGAAGGGGTAACCACCATCCATTTCTTTAGTTCCCTTTGCCTGGATGCCTGGTTTCTGATAGAGCTGCAATACTAATGTTGTTTTGTTTAAGAAACCGTGCAATAATCGCAGATCTGCGTTCAGGGTTTTTCTTGTTATCTTGTGTGTCCTTACGTTCCAAGATGCTATGAACATGTTTGTTTTTATTAATTTTTAGATTTTCTGAAATTTCGGGTGCACAATTTGGATGCCCAGCCATATGCACCTTTATAGCAGGGTCATGTACGGACATGCAATTTTTGGTCGCCCTTTATTGACCGTTCCCATGTGAGGAAAGCAGTACCATCCCTAAATAGGGCTGCTTGTTATGAGAGGAGGACACGAAGTGCCAGTAATGTCCGATTTTGTAATACACAGCGGCCGTCTACCTCTCACCACCCATGTGTGAAGTTCTAGCTAAAGACTTCAGCGACATCCTCGTTGTCCCCGTCGCCATCTCTTCCTCGCCATGGGATTTTGGTAATTAAAAAAATAAAAAACTTTTTAAAAAACTCGCATTAGCAGTATTTTTAGTCACTCAGTGCTGATCAACCTGCACTACGATTTGTTTAGAGTGGTCTGTGCTTGTGCTATGCAATCACACCTCTCCATCAATACAACATAGCCCATACAGGTGCACCGTGTGCCACACGTTTAGGTGTTTGTTTTGATCGCATATTGTTTTATCACGGAGTTTGACCTCTCCGGGACATCAGGTATATGGCTGGTTACCATATACCTAGTGGGTTTTGGTGTAGTGAATTTTTCGTTTCAGATTGTTAAATATATGTATTTCTGACACTGTTAGCCGGAGTAAAATGAATCGAAATCTAATATATATAAGTGGAAGTAGACAATTATTATTATTATTATTATTATTATTATTATTATATTATTATTATTATTATTATTATATTAATATCATATTTATCGTGAATAGTTATTACTATTATCATTATTATTACTGTTATATAATCATATTTATTGTGAAAGTTATTATTATTATCATCATTTTATAATCAATATCTATTGTTATATGTTATTATATTATTATAATGGTATTATCATTACTACTACTACTATTAAGTCGTGCTATTAATATTTAAACTGTTTAATGATAAAGTAAACATATGAAATAGCAAAGGTGGTTCACTACTAGATTAGGCTCAGTTCTAATTAGTTATCATCCCTTCACACATTTTTTGTTAATGTTATGTGTGAAAATAAACATATTTCTTTCTTTTTTTTAACTAGCTTTAGTGAACGGTAAGAAAATGACGTTAAAAGAAAAGAAAGAAAAAAACAAAAAAACAACGTTTTAAAAAAAATCAAGACGCAACTAATGGAATTGAATTCAAACGTAAAATATGAGTAAAGAAATCTAGCTAATTGTTTATATTTACGCAACTTCAAAAAAAAAAAAAAGAATCTTATAAATACTTTATAAATTTGTAAA
>CM042147.1:96952405-96957405 GCA_023376005.1 Doryteuthis pealeii | reverse complement strand
TTATGTTATATCTATATTAATTTTACATTAATGCGTTACGTAACCTGTGCATGCATTTCCCTATGAATTCATCATTTTTATTCACTAATTCTCTCTTATTTGGTAATCTAATTATCTCTAACTGTTCTTATAAACACAAGAAGCATGGATCAGTTAAGCCTCGGCAAGTACTTGATTTCTTTAATATTTCTTATTTAATAATAGGTGTTATAAATTCCAAATGTAGCTAGCTAAGTTTGTTGCATTTTTTAGTTTGATATTAGAGAATGAGAGTTTATGGTTTGTGAATCTAGTTTTGAAATCTGATTTTGTACAACCTACATAAAATTTAGTAGTGTCCGGTTCATGTATGGATGTTACCGATATATATATATATATATATATATATATTATATATATATATATATATATATTCTTATGACGTCATTCTATGATCATTGAACCTTTTTCCACATAGAAAGTTTATATCTATCTTTACAGACAACATTTTTTCCATTTATGATCCTGCTGTGGGTTTGAGATGACACAGGATCCTGCAACAGGGCCAGTTTCGTTTGGAGCCCAAAATACATTCATTGTCGAAACACTGGAGTGTTTGATAAAATATTCACCTAAAGAAAAAAACAAAACATGAATTTAATGAATTATTCGTAGCTTGCATTATTTAGATAAGGTTCGTTGGTATACATATACATTTAATTCTTGATTTTTCCCCTTGTCTATTTATGGTAATCGTCATTCTCCTTGAGACCATGGATTCTGCATCTTGATCTCGGCACAGGCCAACGCAAGGCTGTATAAAATATGGGCTATTTTCTATGCTGCAGGCCTACTCTTTTGATGACATTGATGTTGTCCAAGGGTAGGACAAGTTGTTAAACAACTTAGTATTAGTTTCACCGCAGGAGTGGACAGATTGAGATTGAACACAACATCGGATTGTCTTTGGCCTGCTGTACACGGTTTTACCCCTCCAACGTATCTTGCCATGTTGTCAGTGGGTAGGAGTTCATAGTTTTCCTTCTAGATATGTTACTCTACCAAGGACAAAGTGTTTAGTCAACCATATTTTTTATCGATAGCTGGATAAGTATTAGGGTTGTAAATGGCTGTGTACAATGATATAAATGCAGGTATCTGATTCCACCAAATTGCAAACTTTTGTCTACTTTAGTTAACTCATCCGAGTTAAATGTTAGAAATAATCAAATACACGTTTCTGATCGAAATCCATAAGCCAGAAGTCTACTCTATATTTAGTTAAGCATTTGTCTTCTGAAGGGAAATGGTTCTTTTTCTACAGTTACAGATAGAGGCCTTTATATCCACATCATGGTTCATACTGAACCGGAAATAAATATTTATATCCACAATTATTCTTTAAAAAACCGATCCCCAAATTAATCCTCCCCCATAATATTTTAAGCAATTTTTAGTTTGTTACAGAGAAATTGCGATTTTATTTTTACAAAAAATGACATTTTCCTTAAGAAATTGTTAGTGATTATTGAAAATATTTAGGTCTCCGAATTCTTACACGCGCCCGATGTTTCTTATTAATCCGACATCTAGGTACTAAGCAGATTTATTACTACTTATAATCCACACATCCAGTGCTTTAACTATGACTTAATTGTAAGGCTTTGACCAGTGTACACCTTATCATAAGGTTACTTTTGATTTTAAATTTGCACAAAAATAATGACGATATAATAAAATGCTATAGTAATTACCTCCAGAGTTATACACAGAATTGGCAAAATCGCCACCACAGATTTTCTTAGAATTTGTTAAACATCGATAGGTACACGCTTTCGATTCCCATATTATCATATGATCATTTCCACAATGGCAATTTATCTGCGCCTACAATGAATAAAGGTAACATTAACACAATCAATTACTACCAAATATACAAATACGGAGCGTGCATATATTCTGAGTAATATTAGAATAAAAATTGCTTTTTATAACCATGGCCCAAATAGAGGCGAATACAAAACTTAAACATTACATCTGTCTTATTTTTGATTGTCTATAAGACTTTTCGATCAGTATATTCTCCGACCTTCTTCAATAGTAAAAGTACAGAAAGAGACATCTGTTCTGATATCTTTCTTCAGAGTGAACAGGAAAAATTGTATAAAACAGAATTTTTATTTGGAGTTGCTTAAGATAAAATTCTAAAATTTAAAGCTGGGAATATATTGCACCAATTATCAAAATAAACACACATAAAAAAAATCATGTGGGTCTAACTCAAGGGTTAGAATATAAACTGCAAATAAAATATATCAGAAAGTTTAAGATTGTGTATAGAGGACTTGGTGATATGCCGTCCGTATATTTAAATTATTCTTGATTCAGATTCATTATTGAATGAAATTAACGACTTTCTGACTCACCCTATTATTTTTAAAATGAAAATAAATAAACGTTTAGAGATTGGGTAAGCACTCATTCTTATTTATTTTAATTTTATTTACAAAATAATGAACCACGAGATATTTTTGGAAAAGTTATTTTTATTTTATCAATTTTCACAAATACACACACACACACACACTCACACACACAACTTTGTAATATACATACACAAAGTGAGGAGCATATTTATTCCGCTTTCAAATATCAACCGCATTCATTGATGCTATATGAAAAATATAGAAGGCAGTGACCATATATATGTTTATATATGTATGTTTTTATATTCTTGATTATTTTAAATTCCTTTATTTATTTTATTTTTTACTTATTATGAATAAGGTTTAATATGATAATACACCCGTTTAAATATTGGGGGAAAGGCAATGAATAAACCAACATTGACATTTCGAAAAGACTAGCTAAAGTATCGGCGCTTCACATTGAAATAAAAATTCTGACCTGTAGACCAGCATATTTGTTGTTCATTTTACGACATGTTCCCGACACCAATCAATAGACATCCTATTATTTGAAAACGCGGGTGAAGGGTTCGTTTTATTTCATCTTTATAGCATCCAGATAATCGAATATTCTGCAAAAAATATTTTGATAAATTTTAAACTAATTTCGTTGTCAAAAGTTTTTAAAAAATTGTATCATCTGGGCCTGTTATCTTGGTCGAGTCCTTGCGATAGAGAGAGAGAGAGATAGGCAGAGCACTCACTGCTGGCTGTTTGGTCTTGGTTGAGGATGAGTTTAAAATTTTCAGCTGTTGATGGAACTCACTAGAGTTGTCCAAGTGTGTTGAAATTGCAAGAAAAGGCTAATTGAAATCAGCCTGAAAAACATTTGCTCCTAAATTACTACCGTTAGATTTTATTTTCAAAGTTTTATAAAAGAATTTCATAGAATGTATTCTCATTTCCTTATATGGGAATAAGATATGGAATTAAATTCGACATTGTGTGTAGAAAATAGAAAATAAAGTATCAAAAAAGATGAATTCATTCTTGATGGGCAAGTCGATGTTAAAAATTCAAATCAAACTTCCATCAGGACATTAGAATGAAACATTAGGATTTCTATCGATTGAGAAAAAGGGGAATATTCACTTTTCATGAAATCCTAAATCTTCTTTATTTTTACTGTTCTCTACTTTTTAATAATCTTTACAGAATGAATTGTAATTTACATAATTTATGGATAGACTTGCTATAAACGGTAATATGTCAACGCAAGCCGTTTATCAAATCATTAGATCCCATAAAAGACAAAGGTATCACTCTAAAAAGACAGAAGCAGACGATACCCCACAGGACTATACGAACGCGAACTACGCAGACAATCAGGCACTTCTTGCAAATAGCCTACACAGGCCGAATTCCTACTACATACTGGAAAAAGTTGCACGGAACATCGGACTATATGTGAACTTCAATAAAACTGAGTTTATGTGCTTTAAAAGTAAGGGGGAATCTCTACACTCGACGGTACCTTTAGAACAATTTACGTACCTAGGTAGAAATATCTCATCACAGAAAGCGATGTTTAATGAACGCATAGGGAAGGCATTGTATGCTATAACAGATTATCAATCATATAGAAATCTATGTCACTGACAAGTTAAAGTGAAAATTCTTCCAGTTCGTAGTTGGTCAGTGCTACTGTAATGGCTGTACAACCTGGACTAAACGAATCTCCTGGAGAATAAGCTAGATGGGTGCTGCACAAGAATGCCGCAAGCGACCTTAAACATATCGGAAACAATAGCCCCACAGAAAGCAACTCGTACGGCCATTTGCCCCTATTACACAAACCATCCGAGTGGTACTACTGAAGAGCAAGGAAGAACTCATAATGACGTTCTCCCGTGGAAGCCAGCATATAGAATGCCACTGGCGGACCGTCCAGCAAGACTTACATTAACCAGCTCTGTGCGGATACTGAGGTCTGCGTGAAAGCTGTCAGTGGACGTTGAGTGATAGGGATGGTTGGCGAGAAATTATGGATATCGTGCTGCTAGTGTGACATGAAGATGAGAAAGCCGTACTAGGGACCTAGACAGGATAATCAATTCATATATGTATATGCAAAGTGTTGATTATTATTAATGTATAGGAATACTAATTTGAAAACATGATTGCTTGGTAACAACTCAACAAATGTTGACCTGCCAATAAAACAACTACCAACATGCACAATCAATTTTAATATTATAAAGAAAAAGAAAACTTACCGAAATAATAATTCAATGTCATGACAAAATGATTTTGAAGTTCTTTTGGTCTACAAATAAGATTTGGTAAGTTTTTTGTAACCGCATTCGTGATTGCCTCTGAACCATGGTTTTTCTTCATCAGAGATAAAATAGCAGACATTTTTTTTCGATACAAGATCAGTCATCTTTCGGGTCACAGTCCTCTGAAAAGTTACATGATAGATCATTTTCTTTAAATATTTCACTGATTGTAGTAACATGATTAGTTGATCGGTTTTTCCTAAAGTTTACAAATAAAACACCAAATATATTTTTTGTCGTAAAAAAATCTTTTATGCTAGCGCTTGAAGATTTA
>CM042147.1:96897761-96952305 GCA_023376005.1 Doryteuthis pealeii | reverse complement strand
CAAAGTTTCGGCTGATGTCCCTCCGGCTTCTTCGGGTATTTCTTGTCGGACTCGGCGAAACCTTCTTGTAATTGCGGAGCTATCACGGACTTTGAACCCACCCCTTTATTAGGCCACGGGGGTATCCTGTTCTCATTCCCACTAACCATAAGCTGGGGTACAGGTGTTTAAGCTTTAATTATTATTCTTATGTTACTGTTGTCCCTGACCAGGATTGAACCTCAGTCTAGAGAAACTGGCATTTAGAACTGTCTTAATCTAACTCCTTTATCTAGCTAGGATATGTGTTCATTGGACAATCCAGTGGAATTTTTTCAATTGCAAAAGTTACAATTTTATTTTCGTAAAAACGATTTAAGTAGTCTCTGGCAGGCATCTTGATCAAAATGGACGAAAAAAACGTTTTAAATATATCAAATAAATATATGTGTAATATTATTTTGCTTTTACTGATGCTCATTATGTTTACTACTTTTCGACTAGACGAAAAATTTGACCTTAAATAATCAATTTAATAAAATTTTATTCGCTTTTTAAAAATGAAAAGCAGATGATATTTTGGCAGACCTCTCTTTTCCCTAATCAATTCTAGCGAGAGCTTAATGGGTGACCCAACGGTCACGTTTTGGCTAGTATATATATATATAATATTATGTGTGTGTGGTGTGTGTGTAGTGTGTGTGTAGTTTAATTGTGTGCATAACAAGTACAAATCTTGCCAATGGTCCACATACATATTATTTCTTTGCACCAAATAGTATAGCACTACTACTACAATTATTACTAATAGATTAATATGCAGTCTTATATTTTATGAATTTTGTGACAAATTGATGTCATTGTTTTTGTTTTTTTGTTTGTTTGCGTTTTGTTTTTTCGGTTACCAGCTCTTCAAGATAAGGAGAAACATTAAAAATTATATTTTATTTTCAAACCGGCAAATAAATAATTAATACAGATTGGTTATAAAAATACTTTTCAATATCAATCTAAAATATTTGACACTCATGGTACACATAAAGTTTTGTTTGATTAATCTATCATTGAAACTTACAGACATTCATCCTGGAAAATTATCTCTCCATAAAAAAATCTTAGCTCTATAACCCTTTTGATATACAGAAATCATGACGTATATTTTCCATGATACTTAGATTTTGAAATAATTGTATATAAAATATATATATATATATATTAATATATATATATATATATATATATTATATATATATATATATATATCAACATTTTGTAAACTTTTGACTAGCCCTACCAGTGATTTTTGGGGTTTTGTAATAAATAGCATGAATTTCCCGAAATGTGTTCTATAGTGCCGTACATCAACATATTATAATTCATTTTACCTAATTCCAGCACCATTCTCTAAAGCGTAGTTTTGGCACCCGACTAACAGAAGACAATCTGTGCTGGCTATCATGGACTCAAATACAAACTTGAAATGTTCCTCTACAAAATATGTGTTTGTTAATAACTCTATTTAAAATAGTTTGATTTGGCTTGTATAAAACTCCATTTGAGATATCCTATATATCAAATATGAATTGATATACTAATTTTAAAGTGATATGATATAAATATTATAAATTTTATTCATGCAAATAAACTTGTAATAATATATATATATATTAATATAAAATATCTAACATTGGATTATTACATGTTGCAGCGATAATTACAAGTCAAGACTTCTGCTGATTGTTCGTGTACATGAATTTGATTTGTGCAAGGCGGAAGGCCGAATTTTTAAAAACTATAAACGTATCTATCATATACTCAACACATTCGTCAGAAATCTAACTATAATATATAAAAAAACAACTTTATTATGAGGCTATCACTATTGTTAATTTCAATTATTTTGTCTTGAGAGAGTCAAATCTCTTCATGAATATTATGCTGGCTTAGTCCCAGTAATGGAGGTCGGATCCGGGACTATGCTCATATTGATAAAATATATAATGCCTCTCTACAGACTGTTTCGAAACCTGCTTCCTCAATTCTTCTTGTGTGACTTTCTTCTACAATTCGCAAGCTGGAAGATGCCAAACTCACAGTGTATTGCTCAGGCCGCTTTCTACCGACCAAAAGATGTTAATTGGAGATATACCAAATCTATACAGGTAAGATATTCATTTAATATATTGTTAAAATTTATCCCTGGTTCGAATCGCACGGACCTAGGACAAACGACAGTCACAATATATAAGGCTCAGCAATATGCTTTAGGTGTTAATGAACGGAAATTTCAAACGAGAGTAAAAATCTTCTCTCTGGCAGTTTGGAATATTTTTATTTTATAATCATTTTATTCACACACACACACGCACATACACGCACACACACATACACCACACACACACATTACAACACACCACACACACACACACATATGTAATATATATATATATTATAATATATATATATATATATATATATATATATATATAGGAAGACTGGATTTTTTAGCCTTGCTTAGATTACCAATCTATGAGAATGAAACATTCTGAATTAACCAGCTATACCCAGCTTAAACATTGACCTTGTGTCATTCTGTCCGTGAAGAATTTAATACAGAATACAAAATGAAAAGAAATGATTAATTGGAAAAAAAAAACAGATTTAATTACAACTGAAAAGTCAACATTTAGAACAGAAAATAATGTTCACACTTTTCCAGATTTGCGCGAAATTTTATTATTCATTTTCCTCTTTTCTTTTTTTCACTTTTTTTCTTTCTTTTTTATAGAACTGAAGGAAAAGTTTTTTCTCTCTCTTTGCATTTACTCTTTTTATTGGAATAATGTGTCTTCAACCGTTCATATGCATCAAGAAAAAATCAATTATACACTAGTGTAAGATTTTATGATACTTAAGGTACATTCTATAAGGTTAGGTCCATAATAATAAAAATAGGGTATGATTGTTGCGAAGCCCATTTCAAGTGCCGGCTGCTATTGGGTTCTTCCTACTCATATCGGATTTCTTCTTTGATCGGCTAGCTATACACTTTTCTTGGTTCTATATTTTGTTCTTTGGTAATAGTACAAAACAAAGCTTGTGTATATATATATTTTATTCCCCAGATATATTCTTAACCCGACGCGTGTAGGGAGCGGCAGCAAAGATGAAAGAGCACATATGGCCTCAAAGGTGCATAAGCCTCAACTTCGCTAACTTATCTTTATACTTTCACAGAGTCACCTGGTCCCATGACTCTCTAAGCCAATGAGAGCCCTGTTCCAGACGAACTTAATTTCAAGACCTCTTAATCAAACTTCCCATAATTTACCATAATTTTGGGCTATTTTCTACCTTCTAAAATGATAGGCTCAGCCAATCCATTATCTAATATACCTTATGTTCATCATTTTCAATTTCATAATTGTCGTGTTATGAATTTCTTTTACTTTGCTTCTCAATTCTGAAGCTATTCCTTCTTAATATCTTCGTAATTGATTTATCATTGCAGCTATGCTCCTCTTTCCTATATGATTGGTTGCTCCAAGATGCATGCATGACAATTTCTTAAAAAGACATTACAGGGCCATCCGTATCCATCTTGGGCAACAAAAACATACTAGGACCATTACTAAAATCCTAGTCACTCACCCACGTGACTTCAGGTCATTATAGTAATAACTTTCGCCTGGATACACATTGTCACTAACGACCTAAATGACCTAAATAATAATTTTCACCTGGAGTAAACAACGAACATTCCAACAAAACATACAAACTCTAACAAAGTTTACATTTATGGCACAAAACACAGTACATCAAACATGTATTCAACAACATCACAAAAATAAATACATACAGAAAAAAACAACTAAAATATACCACGCAAAACAGATTTACATTCATTGGTTTAATCTTACAATCAACCCTATTGCCCTTATGACAAGCCCCAGCCCTTTTATATCCTATATGTTCTAGAAGGTGGTGACTGTAGGTTTTCATATCCTGGGTATGACGTTAAACTCTATCTAATGGTGAAGTTCCAGTTCTGGGGTCTGGTGAATGTGGAGTACCCCTTCATCACCATTGCTCCTACGTCCACTCCGATCCGGAGTAGTAGTAACTTCTTAGTGTCCCATCTATGGGTTAAATAGAAAAAATGTGTTTAAAACAAATTTAATAACCATCAAGAAGGAATAAAACAAAAACTTCTTCGGCGTAAAAGGACCAATGGGTTGACATGCCGTAAACCCAACCTAACAAACAATACGAATTACAAATATTAAAGGAACTAAAAATCTAAA
The DNA here is from genome assembly GCA_023376005.1 of Doryteuthis pealeii. Lineage (NCBI taxonomy): Eukaryota > Metazoa > Mollusca > Cephalopoda > Myopsida > Loliginidae > Doryteuthis > Doryteuthis pealeii. The sequence continues at coordinate 96,948,022 of CM042147.1, read as the reverse complement.
CACAAAAAAATTTCCACTAGGAAACTTAATTCCAAAATAAAATTTCACTAATGCTAATTTAGACATAACAGAACACAGCTACAAAATTTTCAATTTGCGAACAAAAATTAATAAATCCATACACGTATAATAAACTTTATTGTAACCTCAATTAAATTTCCCTGTCTAAAATTTCATATCTATCAAAAAAAAAAAAGATGTAGATAATATCTTCTTCCTAATCAAACGGTGGACTTTTAAATTAAAACTTAATGAAATTTCCAAAAATGACGCTAATATGTGCTGGATTTGAACAAAATTCAAAGATAGTGATTGGTTATCTCTACAAATAAAATTCAAAATGACGTGCATTTAATTATAACATTCACAATTTAAGATTAAACAAAACACTTAAAAATACCGTCTAATCCACGCATGGTAACTATAAAAAAACTTTACAAATAGTGAATACAACTATGAGAGGAACAAACTTTATGTGCTCATTTTTACTGGAACTCTCTGAACATAGGAATTAGTTCTATGGAATGGGTAAAAAAACATTGTTCAAATCATGTAATAAAACAATTAAAAAGTTACTTCAAATACTTTAAATACTATCCATCAAGTATAGTTTTTTTCTTCTTTCTTAACTTTTGAGTGTTCATGTCTGTCTTTTGTCTCATTGTTTCTAATATCCCTTATATTGTTTTAACTTTTAAACATTAAACATTTTTCTCTTCTAAACGAGATATCAGCTTATTTATTATCAGGTTAACGCGTTAGCCGATGGGCTGGAGTCTGAGTGACAGTAAGTCTCCTCAGGTCTCCAGATTAATTATGAGGTTTTCACACTTGCCGTAGTCGGTGGTTCACTGGAGGCTGAATGACAGCAAGTCTCTTCAGGTCTCCCGGACTTTTCTGAGTATTCTAGTCCGTAGTTTGGATGGTCCTGATTTTCCTCTGATTTCCAATTCACACAAATACTTTTCCAGTTTTGGAACCGTTCCAAGAGCACCAATTACAGTTGGTACGACCGTCACTTTCAGGTTCCATAGTTTCCTCAGTTCTGGCAAGGTATTTGTAATCTTTTCGCTTTCTTTCATTTTCGCTCGGTGGTCGGTCGGAACAGCAAAATCCACGAGATGGCAGGTTCTCATCATGTCGATTAATATTAGGTTCGGTCTCCTGGCCGGGATTAGGTGATATTTATTATTGATTATTATATTATTATTATTATTATTGTATTAGTTTTTCCACATCAGCGTTAGCTGAGGGTATTCCACTGGATGCTGAGTGACAACAAGTCTCCTCAGGTCTCCAGGACTCTTCTGGGTATTCTAGCCGATTGCAGCAGTGCAATAATCTGGATTTCCAGATCCTCCAGTCTTTCTTCCAAGTTTATTGGGACTGTTCCAAGTGCACCAACTACAATTGATATCACTTTCACTCTCATATTCCACAGCTTTTTCAATTCTTTGGCAAGGTCCAGGCATCTATCCATCTTTTCACTCTGTGATTTGCTGGAACTGCAAAGTCTACCAGTTTGACACGTCTTCTTTTTTGTTAATCAACACTAAGTCTGGACTTCTTGCTGGGATAAAGTGATCCGTTTTTATCTCAAAGTCCCAGAGAATTTCATGCGTCTCATTCATATGCATATACCATTTTGTTATATGGTCAAAATTTAATTTTTGCATAATTCCGGTGAATCACCTTCCCAACCCAGTCATGCCTAGTTTTGTATTCCCGTTGTGCTAGTTTGCTACATTCGCTAGTACATGGTTTACAGTCTCATTTCTGTCACTGCATAGTCTACATTTATTATTTGGTTAAGTCTTATCAATTTTTGCTTTGATATAATTTGTCCTTATGGCATTATTTTCTGCAGCAATTATTAATGATTCAGTTTCTCTTTGAGGTTTCCTTTGCTTAACCATGTCCAAGTCTTTTCATGTGCAACCTCCGCAATTTTCGTTTGAAGTGCCCATATAATTGTTTTTCTTCCCATTTTTGTTTTCTAGTTTTGTTGTTTTCTGTTTCCATATGTTACTTCTGCTATTATGGCTGCCCATAAGTAATCTGTCTTGCTCTTTGTTGTGTGTCTTCGAGTTGTTGGATTGTAGCTTCTACGCAGTTCTCTATGTTAGGAAGACCTCTCCCCCTTCCTTTCTTGATACATATAGTCTATCTCTATCGTCTCTAGGTGTAGAGCCTTGTGCATAGTCATTAATTTTCTCGTTCTTGGTCAATCTGTCTGAGTTCTTCTTTGTCCATTTTAAGAATGGCCCAGAGTATCTATAATGGAGACAGCCCAGGTATTATTCTTTTGATCAGATTTCTGCTGTTGAGCTTTCTTGTTCTACTGAGGTATTCTTTTTAAGTTTTCCTTTATTCTGCTTGTTGATATGTTCTGCTTCTAAAATTCCTAAGTATTTGTAAATTTTATTTTCATCAAGTGATTTTATAGAGTCCTGATTTGGCAGTTGTATTTCGTCAGTTAATTTTCTTTCACCCCGTTTTATTACTAGTATAGTACATTTTCAATTTCAAATCCCATTCCTATATTCTGGCTATATATTCTAATAGTTGTACTGGAGTTTCTAATTCTTTTCATTATTATTATTATTATTATTATATTATATATTATTATTATTATTATTATTCACTCCATAAGATTTTTTTTACGCCGCAAGACTCATTTCACTAACTTATCATACTACTTTTTCCAGAGTCCACTGTCACGGGATTCTCTAAGTCAATAAGAGCCCTGTTCCAAACGAACTTGTTCAACTCCTGTCAATCAAACTTCTAGTGTTTTTTCCATTGTTTTGCTGTTAATTTATCCAGTCTGTAATATGATTCCATAATACTCTAAGGTATGATTCCATGAATAGATAGTTCAAATCATAATTTTATCTTGGAAACTAAATGTCCTATTTAGATCAACAGCAAAAAATAGCTTAAAACAGCTGATATTTTATTAAAAAGAGTCACATTTTGAATTGTTTCAGAAAAATGTTCCATGAAAAGATGGTTTAATTCTGTATCGGAAAGAAAACTTTTGCTATTTTCTGTCAACTCTAAAGAAAATATGGACCGATGCAAAAAGGAATGCACTAAAAGAGGCTTGGAATTCCTGAAAATCGAAAAGAAAGAAGTTCAATATCATCTGCAAATGACACTACCTATTCGAGGTAAGGATCTGTTTTTCTTCATGTATTCAATCAATAGACTTTAGACATATTTGTATAGACTCATCTGAAGATCATTTTTGTGAAACTCAGAGTCGAGTTGTCTTATTTTATATCTTTAAACTTATTTAGATAACTTTTTATTGAATATTGACATTTGCTCTGTCTATTGATGCATAGAGATGTGTAAATTTTTCTAGTTGGGGACGTTTTTAGATGATATGTAACATTTCATATTTTACCTGATAGTTAGTTAATTTATAATTATTTCATTACTTTTATATCTAATATTAATTTACGTAGATGTTCAGAAATTGATGTCATTTTTTACAATCTTTGTTGTCATTAAAAATTAGAAATTACACTGAATGATTACAAAAGGTAATCATTACTATAAAAAGTATTTTCATAAAGAAAAAAAAGGTTTACTATTTACAGGTATATAAATTCCTGCTTTCTGTAAGAACATACTACTGAAATATATATTCTAAAACAAGGACTTTGCTATATTTTTGGAGTAATTTCATTCAGTTATGTATCGGTTATTTGGAAGATACTGAAAAGGAAAATTTCCTTTACATTGCTAATATTTGTCACTAATTTTTATTTTCCTATACAGGTACATGAGTAGATAATTTTATTCTTAAAATAAGAATCCAAGTCAAACTGTGTGTATTCATTTCGTATAGGTCGATACTAACATGTTTATTAATACTCCCCAAAGGTCTTGTTTTTGATGTAATGTTTTGATGTTCGCTTTTGTGCGTGTCTAACAGATATCAAATTCTTTTTAACATAGAGATAGTTAGAGGGAATAAATGGATTTCTAGTAAATATGAGCTCATTGAATGATTTTAAATATTTTCGACTATTAGCAATTCAATTTAGCTGTTTAGTCCACTGTGCAACAGGTATAGTTTTGGCATCCTTATGATTTTTTGAAACCTGTTGTTGTTGAAAGTCTTAATGATAAAACAAGTGTTTCTCTATAAATAAATAAAAAAAAAAATGTATCGTGAGAGCTAATATTCTCAGTATTTTTTCAATATATTTTGAAACTGTTGATATATTTTGTTGACACTGTTTGTTCTATTGAAATTAACTCCATGTCATAAAGAATTATGATTAAGCGTTTAATGCTGAGTAGATAAAGTGTTGTGACATCTAATATCCTATTTATATCATGTGACTCCCGAGAACCTTTAATAATTAATGTAATAACATTCTTAAATGTTTTTTTTTTGTTTTTTTCAGATAGACAGTATTTTATCGGATTAAGAAGCCAAGATACAAATAATACATGGGAATATATCGTTGGATACAACTATAAACCACTGGCCACAAATAAATGGATTTGGATGACGATAAAATTCTTAACGGTTCTTTACTTGGGCCCCAGACCAGAGCATTCAGGACAGGTGCGACTTGTGTTTTCTAGCTGCCTATCAGCAACGGAGATGGAACAATGCTCATTGTACTTCAAAATTAAATTTTATATGCCAAAAAATTCTATAAATCTAAAAGACAAACTGCGATGTGACTGATGTTTTATATGGGATGTTCCGAAAGTAATGCCTCATATCAAGGCAACTACAACAATAGCAATGAATCCAATCCAATATCATTCACTAAATCAAAATTTCCAATATTATTTTTCCAAATATTCCCCATTTTAGGCTATGCATTTTTACCAACAACAAACAAAAAATGTCGGTAGGGGAGTTGCTTAAAAAAGATGCCTATTATTCTGTTGGTGTTCCACAAACGTCAAAAGAACGGCAAAAGTAGTATAGGTTATTTGTGAGGAAGATGCCTTTTGTGAGAATCCTACTGTCATAACACGAACATCCTGTTAATGTGGTCACATATAGAATAGAAAGCATAATTTTTTGAGCAGCATTCTTATCAGTGGCGTACACAGGGCACAATATAATGCAGAACAGACAATGAAAACTAGTGGGGAAAATACCGTTTCTAGCTGAAAACTTCCTGTTTCTTTCTAGTTTCTTGGGGAATGAAATGGAGGCATTACTTTTGGCACTTCCCTTATATGTAATTGTCCATGACTATTGTGTTGCTCAAAAAGTTCGTTCTGTTTTGTTTTTTATTTTGTTTTGTTTTGTTTGTCCCCTTCTTTAGTTTTACAGTGTTCCTCAGTTATTCGCGGTAGTTAGGTTCCTAGAACTCATTGGGATTAAGAAATCTACGAATTAATAGCAGCTCACAATGTATTAGCGTCCTGATTATGACACGAAACAGTATCCGGTATTGAGGTTACAGTTCTGATCTCTGGAAGATGCAGAGTTAGCCCTTCGTGTCCATTGCTCCCAGGTTCGCTAATCCAGAGTTAATGCCTGCAATTATATTACAACAAAGTGTGTTAAAATGATTATGAACGTATGCTTTGTGCCGTATATAATTGGAGACCTTATTTGTTGAATTGACCGGCATGAAATAACTCAACAAGCATGTTGATGCCATTAGACAAAGCAACCAGCCAGCCATCCAACGTAGATACACCAACAAACACATACACTAGATACATACAAAAATAATTCGTCGAGAAATTTAAAAAAAAATTATTCCCATTTTAAAAAGTTCTTTAGCTATCTTTTATTTTTGTGAAAAAATTTAAAATGACAAATTTTTACTATTTCAAGCCAATGTTACTGATTAAAAAACAACAAAATAAAAGTAAAAGTAAAAGTGTAAAATGCGATTTTGTCTAGAAATAAATGAGGGATATTTTGTATGATGAGGGAGAGAATAAGAAATTTCAGGTGGCAATCCTAAATGAGTTAAAGTTAATATTGATTGCAAATAATAACAGCAATATCATAACACTGTGTAACAGGATACCATACTACCACAAATATATTCAACATACGCAGAAACTAACTGTAAAGAGAAATTAATTACACAGAAAAAATCAGAAGTGAATGAACGACACATTTTAATTGAGCTTTTTCACCACAGGACCGATGATTCAGATTTTAATGGTTTGGTTGGTTGAATGGTTTTACGGCATACCAAATTTTGTTGGGATACTTAATCTTGAATCAAACATTCTTTCCGGCCTTTTCAGGGGAGGGGGCACTAGTTTTTTCTTTGTTTCTCGTTTTTTCAATTTTCATATTATCATGCTTAGCAATTGGTTAAAGCAAATGTTAAATGAACTTGGATTAAGTTTACTAATTGGGAAAAAGAGAGTAAATGACAACAAAGCAAACTTACTCTATTTTTAAAAATAGTTTAAAAACATTCTGAACTGGACCAAAGAGAGTAAAATGACAACAAGATAGTCCTATAATTTCCGGACTGACGGAATCTGTTGTTGTGTATGAACTATATAATTCGAGTGTGTACAAGATGTGAGAGATGGCTGTTTGATGATTCACTTAGGAGATACTTTGCGAAATATAGAGAAATATGAAGAAAGAGAGACAGAACCTATCACCGATTAAGGCTGATATGAGTGTATCTGAGCTGTGAGTCAGATATACTGACTCGCTCAAGAGAGAGAGAGAGAGAGAGAGAGAGAGAGAGAGGAGAGAGGGAGAGAGCGAGAGAGGAGAGAGGGAGATTTTAATTCAATATATAATCAGTGATTTTGGTATTTGGATAGTAGTATTCCTTTGCTACTAAAAGCCTTGTCCCTTTGCGAGACCCCTGAACTCAGATCTGTGCCAACTTTCATAGACTAAGACATGTCACTTTTACGAAGAAGATAGGGGCGGATTTGATCTATTATGCAACATGCTAATTGAAACTTGCTGAAAACGAAATTGGACAACTGAAGAAATTATAAAATAAAATTTGTTACATGTTATCATGTTCTTTGTTGGAGTTCTTTTATTAACTCTTGCCATCGACTTGTCCAGTACTTTATTGAGCAACTTTCCCGCCTGTGAACGTGGGCAAATGAATAGGAAGATGAATGGATGGCCGTGAAGAATACCGACGCAGTCAACTCAGGCAGAATCATACCTAACAGTGTGACCTGATGAAATAACAAAGATGCCTAACAAGTGGCGACACAACTTTTGGTGACCACAATGGTTCTATAGAGTAATAATTGTTGTGGTCTAGTGAGAGTTTATATCACTAGGATCGAAACCCTAAGTTTACAGAAATTTTAAAATTAAGCGAAATTGAGTGAGTAAAACCAAAGCAGTCTTATTTTGCAAAGGTGTTTGATGACACTGAGGATCATAATTTTTTTGAATTGGACGTGACAGTTGTTTTTCACTATTTTTAACTACTGAATCCTAAAAAACGAACCCAGTTTTTCTATATCATGCCAACTTTTTGAGCTACGGATACCTCGATTTTTCTCAAAAACCGTTAAAATACAGCTTCTAACACATTTTGCTTATTTTATGGAAGTTTTAAAAGTGTTATATATAATGAAATAATAAAACATTACACGAGACATCACAAATTTTGGACTCTGAATCCAAGAATTTTCCCATTTTTTTTATTACATCAACTTTTTAAGTAACAAGATACACTCGCTTGGTATCAAAAACCATCAAAATACTGCCATTGACAGATTTGAGCTTATTTATTAGAATGTTTTAAAAATTTACAATGGAAAATGATTAAAAAATTCTTGACTGTAATGTTTACAAATTTATCTTGTCATACAAAAGGGTATTGTACTCTAAGTCAAATTGTGTGCAAATAGTTTAGGTAAAAATGTACACATAGTTTTTCCTAGTGTTCAATTGTGGACAATTCCCTTTTATGCTCCATAATCAGCCATCATATTTACATCCTATGTACTTTGATACCATTCCTCCATGAATTTCAAATTTGGTGGAATCATTCATTTTGCTCATAGCTGACGACATCAAGTTTTTCAAGAAGTTATCAAGATGGCTATGCAGAAAATGGAACTTGATGCTCATGTTGCAAATCAAGTATTTGTGGCTATCCAATTTCAGTGTAATTCATTGCTCATGCATTTCCAAGAAAGTCTTGACAAGGTAAAGAACTTGTCAAGAACCAAGCAATCTTTTTCGAGTTCTGACATTATCCCGATGAAATGTTAATCTTTGATAACTTCCAGAATCTATAGACCATCAAACACACTAACCTTGATTTTTTTCAAATGGCAGGCCAGGAAATTCCAAATGTGGCACTTGAAACATTCATCTTCAATTGGTAATACTTTAATGAATTGCTTCAAGAGACCTAGTTTTATGTGCAAGGTGCGAACATAATTTTTTATGTCAACAAATGGCTCATGTAGAATGTTGGGATCAACGAGTTTGTGGTCACATCTTTAAGACCAATTCCTCTCCACCCAATGCTTTCTTAAGCTCTACCGGTCCCACACTGGGATTTCAGCTGAATGAGGCACTGGACATATAGATGATGGTAGACTAGGATGCTCAATTTTATATTTTTTGTTATATGGTGAAGTTTCATTAAACTAAAGTAACAGTCGGTTCAATGATATCTGAGCTCTCACCAAATCATTGGTATACCAAATGCCAACTAATCATATGTTCCCTTGATCCACATCCGTCAATTCTCAACACACTGCTTCACATCTTGTAAGGACCCAATACTTGTCATAATTGACATGTTTTAATTAAAAATAATGCAAAATAGACTAGCTTCACAAATGCATGGATATTTCTCCCTGACTGGGAATCAACCTTCATTTTCAATAAAACAATCAACGCAATCAGTTGACCAGTCTATTATTTTGAGACAAACAATACAATTGTGCTTATTTTGGGAGTAAGCTGTAGAGAGAAATTTGTGATAGAGAAAACTGACTGCAGTTTTGAAATCAGCATGCCAATATTAGTCTAAATCAAATGAAAACAGAACTTATGTTCAAATTGTTTCCCCAGTGTAATCATTCTGAAGTTATCAATTAAGTCAAAGAGAGTAAGTGAAAATAAGACAGTGTCGCGATATTGTGGAAAATAATTAAATAATCATTCTGAACGAGATGGTTTATAAATTGAGTAGGCCAAAGACCACAAAACAGTCTTAATATATTTTTTTAAAAAGGTTAATAACTATTCTGAATTGGAAAGTTGCGAATTGGACCAAAGAAAGTAAACTAAAACAAATTAATATCCTAATATTTTGCTAAGGAGTTTAATAATCATTGAGCGAAAATGTTTACTAATTGGTTCACAACGATAATAAGTGAAACAAAGCAAACTTATTATATTCTGGAAAAGGGTTGAATAATCATTCTAAAGTGGAAAGTTGATAATTCGAACAAAGAGAAGTAAGTGAAACAAAGTAGTCATTCTAATTTATCAAAGTAGTTTAATAATCAATCTGAACTAAAAATTATTACTAATGGACCAACAATTAGTAAGTGTTGGTCCAATTAGAGTAAGTGAAATAAAGGAGTAAATCAAAGAAGATCAATAATTATACTGAACTCTGAAATTTACTAATTAGTCAAGGATAGTAATTAATGACACATGGAAAAATAACATCTAATCATTAGGATTAATTATTTATATAATTTCTCTTACTTTCATTGTCACTTGGTTTTGCATTTGTTTTAACAAATAATATAGAGAGCATGACTCAGACACTATTGATAAGATCGTACTATTGGAAAACCATATTTCGACCGCTTTCGCGCATCACTAGAGACTTCCTCTCCCACAGGATATACTCATAGAAATCTAACCCTATTATTCCATCATGTCTTCACTCGTGTTTCTACAAATAATTCGTTTTTTCGAGAACTAGTATATACGCTACCTATGAACATATGTCGCAATCCTCATAAATACGGAGTATTATACTTACAGAATAGTCTGATACCACTATCAGTGGTTTACCTTTCTCACCGCTGGCAAGTATTGTATTTGTTAATGTTATAAAGATTCCATTTCATTTCCAACCTCCATTCGGTTATTTCTCATTTAGTAACCTTTGTTAGGTTTCCACTGAACTACAAACTGTCGTTGCAATATAGATGAAATGTCCATTAATAAAAAAAAAAATGCCGTTTATCCCGCCATCTGCTCTCCACTAAAAGATAACAGTCGGGGGAAAAATTGGAACAAAATCTACAGGCCTTAAAATCAAGATTTGCAAAGCATTGACAGCGAAACAAACCAGGGTGAATTATTAAAGAAGCCTTTAATTAAGCAATTAAGTCTCATCAGATAAGAAAACGATTATTCGAAAGTGAAACGACTCGACCGTTTTATTGGACATGAAACAGATAAAGTGTGTTCTTTACCTGCAATCGGAAATTGTTGGTGTAACATTACTTCCATTTACTAATATCTCGGAACTCCAAAAGGTCATAAATCTTCTTCCATCGAGAGTACTTCAACTCTGTCTGTCTGTCTGTCTGTCTGTCTGTCTGTCTGTCTCTCTCTCTCTCTCTCTCTCTCTACCCTAGTCAACAGAAAATTTTAATTAAAAAATGCGGTTAAGAAATTTCAGAAAAATAACCATTACTCGTTCATTGCATATGGCCAATTCGTTTTCAATGATTTTCTATTGTATCAGATGTTTAATAATCTATTCAACAGAACCTACATTCGCCTTCAAATCAATTGACATTCTCGTTATTGAATAAAGAAATTAATTTACAAGGGATGAATGAAATAATCTGAAAATGTTTGTAATCATTTATTTGAACAAATTGTTAATGTGTTTTAAGCGCTAGAGGCAGCCATCCAAAACTTAGATTTGAAAGGGTCATTTCCTACTGGAATAGCGTAGAGTGAATGTGAGGAATGGGGTATGGAGGCAACACATTTTAGATGAACGGCTTCTCCTTTCATTGACGAAGAAATCCAAATCACATGTTTTAATGATATTATTTCCTGTTTGAAGAACTTTTAACATCCGAAATAAACGTGAAGTATTTTTTTAAAACACGTGTCAGTCTTACTCTTCTAGATATGGTGAACATCATCCTAACTTCTATCGTTGACAACCTTTCAAGGTCCCCATAGTACCTTCATCAGGGTAGCCTCTGAATCAGAACGAGAATACATAAAAAAACTAATTGCCACTGAAACCCACAACACCATTATTAACGTGGTATTGTTGCAGGTCTTTTTTTTCTTCACAAAGAGGTACTGTAGTCTAAGGACGGAAGACGTATAAATATTTATACTTTGTGCGGTTTTCATGCATGCGCACACATGTCTGAGGTAATCTTGTTATATAGTATATAGGCATAGCTTATCATTTTTGGAAGAAGGTGAAGTGTAGATTTTAAAATTAACGTAACACTCTGGAAAAATTACTGTTGATTGACTGGATTGACCCCGAGTGAATTTGGCACAAAACTCTCATTGGAATAAATAGTTACATGACCAGGCGATTCAGAGAAAGAATTTGGCTCTATAATTGTTCAAGAGACATAATATATATAATTAAGTTATATATATATATATAATATATATATATATATATATATATTATTTAAGTAAAGAAATAACAAAAGACCTTAGAGATTTAGCATTATTCTATTTCAGGGAGCTAGACAAAGTGTCTAACTCTCCCGACTCATCAGATGCGAATGTAGTGATGAGTCGGGGAGAGTTAGACACTTTGGTGTGTGTGTAGTATAAAAGTATAGATAGACGTCATACGTGGATATTGTCTGCTATTATAAAAAGTCTATTCTGCACACTGGTTGTTTGACACTTCTTGATCAGCTGTTTGATAACAGCAGCCAACATGTTTGATATTTTGACAATTGACTTTGAATGATACGGACATCTCGCTTTTGCTGCAGACCTGTTTTAATGGCTAATTCTTTGATGCGAGGCTATAAATGTATTTTCACTTCAACTCAGATGATCTATTTTTAGTGAAAATGAAGTAAGTTATCTATTTATCTATACCTTTCTACTAAATCCGCTCTACTAACGTATTGAGCACTTTATATTTATGAACCAGAGTTATTCAGTTAATACTTGTATCGACGGTGGAAGTTGCGATTTAACTGGATATTCTATTCCCCCTAAGTCATCTTCTTTATCTCACACACACACACACACAACACACATATATATATATATATATAATATTATATATATATATATATATATATATATATATATGTATTTATATATAACACTATTTGCATAAACATTCACTAGCACACAATTGTCTCAGAATACAGCTTCCATACTCACGCCATAAAATAGAATATTTGACGTCATATTTCAAAACCGTCTCCTTTTTCAAACCTCAAAAATTTTAAACGACTGAATAACAAGGACTACCACTCGCTTTTCTCACTATTCTGTGATAAATAATTTCTTATCACCTTCCACATACAACAAATGCCTGAAGATGATCTAATTAATAGAATCGAAACACTGCAGCATCGGCCAATAAACTCACCACTTAACCCATTTAAACCTTGTTTTTTCATTTTCTCAATATACTTACATACCGTCGGATTCACTTCTTCTTCCTTTCTTCACACACACACACACCCACACACATATATATTATATCATATATATATAATATATATATATAATATATATACAGACAGATAGACAGACAGACAGAGGGGGAGACGAGGAGTGGCAGACGAAGATTGATATGCCATTAAACAAAGAAACCAAACTAAAATAACATTGAGCTATGGGTGCCATGATCCTTGCCATTGATTTTGTATATATCTGTAGACTACCAATAATAGTTACATTTACTTATTTGATTATTTAAATATTTTAATTGATGATTATTTTACTTTTTTAGATATTAAAATTAAATTTTAGATCTCTTTACACTTTTTCTCATGGATGTATTCAAACAAAAAATATTACTGTCAAATTCACGAGGAGTAGGATGGGTTTACTATACCCACCCTACACTTACACTGCAGGATAATTCTAACGTCTCTGTAAGGACTACACAAAAAGCATATGAGAAAAAGAAAGACCAGACAGAAAATCAAATTCCATGTTTCACGATAAAAATAGCCTCATCAAAAATCATATTGTATTTCCCAAAACCCAAGCCGCATTTGTTCATATGATATCATGGGTTTTTATTTTACTTCTTCTATTTTCCTCATAGATAAAGGAAAAGCGGTAGGTTAATATATCCCCTGTCACGTGTAGTCCTCATTTTTATGAGATGAAATTTCAGTTCTGATAAATTAAAGTTTTTTTCCATATTATCTTTCTCACTCTTTTCTCTCTCTCTCTCTCTCTCTCTCTCTATATATATTATATATATATAATATATATTATTATATATATATTATAAAATAATAAATCGAAGCAATACAATGCGAAAAATAAAGACAAAAAGATGTTATATGTCTAATCGATTTCAAAGCGAAGCTTTATCATCAGAGATTTATTCAGAAAATGACGTGCTTATGTTTTTATTTGTGTGGTTATAATAATTTCTCTCTTATTTCCTTTTCCTCTCCTTTTTTCTCTCTTTCTTCTTCTCCTCCTTTATGAATGGCGAATAACTGTAATTTCTTATTTCTCTCTTTCTTTTTTTCTTCTTAAAAAGTTTGTGAGAACAAGGCTGACATCCGGTAAGATGTTGCAATGTGTTGCAATGTGTTTCAACCGTGTGAGCATGTCATATTTCAAAAACAAAAATGAACAAATAAATAAAAACCGTTAAAAGAAAATTTTTTTTTTATACATACTTAGCTTTTGTTTCGCTTTCACCTTTCATTTCTTATTCTTCTCCCTCTCTTTCTTTTTTTTGTTTATTTCTCTTCTTTTCTTTTTTTTTTCTCCTTATCCCTTTGTTCTCTAATTTAAATTATTTTTTATAGTAAATAAGTAAATAAAAGATTATCTTAAATTATGTATTAGTATTGAATTTTTGTACAAATTTGTGTCTAATTCTGTCGTATTTTTGTCTTAAATTTCATCAAAATATTTCCACTAATTCTAACACAGAAATTCTACAGTCCTATCACAGTCAATTTAAATCCATCTTTCACTAAGAAGACTCTCGACTTAGAAACGGTTCTCTTGGCAAAATGGTAGGGATTAATTTGACTTAAACTAAGTTGAAACTTAATAGTGGATGGATTTTATTTTTTTTTTTTTATTTTTTTTTTATTTTTTTTTTTTTACCCCTTCTTCGGAAACAACTCGAGGCAGATTATACATCTTACCTCACAAATAAAACCATGCGGTAGCAGCGTGGTGGATGTGAGACATGGCGATGAACCCAAAATGGGTCAACGGTGTATCTCACGTGATGCTGGGCGGATGAGCCTAAAAAGCGGAGCCAACGGCCAGGATCAAACAGTTCAGTCAGGAAACTACTGCTCCTCATCTCTAAGTCTGGCGTCTATTGATGAGTCAAATTAGCCACCGAAAGGTATCGATGACATCGAGCCAACCAAACCTATGACATTACACAAAAATATCAAATCATACAGCATCGCCACTCTCGCTGAAGAAGGTGCGCGTCCACGGGTTCGAGCACTGGCCTGTGTCGGAAAAATTGGCTACAGTGTCTCAACGTCCACGGGTTCGAGCGCTGGCCTGTGTCGAAAAATCTGCTACAGCGCCCCAACAACATCAAACACACACAAACCGCATCACACGCAGAGCAGACAAACAAGACACACCCACCACCAACGTCGTACTCTGAAAACCATATCCAAAAAGCCAACCATAGAACCTAGATGAAAACACACCTACTAAGGTGTAAACAAACCTTAAATCTAGCCACATTCAATGTCAGAACACTAAAACTATAAACCAACTGCCCGAGTTAACTGCATCTGCAGAGGACAAAAATATAGACATAATCTGCGTACAAGAGCATAGATTTGATCACAGTGAACTAGATATAAAATACCACGAAACAGGTAACGGATGGACTTTCGTGTCAGCATCTGCGTGGAAAAACTCCACAAATGCCACTATAGGAGGCGTAGGAATGCTCCTCAGCCCCAGGCTATGAGAGCACTAAACAGTATAGAAAAATCCAACCGAGAATCATTGCGCTACGTTTAATGGGAATCCTGCATGACAGTAGTCTCGTGCTATAGCCCCACTAAATGTCAGCGAAGAAACGGACATAGCAAAGTTCTATAATGAGCTACCCTCCCTATGCAGACAGATTCCCAAACACAATGTCCTAGTAATTGGGGGCGACATGAATGCGCAGATAGGCATTAGCTAGCCGTTCTCAAAAGACGAGAACTCTGCTAGTAATTCGCCGTTCCTGTTTGGGTGTTATGTAGGCAGTATTTATTGTTCTCGCTTATGCCTATCTGCGCATTCATGTCGCCCCCAATTACTAGGACATTGTGTTTGGGAATCTGTCTGCATAGGGAGGATAGCTCATTATAGAACTTTGCTATGTCCGTTTCTTCGCTGACATTAGTGGGGCTATAGCACGAGACTACTGTCATCAGGGATTCCCATTAAACGTAGCGCATATGATTCTCGGTTGGATTTTTTCTATACTGTTTAGTGCTCTCATAGCCTGGGGGCTGAGGAGCATTCCTACGCCTCCTATAGTGGCATTTGTGGAGTTTTTCCACGCAGATGCTGACACGAAAGTCCATCCGTTACCTGTTTCGTGGTATTTTATATCTAGTTCACTGTGATCAAATCTATGCTCTTGTACGCAGATTATGTCTATATTTTGTCCTCTGCAGATGCAGTTAACTCGGGCAGTTGGTTTATAGTTTTTAGTGTTCTGACATTAATGTGGCTAGATTTAAGGTTTGTTTACACCTTAGTAGGTGTGTTTTACATCTAGGTTCTATGGTTGGCTTTTTGGATATGGTTTTCAGAGCTACGACGTTGGTGGTGGGTGTGTCTTGTTTGTCTGCTCTGCGTGTGATGCGGTTGTGTGTGTTTTGATGTTGTTGGGGCGCTGTAGCAGATTTTTCGACACAGGCCAGCGCTCGAACCCGTGGACGTTGAGACACTGTAGCCAATTTTCCGACACAGGCCAGTGCTCGAACCCGTGGACGCGCACCTTCTTCAGCGAGAGTGGCGATGCTGTATGATTTGATATTTTTGTGTAATGTCATAGGTTTGGTTGGCTCGATGTCATCGATACCTTTCGGTGGCTAATTTGACTCATCAATAGACGCCAGACTTAGAGATGAGGAGCAGTAGTTTCCTGACTGAACTGTTTGATCCTGGCCGTTGGCCCGCTTTTAGGCTCATCCGCCCAGCATCACGTGAGATACACCGTTGACCCATTTTGGGTTCATCCGCCATGTCTCACATCCACCACGCTGCTACCCATGGTTTTATTTGTGAGGTAAGATGTATAATCTGCCTCGAGTTGTTTCCCGAAGAAGGGGTAAAAAAAAATAAAAAAAAAAAAAAAAATAAAAAATAAAATCCATCCACTATTAAGTTTCAACTTAGTTTAAGTCAAATTAATCCCTACCATTTTGCCAAAAAGAGAACCGTTTCTAAGTCGAGAGTCTTCTTAGTGAAAGATGGATTTAAATTGACTGTGATAGGACTGTAGAATTTCTGTGTTAGAATTAGTGGAAAATATTTTGATGAAATTTAAGACAAAAAATACGACAGAATTAGACACAAAATTTGTACAAAAATTCAATACTAATACATAATTTAAGATAATCTTTTATTTACTTATTTACTATAAAAAAAATAATTTAAATTAGAGAACAAAGGGGATAAAGGAGAAAAAAAAAAGAAAAAGAAGAGAAATAACACAAAAAAAAGAAAGAGAGGGAGAAAGAATAAGAAATGAAAGGTGAAAGCGAAACAAAAGCTAAGTATGTATAAAAAAATTTTCTTTTAACGGTTTTTATTTATTTGTTCATTTTTGTTTTTGAAATTATGACATGCTCACACGGTTGAAACACATTGCAACACATTGCAACATCTTACCGGATGTCAGCCTTGTTCTCAACAAACTTTTAAGAAAGAAAAAAAAGAAAGAGAGAAATAAGAAATTACAGTTATTCGCCCATTCATAAAGGAGGAGAAGAAGAAAGAGAGGAAAAAAAGGAGAGGAAAAGGAAATAAGAAGAGAAATTATAACCACACAAATAAAAAAAAACATAAGCACGTCATTTCTGAAATAAATCTCTGATGATAAAGCTTCGCTTTGAAATCGATTAGACATATAAACATCTTTTTGTCTTTATTTTTTACGCATTGTATTGCCTTCGAATTTTATTATTTTATAATATATATATATATATATATATATATATATATATATATATAGAGAGAGAGAGAGAAGAGAGAGAGAGAAAGAGTGAGAAAAGATAATATGGAAAAAAAACTTTAATTTTATCAGAACTGAAATTTCATCTCATAAAAATGAGGACTACACGTGACAGGGGATATATTAACCTACCGCTTTTCCTTTATCTATGAGGAAAAATAGAAGAAGTAAAATAAAAACCCATGAATAAATCAATGAACAAATGCGGCTTGGTTTTGGGAAATACAATATGATTTTTGATGAGGCTATTTTTATCGTGAAACATGGAAATTTGATTTTCTGTCTGGTCTTTCTTTTCTCATATTGCTTTTTGTGTAGTCCTTACAGAGACGTTAGAATATATCCTGCCAGTGTAAGTGTAGGGTGGGTATAGTAAACCCATCCTACTCCTCGTGAATTTGACAGTAATATTTTTGTTTGAATACATCCATGAGAAAAAGTGTAAAGAGATCTAAAATATTTAATTTTAATATCTAAAAAAGTAAAATAAATCATCAATTAAATATTTAAAATAATCAAATAAGTAAATGTAACTATTATTGGTAGTCTACAGATATATACAAAATCAATGGCAAGGATCATGGCACCCATAAGCTCAATGTTATTTAGGTTTGGTTTCTTTGTTTAATGGCATATCAATCTTCGTCTGCCACTCCTCGTCTCCCCTCTCTGTCTGTCTGTCTATCTGTCTGTATATATATATATATATATATATATATATATATATATATATATATATATGTGTGTGTGTGTGTGTGTGTGTGTGAAGAAAGGAAGAAGGAAGTGAATCCGACGGTATGTAAGTATATTGAGAAAAATGAAAAAACACAGGTTTAAATGGGTTAAGTGGTGAGTTTATTGGCCGATGCTGCAGTGTTTCGATCTATTAATTAGATCATCTTCAGGGCATTTGTTGGTATGTGGAAGGTGATAAGAAATTATTTATCACAGAATAGTGAGAAAAGCGAGTGGTAGTCCTTGTTATTCAGTCCGTTTAAAAATTTTTGAGGTTTGAAAAAGGAGACGGTTTTGAAATATGACGTCAAATATTCTATTTTATGGCGTGAGTATGGAACGCTGTATTCTGATGACAATTGTGTGCTAGTGAATGTTTATGCAAATAGTGTTATATATATATACATATATATATATATATATATATATATATATATATAATATATATATATGTGTGTGTGTGTGTGTGTGTGTGTGTGAGATAAAGAAGATGACTTAGGGGGAATAGAATATCCAGTTAATCGCAACTTCCACCGTCGATACAAGTATTAACTGAATAACTCTGGTTCATAAATATAAAAGTGCTCAATACGTTAGTAGAGCGGATTTAGTAGAAAGGTATAGATAAATAGATAACTTACTTCATTTTCACTAAAAATAGATCATCTGAGTTGAAGTGAAAAATACATTTATAGCCTCGCATCAAAGAATTAGCCATTAAAAACAGGTCTGCAGCAAAAGCGAGATGTCCGTATCATTCAAAAGTCAATTGTCAAAATATCAAACATGTTGGCTGCTGTTATCAAAACAGCTGATCAAGAAGTGTCAAACAACCAGTGTGCAGAATAGACTTCTTATAATAGCAGACAATATCCACGTATGACGTCTATCTATACTTTTATACTACACACACACACAAAGTGTCTAACTCTCCCGACTCATCACTACATTTGCATCTGATGAGTCGGGAGAGTTAGACACTTTGTCTAAGCTCCCTGAAATAGACCATAATGCTAAATCTCTAAGTCTTTTGTTATTTCTTTACTTAAATATATATATATATATATATATATATATATATATATATATATATATATATATATATGTCTTGACATATAGACCAAATTCTTTCTCTGAATCGCCTGGTCATGTAACTATTTATTCCAATGAGAGTTTTGTGCCAAATTCACTCGGGGTCAGATCCAGTCAATCAACAGTAATTTTCCAGAGTGTTACCGTTAATTTTAAAATCTACACTTCACCTTCTTCCAAAAATGATAAGCTATGCCTATATACTATATAACAAGATTACCTCAGACATGTGTGCGCATGCATGAAAACACGCACAAAAGTATCAATATTTATACCGTCTTCCGTCCTTAGACTACAGTACTCTCTTTGTGAAGAAAAAAAAGACCTGCAACAATACCACGTTAATAATGGTGTTGTGGTTTCAGTGGCAATTAGTTTTTTTTATGTATTCTCGTTCAGAGGCTACCCTGATGAAGGTACTATGGGGACCCTTGAAAGGTTGTCAAACGATAGAAGTTAGGATGATGTTCACCATATCTAGAAGAGTAAGACTGACACGTGTTTTAAAAAATACTTCACGTTTATTTCGGATGTTAAAAGTTCTTCAAACAGGAAATAATATCATTAAAACATGTGATTTGGATTTCTTCGTCAATGAAGGAGAAGCCGTTCATCTAAAATGTGTTGCTCCATACCCCATTCCTCACATTCACTCTACGCTATTCCAGTAGGAAATGACCCTTTCAAATCTAAGTTTTGGATGGCTGCCTCTAGCGCTTAAAACACATTAACAATTTGTTCAAATAAATGATTACAAACATTTTCAGATTATTTCATTCATCCCTTGTAAATTAATTTCTTTATTCATAAACGAGAATGTCAATTGATTTGAAGGCGAATGTAGCGTTCTGTTGAATAGATTATTAAACATCTGATACAATAGAAAATCATTGAAAAACGAATTGGCCATATGCAATGAACGAGTAATGGTTATTTTTCTGAATTTCTTAACCGCCATTTTTTAAATTAAAATTTTCTGTTTGACTAGGGTAGAGAGAGAGAGAGAGAGAGAGAGACAGACAGACAGACAGACAGACAGACAGACAGACAGAGTTGAAGTACTCTCGATGGAAGAAGATTTATGACCTTTTTGGAGTTCCGAGATATTAGTAAATGGAAGTAATGTTACACCAACAATTTCCGATTGCAGGTAAAGAACACACTTTATCTGTTTCATGTCCAATAAAACGGTCGAGTCGTTTCACTTTCGAATAATCGTTTTCTTATCTGATGAGACTTTATTGCTTAATAAAGGCTTCCTTTATAAATTCATCCCTGGTTTGTTTCGCTGTCAATGCTTTGCAAATCTTGATTTTAAGGCCTGTAGATTTTGTTCCAATTTTTCCCCCGACTGTTATCTTTTAGTGGAGAGCAGATGGCGGGATAAAACGGCATTTCTTTTTTTATTAATGGACATTTCATCTAATATTGCAACGACAGTTTGTAGTTCAGTGGAAACCTAACAAAGGTTACTAAATGAGAAATAACCGAATGGAGGTTGGAAATGAAATGGAATCTTTATAACATTAACAAAATACAATACTTGCCAGCGGTGAGAAAAGGTAAACCACTGATAGTGGTATCAGACTATTCTGTAAGTATAATACTCCCGTATTTATGAGGATTGCGACATATGTTCATAGGTAGCGTATATAACTAGTTCTCGAAAAACGAATTATTTGTAGAAACACGAGTGAAGACATGATGGAATAATAGGGTTAGATTTCTATGAGTATATTCCTGTGGGAGAGGAAGTCTCTAGTGATGCGCGAAAGCGGTCGAATATGGTTTTCCAATAGTACGATCTTATCAATAGTGTCTGAGTCATGCTCTCTATATTATTTGTTAAAACAAATGCAAAACCAAGTGACAATGAAAGTAAGAGAAATTATATAAATAATTAATCCTAATGATTAGATGTTATTTTTCCATGTGTCATTAATTACTATCCTTGACCTAATTAGTAAATTTCAGAGTTCAGTATAATTATTGATCTTCTTTGATTTACTCCTTTATTTCACTTACTCTAATTGGACCAACACTTACTAATTGTTGGTCCAATTAGTAATAATTTTTAGTTCAGATTGATTATTAAACTACTTTGATAAATATAGAATGACTACTTTGTTTTCACTTACTTCTCTTTGTTCGAATTATCAAACTTTCCACTTTAGAATGATTATTCAACCCTTTTCCAGAATATAATAAGTTTGCTTTGTTTCACTTATTATCGTTGTGAACCAATTAGTAAACATTTTCGCTCGGAATGATTATTAAACTCCTTAGCAAAATATTAGGATATTAATTTGTTTTAGTTACTTTCTTTGGTCCAATTCGCAAACTTTCCAATTCAGAATAGTTATTAAACCTTTTTAAAAAATATATTAAGACTGTTTTGTGGTCTTTGGCCTACTCAATTTATAAACCATCTCGTTCAGAATGATTATTTAATTATTTTCCACAATATCGCGACACTGTCTTATTTTCACTTACTCTCTTTGACTTAATTGATAAACTTCAGAATGATTACACTGGGGAACAATTTTGAACATAAGTTCTGTTTTTCATTTGATTTAGACTAATATTGGCATGCTGATTTCAAAACTGCAGTCAGTTTTCTTCTATCACAAAAATTTCTCTCTACAGCTTACTCCCAAAATAAGCACAATTGTATTGTTTGTCTCAAAATAATAGAACTGGTCAACTGATTGCGTTGATTGTTTTATTGAAAATGAAGGTTGATTCCCAGTCAAGGGAGAAATATCAATGCATTTGTGAAGCTAGTCTATTTTGCATATTTTTAATTAAAACATGTCAATTATGACAAGTATTGGGTCCCTTACAAGATGTGAAAGCAGTGTGTTGAGAATTGACGGATGTGGATCAAGGGAACATATGATTAGTTGGCATTTGGTATACCAATGATTTGGTGAGAGCTCAGATATCATTGAACCGACTGTTACTTTAGTTTAATGAAAACTTCACCATATAACAAAAAATATAAAATTGAGCATCCTAGTCTACCATCATCTATATGTCCAGTGCCTCATTCAGCTGAAATCCCAGTGTGGGACGGTAGAGCTTAAGAAAAGCATTGGGTGGAGAGGAATTGGTCTTAAAGATGTGACCACAAACTCGTTGATCCCAACATTCTACATGAGCCATTTGTTGACATAAAAAAATTATGTTCGCACCTTGCACATAAAACTAGGTCTCTTGAAGCAATTCATTAAAGTATTACCAATTGAAGATGAATGTTTCAAGTGCCACATTTTGGAATTTCCTGGCCTGCCATTTGAAAAAATCAAGGTTAGTGTGTTTGATGGTCTATAGATTCTGGAAGTTATCAAAGATTAACATTTCATCGGGATAATGTCAGAACTCGAAAAGATTGCTTGGTTCTTGACAAGTTCTTTACCTTGTCAAGAACTTTCTTGGAAATGCATGAGCAATGAATTACACTGAAATTGGATAGCCACAAAATACTTGATTTGCAACATGAGCATCAAGTTCCATTTTCTGCATAGCCATCTTGATAACTTCTTGAAAAAACTTGATGTCGTCAGCTATGAGCAAAATGAATGATTCCACCAAAATTTGAAATTCATGGAGGAATGGTATCAAAGTACATAGGATGTAAATATGATGGCTGATTATGGAGCATAAAAGGGAATTGTCCACAAATTGAACACTAGGAAAAACTATGTGTACATTTTTACCTAAACTATTTGCACACAATTTGACTTAGAGTAACAATACCCTTTGTATGAACAAGATAAATTTGTACAAACATTACAGTCAAGAATTTTTTAATCATTTTCCATTGTAAATTTTTAAAACATTCTATAAAATAAGCTCAAATCTGTCACATGGCAGTATTTTGATGGTTTTTGATACCAAGCGAGTGTATCTTGTTACTTAAAAAGTTGATGTAATAAAAAAAATGGGAAAATTCTTGGATTCAGAGTCCAAAATTTGTGATGTCTCGTGTAATGTTTTATTATTTCCCATTATATAAACACTTTTAAAACCTTCCATAAAATAAGCAAAAATGTGTTAGAAGCTGTATTTTAACGGTTTTTGAGAAAATCGAGGGTATCCCGTAGCTCAAAAAGTTGGCATGATATAGAAAAACTGGGGTTCGTTTTTAGGATTCAGTAGTTAAAAAATAGTGAAAAACAACTGTCACGTCCAATTCAACAAAAATTATGATCCTCAGTGTCATCAAACACCTTTGCAAAATAAGACTGCTTTGGTTTTACTCACTCAATTTCGCTTAATTTTAAAATTTTCTGTAACTTAGGGTTTCGATCCTAGTGATATAACTCTCACTAGACCACAACAATTATTACTCTATAGAACCATTGTGGTCACCATAAAGTTGTGTCGCCACTTGTAGGCGCATCTTTGTTATTTCATCAGGTCACACTGTTAGGTATGATTCTGCCTGAGTTGACTGCGTCGGTATTCTTCACGGCCATCCATTCATCTTCCTATTCATTTGCCCACGTTACACAGGCGGGAAAGTTGCTCAATAAAGTACTGGACAAGTCGATGGCCAAGAGTTAATAAAAGCAACTCCAACAAAGAACATGATAAACATGTAACAAATTTTATTTTATAATTTCTTCAGTTGTCCAATTTCGGTTCCTTCAGCAAGTTTCAATTAGCATGTTGCATAATAGATCAAATCCGCCCCTATCTTCTTCGTAAAAGTGACATGTCTTAGTCTATGAAAGTTGGCACAAGATCTGAGTTCAGGGGGTCTCGCAAAGGGACAAGGCTTTTTAGTAGCAAAGGAATACTACTATCCAAATACCAAAAATCCACTGATTATATATTGAATTAAAATCTCCCTCTCTCGCTCTCTCCCTCTCTCCTCTCCCTCCTCCCCCCTCTCTCTCTCTCTCTCTCTCTCTCTCTCTCTCTCTCTCTTGAGCGAGTCAGTATATCTGACTCACAGCTCAGATACACTCATATCAGCCTTAATCGGTGATAGGTTCTGTCTCTCTTTCTTCATATTTCTCTATATTTCGCAAAAGTATCTCCTAAGTGAATCACATCAAACAGCCATCTCTCACATCTTGTACACACTCGAATTATATAGTTCATACACAACAACAGATTCCGTCCAGTCCGGAAATTATAGGACTATCTTGTTGTCATTTTACTCTCTTTGGTCCAGTTCAGAATGTTTCTTAAACTATTTTTAAAAATAGAGTAAGTTTGCTTTGTTGTCATTTACTCTCTTTTTCCCAATTAGTAAACTTAATCCAAGTTCATTTAACATTTGCTTTAACCAATTGCTAAGCAATATGATAATATGAAAATTGAAAAAACGAGAACAAAGAAAAAAACTAGTGCCCCTCCCCTGAAAAGGCCGGAAAGAATGTTTGATTCAAGATTAAGTATCCCAACAAAATTTGGTATGCCGTAAAACCATTCAACCAACCAAACCATTAAAATCTGAATCATCGGTCCCTGTGGTGAAAAAGCTCAATTAAAATGGTCGTTCATTCACTTCTGATTTTTTCTGTGTAATTAATTTCCTCTTTACAGTTAGTTTCCTGCGTATGTTGAATATATTTGTGGTAGTATGGTATCCCTGTTATACACAGTGTTATGATATTGCTGTTATTATTTGCAATCAATATTAACTTTAACTCATTTAGGATTGCCAACCTGAAATTTCTTATTCTCTCCCTCATCATACAAAATATCCCTCATTTATTTCTAGACAAAAATCGCATTTTAACACTTTTACTTTTCCTTTTATTTTGTTGTTTTTTTAATCAGTAAACATTGGCTTGAAATAGTAAAAATTTGTCATTTTAAAATTTTTTCACAAAAATAAAAGATAGCTAAAGAACTTTTTAAAATGGGAATAATTTTTTTTTAAATTTCTCGACGAATATTTTTGTATGTATCTAGTGTATGTGTTTGTTGGTGTATCTACGTTGGATGGCTGGCTGGTTGCTTTGTCTAATGGCATCAACATCTTGTTGAGTTATTTCATGCCGGTCAATTCAACAAATAAGGTCTCCAATTATATACGGCACAAAGCATACGTTCATAATCATTTTAAACACACTTTGTTGTAATATAATTGCAGGCATTATGACTCTGGATTAGCGAACCTGGGAGCAATGGACACGAAGGGCTAACTCTGCATCTTCCAGAGAATCAGAACTGTAACCTCAATACCGGATACTGTTTCGTGTCATAATCAGGACGCTAATACATTGTGAGCTGCTATTATTCGTAGATTTCTTAATCCCCAATGAGTTCTAGGAACCTAACTACCGCGAATAACTGAGGAACACTGTAAACTAAAGAAGGGGACAAAACAAAACAAAACAAAATAAAAAACAAAAACAGAACGAACTTTTTGAGCAACACAATAGTCATGGACAATTACATATAAGGGAAGTGCCAAAAGTAATGCCTCCATTTCATTCCCCAAGAAACTAGAACAGAAACAGGAAGTTTTCAGCTAGAAAACGGTATTTTCCCCACCTAGTTTTCATTGTCTGTTCTGCATTATATTGTGCCCTGTGTACGCCACTGATAAGAATGCTGCTCAAAAATTATGCTTTCTATTCTATATGTGACCACATTAACAGGATGTTCGTGTTATGACAGTAGGATTCTCACAAAAGGCATCTCCTCACAAATAACCTATACTACTTTTGCCGTTCTTTTGACGTTGTGGAACACCAACAGAATAATAGGCATCTTTTTTAAGCAACTCCCCTACCGACATTTTTTGTTTGTTGTTGGTAAAAATGCATAGCCTAAAATGGGGAATATTTGGAAAAATAATATTGGAAATTTGATTTAGTGAATGATATTGGATTGGATTCATTGCTATTGTTGTAGTTGCCTTGATATGAGGCATTACTTTCGGAACATCCCATATAAAACATCAGTCACATCGCAGTTTGTCTTTTAGATTTATAGAATTTTTTGGCATATAAAATTTAATTTTGAAGTACAATGAGCATTGTTCCATCTCCGTTGCTGATAGGCAGCTAAGAAAACACAAGTCGCACCTGTCCTGATGCTCTGGTCTGGGGCCCAAGTAAAGAAACCGTTAAGAATTTTATCGTCACTCCAAATCCATTTATTTGTGGCCAGTGGTTTATAGTTGTATCCAACGATATATTCCCATGTATTATTTGTATCTTGGCTTCTTAATCCGATAAAATACTGTCTATCTGAAAAAAACAAAAAAAAAACATTTAAGAATGTTATTACATTAATTATTAAAGGTTCTCGGGAGTCACATGATATAAATAGGATATTAGATGTCACAACACTTTATCTACTCAGCATTAAACCGCTTAATCATAATTCTTATATGACATGGAGTTAATTTCAATAGAACAAACAGTGTCAACAAAATATATCAACAGTTTCAAAAATATATTGAAAAAATACTGAGAATATTAGCTCTCACGATACATATTTTTTTTTATTTATTTATAGAGAAACACTTGTTTTATCATTAAGACTTTCAACAACAACAGGTATTCAAAAATCAATAAGGATGCCAAAAACTATACCTGTTGCACAGTGGACTAAACAGCTAAATTGAACATTGCTAATTAGTCGAAAATATTATAAATCATTCAATGAGCTCATATTTACTAGAAATCCATTTATTCCCTCTAACTATCTCTATGTTAAAAAGAATTTGATATCTGTTAGACACACGCACAAAAGCGAACAAATCAAAACATTACATCAAAAACAAGACCTTTGGGGAGTATTAATAACACATGTTAGTATCGACCTATACGAAATGAATACACACAGTTTGACTTGGATTCTTATTTTAAGAATAAAATTATCTACTCATGTACCTGTATAGGAAAATAAAATTAGTGACAAAATATTAGCAATGTAAAGGAAATTTTCCTTTTCAGTATCTTCCAAATAACCGATACATAACTGAATGAAATTACTCCAAAAATATAGCAAAGTCCTTGTTTTAGAATATATATTTCAGTAGTATGTTCTTACAGAAAGCAGGAATTTATATACCTGTAAATAGTAAAACCTTTTTTTCTTTATATGAAAATACTTTTTATAGTAATGATTACCTTTTGTAATCATTCAGTGTAAATTTCTAATTTTTAATAGACAACAAAGATTGTAAAAATATGACATCAATTTCTGAACATCTACGTAAATTAATATTAGATATAAAAGTAATGAAAATAATTATAAATTAACTAACTATCAGGTAAAATATGAAATGTTACATATCATCTAAAACGGTCCCCAAACTAGAAAAATATTACACATCTCTATGCATCAATAGACAGAGCAAATGTCACAATATTCAATAAAAAGTTATCTAAATAAGTTTAAGATATAAAATAAGACAACTCACGACTCTGAGTTTCACAAAAATGATCTTCAGATGAGTCTATACAAATATGTCTAAAGTCTATTGAATTGAATACATGAAGAAAAACAGATCCTTACCTCGAATAGGTAGTGTCATTTGCAGATGATATTGAACTTCTTTCTTTTCGATTTTCAGGAATTCCAAGCCTCTTTTAGTGCATTCCTTTTTTGCATCGGTCCATATTTTCTTTAGAGTTGACAGAAAATAGCAAAAGTTTTCTTTCCGATACAGAATTAAACCATCTTTCATGGAACATTTTTCTGAAACAATTCAAAATGTGACTCTTTTTAATAAAATATCAGCTGTATTTTAAGCTATTTTTTGCTGTTGATCTAAATAGGACATTTAGTTCCAAGATAAAATTATTGATTTGAACTATCTATTCATGGAATCATACCTTAGAGTATTATGGAATCATATTACAGACTGGATAAAATTAACAGCAAAACAATGGAAAAAACACTAGAAGTTTGATTGACAGGAGTTGAACACAAGTTCGTTTGGAACAGGGCTCTTATTGACTTAGAGAATCCCGTGACCAGTGGACTCTGGAAAAAGTAGAATGATAAGTTAGTGGAAATGAGTCTTGCGGCGTAAAAAAATCTTATGGAGTGAAATAATAATAATAATAATAATAATAATAATAATAATAATAATAATAATAATAATGAAAAAGAATTAGAAACTCCAGTACAAACTATTAGAATATATAGCCAGAATATAGGAATGGGATTTGAAATTGAAAAATGTACTATACTAGTAATAAAACGGGGTGAAAGAAAATTAACTGACGAAATACAACTGCCAAATCAGGACTCTATAAAATCACTTGATGAAAATAAAATTTACAAATACTTAGGAATTTTAGAAGCAGACAATATCAAACAAGCAGAAATGAAAGGAAAACTTAAAAAAGAATACCTCAGTAGAACAAGAAAGCTCAACAGCAGAAATCTGATCAAAAGAATAATACCTGGGCTGTCTCCATTATAAGATACTCTGGGCCATTCTTAAAATGGACAAAAGAAGAACTCAGACAGATTGACCAAAGAACGAGAAAATTAATGACTATGCACAAGGCTCTACAGCCTAGAGACGATAGAGATAGACTATATGTATCAAGAAAGGAAGGGGGAAGAGGTCTTCCTAACATAGAGAACTGCGTAGAAGCTACAATCCAACAACTCGAAGACTACACAACAAAGAGCAAAGACAGATTACTTATGGCAGCCAATAATAGCAGAAGTAACATATGGACAAACAGAAAAACAACAAAAACTAGAAAACAAAAATGGGAAGAAAAACAATTATATGGGCACTTCAAACGAAAAATTGCGGAGGTTGCACATGAAAAGACTTGGACATGGTTAAGCAAAGGAAACCTCAAAAGAGAAACTGAATCATTAATAATTGCTGCAGAAAATAATGCCATAAGGACAAATTATATCAAAGCAAAAATTGATAAGACTTAACCAAATAATAAATGTAGACTATGCAGTGACAGAAATGAGACTGTAAACCATGTACTAAGCGAATGTAGCAAACTAGCACAACGGGAATACAAAACTAGGCATGACTGGGTTGGGAAGGTGATTCACCGGGAATTATGCAAAAAATTAAATTTTGACCATATAACAAAATGGTATATGCATATGAATGAGACGCATGAAATTCTCTGGGACTTTGAGATAAAAACGGATCACTTTATCCCAGCAAGAAGTCCAGACTTAGTGTTGATTAACAAAAAAGAAGAGAACGTGTCAACTGGTAGACTTTGCAGTTCCAGCAAATCACAGAGTGAAAAGATGGATAGATGCCTGGACCTTGCCAAAGAATTGAAAAAGCTGTGGAATATGAGAGTGAAAGTGATATCAATTGTAGTTGGTGCACTTGGAACAGTCCCAATAAACTTGGAAGAAAGACTGGAGGATCTGGAAATCCAGATTATTGCACTGCTGCAATCGGCTAGAATACCCAGAAGAGTCCTGGAGACCTGAGGAGACTTGTTGTCACTCAGCATCCAGTGGAATACCCTCAGCTAACGCTGATGTGGAAAAAACTAATAATAATAATAATAATAATAATAATAATATCACCTAATCCCGGCCAGGAGACCGAACCTAATATTAATCGACATGATGAGAACCTGCCATCTCGTGGATTTTGCTGTTCCGACCGACCACCGAGCGAAAATGAAAGAAAGCGAAAAGATATACAAATACCTTGCCAGAACTGAGGAAACTATGGAACCTGAAAGTGACGGTCGTACCAACTGTAATTGGTGCTCTTGGAACGGTCCCCAAAACTGGAAAAGTATTTGTGTGAATTGGAAATCAGAGGAAAAATCAGGACCATCCAAACTACGGACTAGAATACTCAGAAAAGTCCGGGAGACCTGAAGAGACTTGCTGTCATTCAGCCTCCAGTGAACCACCGACTACGGCAAGTGTGAAAACCTCATAATAATCTGGAGACCTGAGGAGACTTACTGTCACTCAGACTCCAGCCCATCGGCTAACGCGTTAACCTGATAATAAATAAGCTGATATCTCGTTTAGAAGAGAAAAATGTTTAATGTTTAAAAGTTAAAACAATATAAGGGATATTAGAAACAATGAGACAAAAGACAGACATGAACACTCAAAAGTTAAGAAAGAAGAAAAAAACTATACTTGATGGATAGTATTTAAAGTATTTGAAGTAACTTTTTAATTGTTTTATTACATGATTTGAACAATGTTTTTTACCCATTCCATAGAACTAATTCCTATGTTCAGAGAGTTCCAGTAAAAATGAGCACATAAAGTTTGTTCCTCTCATAGTTGTATTCACTATTTGTAAAGTTATTTTTATAGTTACCATGCGTGGATTAGACGGTATTTTAAGTGTTTTGTTTAATCTTAAATTGTGAATGTTATATTAAATGCACGTCATTTTGAATTTTATTTGTAGAGATAACCAATCACTATCTTTGAATTTTGTTCAAATCCAGCACATATTAGCGTCATTTTGGAAATTTCATTAAGTTTTAATTTAAAAGTCCACCGTTTGATTAGGAAGAAGATATTATCTACATCTTTTTTCTTTTTTGATAGATATGAAATTTTAGACAGGGAAATTTAATTGAGGTTACAATAAAGTTTATTATACGTGTATGGATTTATTAATTTTTGTTCGCAAAATTGAAAATTTTGTAGCTGTGTTCTGTTATGTCTAAATTAGCATTAGTGAAATTTATTTTGGGAATTAAGTTTTCCTAGTGGAAATTTTATTTGTGTTTAGATTTTTAGTTCCTTTAATATTTGTAATTCGTATTGTTTGTTAGGTTGGGTTTTACGGCATGTCAACCCATTAGGTCCTTTTACGCCGAAGAAGTTTTTGTTTTATTCCTTCTTGATGGTTATTAAATTTGTTTTAAACACATTTTTTCTATTTAACCCATAGATGGGACACTAGAAGTTACTACTACTCCGGATCGGAGTGGACGTAGGAGCAATGGTGATGAAGGGGTACTCCACATTCACCAGACCCCAGAACTGGAACTTCACCATTAGATAGAGTTTAACGTCATACCCAGGATATGAAAACCTACAGTCACCACCTTCTAGAACATATAGGATATAAAAGGGCTGGGGCTTGTCATAAGGGCAATAGGGTTGATTGTAAGATTAAACCAATGAATGTAAATCTGTTTTTGCGTGGTATATTTTAGTTGTTTTTTTTTCTGTATGTATTTATTTTTGTGATGTTGTTGAATACATGTTTGATGTACTGTGTTTTGTGCCATAAATGTAAACTTTGTTAGAGTTTGTATGTTTTGTTGGAATGTTCGTTGTTTACTCCAGGTGAAATTATTATTTAGGTCATTTAGGTCGTTAGTGACAATGTGTATCCAGGCGAAAGTTATTACTATAATGACCTGAAGTCACGTGGGTGAGTGACTAGGATTTTAGTAATGGTCCTAGTATGTTTTTGTTGCCCAAGATGGATACGGATGGCCCTGTAATGTCTTTTTAAGAAATTGTCATGCATGCATCTTGGGAGCAACCAATCATATAGAGAAAGAGGAGCATAGCTGCAATGATAAATCAATTACGAAGATAATTAAGAAGGAATAGCTTCAGAATTGAGAAGCAAAGTAAAAGAAATTCATAACACGACAATTATGAAAATTGAAAATGATGAACATAAGGTATATTAGATAATGGATTGGCTGAGCCTATCATTTTAGAAGGTAGAAAATAGCCCAAAATTAATGGTAACATTAATGGGAAAGTTTGATTAAGAGGTCTTGAAATTAAGTTCGTCTGGAACAGGGCTCTCATTGGCTTAGAGAGTCATGGGACCAGGTGACTCTGTGAAAGTATAAAGATAAGTTAGCGAAGTTGAGGCTTATGCACCTTTGAGGCCATATGTGCTCTTTCATCTTTGCTGCCGCTCCCTACACGCGTGCGGGTTAAGAATATATCTGGGGAATAAAATATATATATACACAAGCTTTGTTTTGTACTATTACCAAAGAACAAAATATAGAACCAAGAGAAAAGTGTATAGCTAGCCCGATCAAAGAAGAAATCCCGATATGAGTAGGAAGAACCCAATAGCAGCCGGCACTTGAAATGGGCTTCGCAACAATCATACCCTATTTTATTATTATGGAACCTAACCTTATAGAATGTTACCTTAAGTATCATAAAATCTTACACTAGTGTATAATTGATTTTTTCTTGATGCATATGAAAACGGTTGAAGACACATTATTCCAATAAAAGAGTAAATGCAAAGAGAGAGAAAAAACTTTTCCTTCAGTTCTATAAAAAAGAAAGAAAAAAAAAGTGAAAAAAAGAAAAAGAGGAAATGAATAATAAAATTTCCGCAAATCTGGAAAAGTGTGAACATTATTTTCTGTTTCTAAATGTTGACTTTTCAGTTGTAATTAAATCTGTTTATTTTTCCAATTAATCATTTCTTTTCATTTTGTTATTCTGTATTAAATTCTTCACGGACAGAATGACACAAGGTCAATGTTTAAGCTGGGTATAGCTGGTTTAAATTCAGAATGTTCATTCTCATAGATTGGTAATCTAAGCAA
Organism: Doryteuthis pealeii; assembly: GCA_023376005.1. Lineage (NCBI taxonomy): Eukaryota > Metazoa > Mollusca > Cephalopoda > Myopsida > Loliginidae > Doryteuthis > Doryteuthis pealeii. Next base: position 96,915,324 of record CM042147.1, on the reverse strand, counting down.
GGCTAAAAAATCCAGTCTTCCCTATATATATATATATATATATATATATATATATATATATATATATATGTGTGTGTGTGTGTGTGTGTGTGTGTGTGTGTGTGTGTGTATGTGTGTGTGTGTATGTGCGTGTGTGTGTGTGAATAAAATGATTATAAAATAAATAAAAATATTCCAAACTGCCAGAGAGAAAAGATTTTTACTCTCGTTTGAATTTCACGTTCATTAACACCTAAGCATATTGCTGAGCCTTATATATTGTGACTGTCGTTTGTCCTAGGTCCGTGCGATTCGAACCAGGGATAAATTTTTAACAATATATATAAATGAATATCTTACCTGTATAGATTTGGTAATATCTCCAATTAACATCTTTTTGGTCGGTAGAAAGCGGCCTGAGCAATACACTGTGAGTTTGGCATCTTCCAGTTTGCGAATTGTAGAAGAAAGTCACACAAGAAGAATTGAGGAAGCAGGTTTCGAAACAGTCTTGTAGAGAGGCATTATATATTTTATCAATATGAGCATAGTCCCGGATCCGACCCTCCATTACTGGGACTAAGCCAGCATAATATTCATGACAAAGAGATTTGACTCTCTCAAGACAAAATAATTGAAATATTAACAATAGTGATAGCCTCATAATAAAGTTGTTTTTTTATATACTTATAGTTAGAATTTCTGACGAATGTGTTGAGTATATAGATAGATACGTTTATAGTTTTTAAAAATTCGGCCTTCCGCCTTGCACAAATCAAATTCATGTACACGGAACAATCAGCAGAAGTCTTGACTTGTAATTATCGCTGCAACATGTAAATAATCCAATGTTAGATATTTTATATTAATATATATATATATACAAGTTTATAAATTGCATGAATAAAATTTATAATATTATATCATATCACTTTAAAATTAGTATATCAATTCATATTTGATATATAGGATATCTACAAATGGAGTTTTATACAAGCCAAATCAAACTATTTTAAATAGAGTTATTAACAATACACATATTTTGTAGAGGAACATTTCAAGTTTGTATTTGAGTCCATGATAGCACCAGATGTATTCTTGTTAGTCGGGTGCCAAAAACTATCGCTTTAGAGAATGGTGCTGGAATTAGGTAAAATGAATTATATTATGTTGTGTAACGGCACTATAGAACACATTTCGGGAAATCATTGCTATTTACTTACAAAACCCACAAAAATCCACTGGTAGGGCTAGTCAAAAGTTACAAAATGTTTGATATATATTTTTAATATATATATATATATATATATATATATATATATATATATATATACAATTATTTCAAAATCTAAGTATCATGGAAAACATACGTCATGATTTCTGTATATCAAAAGGGTTATAGAGCTGAAGATTTTTTTATGGAGAGACTAATTTTCAGAGATGAATTGTCTGTAAGTTTCAATGATAGAATTTAATCAACAAAAATGTGTACCATGAGTGTCAATATTTTAGATTGATATTGAAAAGTATTTTTATAACCAATCTGTATTAATGTATTTATTTGCCGGTTTGAAAATAAAATATAATCTTTTTAATGTTTCTCCTTTATCTTGAAGAGCTTAACCGAAAAACAAAACCAAACAAACAAAAAAACAAAAAACAATGACATCAATTTGTCCACAAAATTCATAAAATATAAGACTCATTTAATCTATTAGTAATAATTGTAGTAGTAGTGCTACTACTATTTGGTGCAAAGAATAATATGTATGTGGAACCATTGGCAAGATTTTACTTGTTATCACCACAAAATTAAAACCACACACACACACACACACACACACACACACACACATATATATATATATATATATATATATACTAGACAAAACGTGACCCGTTGGGTCACCCATTAAGCTCTCGCTAGATGATTAGGGAAAAGAGTAGGATCTGCCAAAATATCATCTGCTTTTCATTTTTAAAAACGAACTAAAATTTATTAAATTGATTATTTAAGGTCAAATTTTTGTCTAAGTCGAAAAGTAGTAACATAATGAGCATCAGTAAAAAAGCAAAATAATATTACACATATAATTTATTTTTGATATATTTAAAACGTTTTTTTCGTCCATTTTGATCAAGATGCCTGCCAAGAGACTACTTAAAATCCGTTTTTACAAAATAAAATTGTAACTTTTGCAATTGAAAAAATTCACACTGGATTGTCCAATTGAACACATATCCTAGTAGATAAAGGAGTTAGATTAAGACAGTTCTAAATGCCAGTTATCTCTAGACTGCAGGTTCAATCCTGGTCAGGGACAACAGTAACATAGAATAATAATTAACACAGCTTAACACCTGTACCCCAGCTATGGTTAGTGGAATGAGAACAGGATACCCCCGTGGACCTAATAAAGGGTTGGGTTCAAAGTTCCGTGATGGCTCCCAATTACAAGAAGGTTCCCGAGTCCGACAAGAAATACCCGAAGAAGGCCGGAGGGACATCAGCCGAAACTTTGTACAGATAACAATGAAGACGAGGACAATAGTCTGAATAATACAAATAATGGTAATCTTTGCGGAGTTCCGTCCTGGCTTCCTGCATCCAAAGCGGTATCACTTGAAAACAAAAAAAAAAAAAAAGAACCAACTTAGGGCATTTTCCACTGAAAACCCAACCCTAACCCTAAACCCCCCTAGTTAAATCAACTGTTTTATTACAAAGTTCTGTTTTTTCTGGGTCACCCTGTATACAGGGTGACTCAGAAAAAACAGGGCCCACATTATTTATTTATTTTCCATTAAACTAAACCTAAACCCCAACCCAAATCCTAAACCCTAAACCCTAGTTGTTTTTGTTTTTCACGCCGCTTCCGCTACGGACTTCAATCGTAGCTGGTGTTTTTTTTTTTTTTTTTTTCCGCAGTCACCGGCAAGCATGTTTTGAGGCAAGAGGCCTTGACGGAACTCCGCAAAGATTAAAATTATTTGTATTATTCAGACTGTAATATCGGAGTGGTATATATTTGATTGATACTATTTTCTGCATAAATAAAAAGACTAAAGACAGAGTTTTTTTTTTAAAGCCATACGTAATTAAAAACAACCTTAATCCCCTAAAACCGTAACCCAATTCGCAAAATGTTAATTCATAGACTGTAGTTAAACTGTCATTGGGTACCAGCAAAAAATTTTCCGTTTTAATTTTCCAACCTAAGTCAGAAGTCAGTCCTACATTCTATGAATTAACATTTTGCGAATTGGGTTACGGTTTTAGGGGTTAAGGTTGTTTTTTAATTACGTATTGCTTTAAAAAATAAACAACAAAAAAAAACAAATTACTATACATTTAATTAACCATTGAAATTAATTATTGAATCTATTATTGAGACAGTTGTTTGTGTTAATATAGCAATGTATAATTTCAATTAAACTTAGTTTAGAAAATATTTTTCAACATTAAATGTATAGTAATTTGTGTTTTTTGTTGTTTATTTTTTTAAACAATACGTAATTAAAAACAACCTTAATCCCCTAATACCGTAACCAAATTCGCAAAATGTTAATTCATAGACTGCAGTTAAACTGTCATTTGGTACCAGCAAAAAACTTTCCGTTTTAATTTTACCGACCTAAATAAGAAGTCAGTCTAGTTTGTTTTAGTTAAAACTAAAACAATTTTTTAAGCCCGAAGAAAACTTAAACAGTGGAGTAGTCAATGTTTGCTCATTTGAATTCCATAATATTTAAATATATAACTATTTTTTTTACCCAACATGAAATATTTTTTAAAGTAAGTTTAATACTCTATGAATTAATAATTAAAGTAATTTAAAAAAATCTATTTTAAAGCATGATTTCAATTTCGTAAAATTTACGCTCAACTAAAATTGAAATCATGCCGTAAAAAGATACTTTTGATTTATATTAAAACAAACCAAAACGTTTGCTCATTTGAATAAGATTCGCCTGGAGAAAGGGAAGTGGGCGAATCTACTGTGGGTTAGTGGTGTGTGTGTGAGGTGGTCTCTGTCTAATGGATTTTTTACTCTTTTTTTTACTCTGCTTAACTGACAAATAGAGAGTGGGAGGATAGTTAACTTAACTTACAAAGCGAGATGGGAAGAGAGACAGTTAGTCTGTGAAACAGGGATTGGTCGGTCGTTGACTTAATTGCTAATTACGCCTAATTAAAGCCAATTAAACTGAATTTTTTTCATACACTTTGTAGTGCTAACACCAAGGAATATCTAAGTATAAATATTGTGTCCATAACATAAATAGAAAAAAATCCTTTAGCTGGAGAAGGTTGATAAACTCAGCTTTAGTATAATAATAGAAGATATATATATATATATATATTAGTAATTTTTCCGAGATGAAATAAGGAAAATAAAGTGCTCAATTACAAATGTAAGAGCTTTATTTAATTAATAATATATATATATATATATATATATATATATATATATATATATATATATATATATATATATATATATATCTGATATTTAATCTGCTTAATAAACTAAATATATATATATATATATATATATATATATATATATATATATATATATATATATATATATATTAGTTTATTAAGCAGATTAAATATCAGATCCTATAAACGACTAAACTGAATGCCTTCAGTTTGAAAATTCTGTGGAATACGACATTGGGTGGCTTTCGATAACAAAGGGTGAACCCATGAATGTTTACTGCTGGGAAGCAATCAAGGAAAAAAATCAATACTAACTGGGTCACCGGGACAAGAGATCTGGTGTTGAAAGACTCAAAACCCGTAATCAATCTAGGAATATCACTAATAATGTGCCCTAGTGGATCTAAACGATAGATTAATATCAAATTTTCAATTGGATCACATTTTTATCATTATAGTTGTGCCATGTATTTTATCAATTTACAAACAGTGTATCAGTTTAGGATCAATGTAATATCAAAATCCCTTCTGATCAGTAAACAAGTTATATTGTTTATAAATATGTTAAATCGACTGGTACATTATTGACTTAGTAATGTATTTCATTTAATTATAAGCGTACTTACATTATTTTATGAAATTAAATTAAAACACCAAAGAACAACATTTACATTATGAAATTGTAGGGATTAATAAAATTATTCTATTTCATTTGTTATGACGATGCCTATGAATATAATCTAATCATGAATATTGATGAAAATAGATCAAATGATCTTGGGATTTCGTACTTACCACCGAATAAACCACCAAATATTTCCGTTGGTAATACAAATTGTCCAAAATCTGTAAACTCCCAGATCAGTTTTAAATGTTACTCCTTTCGACCTTTTTAGACGTTGTGTACTTTTAAATGGAAAGAAACCTTCCTGATTGTCGTACAGGGTGTTCAGTAAATCAGAGCATATTACTCACAAGGAAATATAATAAAAACTGATCGGAAAACAATAAAAAAGCAAGAACTGAATACACTTTGCGCATGTCCAAACAAATATAGTGTTTGAGCTTCTAATTAATCGTCAGTGATTATTTAGTTATTGATCATTAATGAATGTGGTGGATAAAAGCATAATAGATTAGTTTTCCGCAGTATCATTTTGTTCATCTTTTCTAATCGATATAACATGGTTTGGTTACATTTCATCCACGTAATATCATTGGTCAGTAGACAGAATTTCAATATAGAGTAAATTATAGCGCTAGGCAATATTCGGTGGAGTGGAAGACTCTAAAATAGTTTGGTTTGGCTTGTATAAAAATCAATTTGTAGAGATCCTATATATTGTATATGAATTGATATACTGATTTTAAAGTGATACGATATAATTTCTATTCATACAATTTATAAACTTGTATATATGCAATATATCCGGGTAATTCCATGACATATCATCCAAGTCATATCACCCACCCACTTCAATCTTTATGAAATTTTGTACAACTATTGATTATGTTAAAGTTAGACATTCCCAAAAATTTGAGTTTCCAATTCGAAAAATTCGCGGAGTTATGTCAATTTTTATCTCTCCAAATTTGAGGGGGGTCGCGAAAACTTGCGACTTTTTGTAACCAATTTCTGTCTGTAAAAATGAGTTCTAGAGCCATGTTCCTTAGAACTGATTTATAAAAGTATTTTGGTCCAAGGAATCCCAAAACGCTATCACAAAAGTTTAAAGGCAACCAATTTTTAGTTATTGATGATTTCTGATTTTTTTATAGCATCTATGACAAAAATTTTCTATCATTATTTCACATATATTGAACATTATTTGTACCAAAAATATAGTTTGTTTCTTGCTCAGAACCGTGTTGATTCCATGTCCACACTACCTCATATTATATATATATATATATATATATATATATATATATATATATATATATATATATATATATATATATATATAATACTATAGATATGGGTATAGTATACGTTTTTGTCAACTACTGTTTATGTGCACATATATATATACATCTATGTACATGTATCTATACACAGACCCATACGCACAAACACACACACACAGACACAGACACAGACACACACACACACACACACACACACACACACACACACACACATATATATATATATATATATATATATATATATATATATATATATATTCGGTAAAGAATATTTCTGTATAATATTTTTATATAATATTTCTATAAAAATCAACCACGCATTACCAACTATTGCCTGCAAATGGTCTTGAGATACCTGAAACATGAAAATATGAAACTGAAAATATATAGCAAACTGAAAATATATAGGAAATAAATAGAAAACATCACATAAAAAATTGAAAACGCTTGTGGACGTTTTCTTTAAAGAATATTTATTTTTCACGGAACTATAATAATTTCTTTTTCTATATTCTAGAAGTGGCTACCCGGCGAAATCCGGGTAGAGAAAATAAAATAATAGAATAAACGTGGTGTAATGATTAGCAAGCTAGTCTTGCAGATCCATTACTACTGAATTAGCAAGTTCTATCCTCGCAGGATGCCCCATAAGAATCCCCACGTAAAAAAAAAACTTTTGTTAATCCGGTCTGGTCGGGAGGGGGGATTTTTTGTTTTCGTCAGGGTAGAAGAAATTACATCACATATAACGATATAGTAAGAAATGTTAATTCATTAATTAACTATATTTAAAATAATAAAAAAGTTATAAATGAGGCGATTTGCTAAACTAATATTTAAAAAAAAAACATACAAAAAAATCAAATAGATACAATATTTAAATTTAAAATAATTCTTTAATTTTAATTTTCGACATAATTTCTGTTGAATGTGATTTTTCATTTGATTTAGACTAATATTAACATGCTGATTTCAAAACTGCGGTGAGTTTTCTTCTAATCACTTCAAGTTTTTTCTCTACAGCGAATTCCTCAAATAATCAAAATTGCATCATTTATCGGTAAGTAATAGGATTGGTCAACTGATTGCGTTGATTGTTTTATTGAAAATGAAGGAGAATTATTCAGATCTGGTACCTAGGTTGATTCCCACTCAAAGAACAAACTTCAATGAATTTGTGAAGCTAGTCTATTTTGCATATTTTAAATTAAAACGTGTCGATTAAGACGCGTCTTGGGTCCCTTACAAAATGGGAAAGCAGTGTGTTGAGAATTGACGGATGTGGATCAAGGGAACATATGATTAGTTGGCATTTGGTATACATATGATTTGGTGACAGCCAAAATACCATTGAACTGACTGTTACTTTGTTTAATGAAAACTTCGGCATATAACAAAAAAAAAAAAAATGTAAAATTGAGTATTCTAGTCTACCATCAGCTATACTTCCAGTGCCTCATTCAGCTGAAATCCCAGTGTGGGGCAGTAGAGCTTGAGAGAAGCATTGGGTGGAGAGGAATTGTCCTTAAAGATCTGACATCAAACTTGTTGATCCCAACATTCTACATGAGGCATTCGTTGACATAAATATGATATTCGCACCTTGTACATAAAACTAGGTATCTTGAAGCAATTCATTAAAGCATTGCCAATTGAAGGCATGTGCTTCAAGTACGACATTTTGGCATTTCCTGGCCTGTCAATTGAAAAAATCAAGGCAGGTGTGTTTGATGGTCTATAGATTCTGGAAGTTATCAAAGATTAACATTTCAGAAAATGTCAGAATTCAAAAAGAATGCTTGGTTCTTGACACTTTCTTTACCTTGTCAAGAACTTTCTTGGAAATGCATGAGCAATGAATTACACTGAAATTGGATAGCTACAAAATGCTTGATTGCAACATGAGCAACAAGTTCCATTTTCTGCGTAGCCATCTTGCTAACTTCTTGAAAAACCTTGATGTGATCAGCTAAGAGCAAAATGAATGATTCCACCAAAATTTGGAATTCATGAAAGAATGATATCAAAGTACATGGGATGTAAATATGATGGCTGACTTAAGAGCATAAAGGGGAATTGTCCACAAATTGAATATTCTAGAAAAAATATGTGTAAATTTTTATCTTAACTACTAATACACAATTTGACTTACAGTAACGGTATCCTTTGTATGAACAAGATAAATTTGTACAGACATTACAGTCAAGCATTTTTTAATCATTTTCCATTGTAAATTTTTAAAACATTCTATAAAATAAGCTCAAATCTGTCACATGCAGAATTTTAATGGTTTTTGAGACCAAACGAGGGTATCCTGTTACTTAAAAAATTGATGTAATAGAGAAAAAAATAGGGATTTTTTTTTTAATTCAGAGTCCAAAAGTTTGTCAAAAACAAGTGTCAGATGTAGCTCAACAAAATGTGTGATGCCCAGTGTAATGATTTATTATTTCCCATTATAAGCAAAAATTTGTGAGATGGTGTATTTTGCGGTTTTTGAGAAAAATCGAGGGTATCCCGTAGCTCAAAAAGTTGACGTGATATAGAAAAACTGGGGTCATTTTTTGATTCGGTGGTCATAAAATAGTAAAAAAAAAAACAAGTGTCAGATCCAAATCAATAAAAATCGCGTTCCCCAGCGTAAAAAAAAAAAAAAAAAAAAAAAAAAATTATTAATTCAAAGCGTAGCCGATCGAATATGAAATTATTATGGTAAAAAATGAAACATACTTTTTTAAGAAAGAATGTTGAACGTACTGATTTTGGTACAAATGCAGAATAGCGCGCAAGAGATAATATCATTAAAATCGCATTTTATGTGTAAAATAGCATTAGATTACGGAAAGTCCCGAAGTAACCCTCAAAGATTTGGGGTTTTTCTGTGAAATGTATTGAAATGTAATGCATTTTATAAGTAATCTAATGATATCATCTCGTGCGTGCTATTTTGCATTAGTATTTATTTGTATATTTAATATTAAAATAAATAACGTAATTATTTTATAAACAGTGTTAACATTAACTGTTTGCATTTGTTTACAAATTTCGAGGGACAGATGCCAAATATTTCTAAGTAGAATTTATTCAATTAATATCATATTTTAAAGTGAAAAAAAGTTATATATATATATATATATATATATATATATATATATATATATATATATATATAATAGTTGCATTAAATAATTACATAAAAATAAAGCAACTGTATTTAAATTAAAGATAATTCTCTAATTGTTTTTTGTATTATGTAAAATTTAGTAAATAAATAAGCAAAACCAAAAGAAAATTAATGACTCCTACTATATTAAATGCAATTTTTGTTTTATTTTATTGAAGACAATTTTAATGGTAAATATATATATATATATATATATATATATATATATATATATATATATATATAATATATATATATATATATATATATATATATATATATATATATATATATATATATATTTAAATTAATTGAATTAAAATTTAAAAAATCGAAACTCATCTTACTAAAATCAGACTACTTTTTTTGTATGGAAGTTTAAAAGTGAAACTTAGTGATTAATTTAATTCTTAAACGGTCTATAAAAAGCTGTGTAACAATAAAAATAATCAGATTCAATAAACAATTTTTCAATGAAATCATTTTTTGGGGGGTAATTTTTGAAGGCTATGATTTTTTAAATCATAAAATACATTCAAGGAAATATTTACGACAGCTTTGAATCAGTAAAAATGCAGAATTAATTAAAACTTTATTATTGAAATTTTATGATTTAATTTGTTATTTTTAAATAGATATGAACAATTAACAAACCAATATAATTCTTTAAAGATCTAACAGTTGTAATCTAATATTTGAAATTCAATACTTAAAAAATAAATTAACAGTAGTTAACTTGAAAAAAATTTGATTGTTTTGATCTTCCATAACTTATTTGGTGACGTTTTAGCTAGGAACGCCTTAACAATGTCCGCCCGACCTTTCTAATGTTATCTTATCGTAATTCCACAAAAAACTGTCTTCTAAAAAACATAAATCAAATCTTCATTACTTTTGCTCAAAAACCGAGCCCTGGTGATATTTAATGTGTGTATATATATATTTACTTTATCATCAATTGTTTAATTTTGGAAGTTTCCTCCGGACATACAGATTCACACAACTGTCTTATATATATATATATATATATATATATATATATATATATATATATATATATATATATATATATATATATTCTATGTTAATTTTAACCGTTTTTCACATAAAAAGTGAGATCTATCCTTACTGAGAACTTTTTTCTGTTCATGATCATGCACGGGGTCCAAAATGGCATAGAAGCCTGCAACAGAACCAGTTTCCTTAGTAACCCAAACTATATGCATTATGGAATCTCCACGGGTACTGATTCACATGAAATATATAAAAGTCATGAATTTAATCAATTTTTCGTAGCCTGCATTATTTAAATGAAGAGTTTTGTTGCTGTATACATACATTTATTTCTGAATTTTCTTTTTCACTTATCTATCTATGGCATCTGCCAGTCTCTTTTGAGGCCCCATGGATCTGCACAGGCCAGTGCATGGTTGTATAAAAGACAGGCGATTCCCTATGTTGCATGTTTCCCCTTTTGATGATATTGTTGTTGCCCAAAATAAAGAAGGACGAGATACTAAACAACGGGGCATTAGTTTCACTGTAGATTTGAACACAATGTAGGATTGACTTCAGTCTCCAGCACACTTCAAATTACCTTTGAATTCATAGTTTTCCTTCTAGATCAGTTACGCCACCAAAGACAAAGTCTACGCTAGTATTTATCGATAGCTGGGTAATTATTAGGATAATAATACAATTTCCTTCAAATTGTTGCCAAGGAAAAGAGTAGATTTTAGCGTTAACAGTCACTTGTACTGACCAGCAAATGAAAAATATTGTTTTTAAATGAAAAATAAATAATTATTTTAAATGTTGGGTAAGCAATCTCTTCCGGATATTTAAAATTTCATTTAGAAGAAAATTGTATTAAATAACAAACCACGGAGATGTTTTTAGAAAAGTTATAATTCTATTGATTTTTACACACACGCACACACGCACGCACACGCACGCACACACACACACAGATGCACATGCAGACATACATAATGCATACACAACATACACATACAACACTTTTCGTTGTAAAAAGCACATATTTATTTGCTTAGAATTGGCCAATTTTATCTCCAGCAGGGGAGAGGTAAGACCCCTCAAAACATAAAAGGTACCCTGAGTATGTCTAAACACCATCCGGAGGTCAGGTGTCAGTTCTGGAGATCTGACGAGTGTGGAATCACTCATCGTTGCCATTACTCCCAGGTCCACTATAAGCTAAAGAGTTAGTACTTGTTAGTGGCTTATCTGAGGTTTTAAGATATATCTTTTAGATAATGAAAATTTTACCTTTTTAAAAAAGATGAATTTTGAAATGAAATACATAAACATGACAAATCAAAGAATCAACCAACCAATTAACCAATCGTGATAAATGTTAAAACAAATGATTAGAGACAAATTAAAAAGGGCGATAAAATGCAATGGAACATTGAAAAATATAACTATAATAACAATTAAACACTTACAAAGGAATCAAATTTAAACATTAAATAACCCATATAAAGTTGAGATGTCGTTAAACAAATGAACAAAATGAGACTAAAAGCTGGAGGAAAAACTTGCCATAATACCCGCGCTTCGCAGAGAAAAAAAATTTGACGAGTTACAATAATCACACCCTTAATCACTACAATGTTGAGTAAAAATATTTGGGTTTATATTCTTCAATTTTTCAAAATTGTTAGTTTACTTTCAATTAGCCATGTGCCTTGTTTCTATTTATCTAACTGACATATTTTTTTCAAATTAGAAAAATTTCATGAAGGATCCACAAAGGAATGGATGTTCAAATGAAGGTGTCATTTCACCTGCATTGAAATAAAGTTACTCACTTGGGACCAGCAGATTTATAGTCATTTCTACGACATTTTACCCGACACCAATCAACAGACATTTTGCCATCCTTAAACATCTTTGGAAGAGCTCGGTCGTTTGTATCTTTATAGCATCCAAGATAATCAGAATATTCTGCAAGAAAATTTTGAATACATTTTAAACTAATGTCGTTGTCAAAAGTAAAACCAAGTATTGTAACATCTGGGGCCTTGCTATTGTAAGACAGACAGACAGACAGACAGACAGAGACACAGAGAGAGATGGGGAAGGCGGGGTCAGAACACTGGTTCTTAGGTCTTGGTTGATGATGAGTTTAAAATCTTCAAGCTCTTGATGGAACTCACTAGAAGTTGTCAAAATGTGTTGAAATTGCAAAGAAAAGGTTAATTGAAATCAAGTCTGAAAATGAATTTTCGTATGAATTACTATTGTCAGATTTTATTTCACAAATTTTATAAGAATTTCATAGAAAGTTAAAGGAATACAGTATAAGTATAGTAAAAGTGAATAAAAGGGAGATATATTAAATGATGGGAGAAAGAAAGAAAGAAAGAAAGAAAGTCAGAAAGAAATGAAAAGCGAAGTAAAAATAATTACAAAATTGGAAAGGAAAACAAGAAACAAAGAATCAAAGAAAAATACGAAGTGAAAAATATAAAGAAAGAAGGAAAGAAAGAAAAAAAAAGAAAATGTTATTAAAAATAAAAGAAAAAGAAACACTAAATGAAACAAAAAGAAGAAACGAAAAAAAATGAAAGGAAATGTGTTTACTTAATGTGTTTACTCCCTTGAAGAGATGTCTGCTGCGGAGCTTGGTTTCTATAAGTTTTTTGTCCCTCTGAGGTACTCTTTTCTCACTTTTCCTATCACTTCTGTTTGATGGTTTCCGCTTCCAGTATTCTCAAGTATTTTTAATTCTCTTTTTCTCCAAGTGTCCTTATTTCTTCCTGATTCTGTAGTTCTATTCGCTCTACTGTTTCTGTTTTCCCTTTTTTATTACAAGCATGGCACACTTGTCGATGCTGAATTCCATTCCTATATCCTGGCTGTATATTCATATAGTTTGTACAAGAGTCCTTTTTCATTTTTGGAAAAAAATCTTGATAACATCCATGTACATAAAGTGATTTATTTTCTCACTGAAATGTGAATAGTTGAGTAGCATCACTGCTATAACAAATAGCATTGATATATATATATATATATATATATATATATATATATATATATATATATATATAAATCTTAAGTATTCAAAAGGCGGCCGTTTTTCAGGGCAAGATGTGTGATATACTTTTAAAAAATCATAGTTTTTCAATTATTATCATTTCATTTTATTTTGTATTTAAAATAATAATAAATAGAATACAATATGTACAGGGACAATCTCTCAGTCGAAACACGTGTCGGTACACCCATAAATAATTCTTATCCATTCAACATTTTCTTTCCTTTATTTATTTTTTCAACACACACACACACACACATATATATATATTTATATATATATATTTAACCCATTTAAACCTGTGTTTTTTTTCATTTTTCTTAATATACTACATACCGTCGGATTCACTTCCTTTCTTCACATATATATTCATATATACATATATAGAAAATATAGAGCTGCACTATTGAGATGTAAACGTCAAAACACTGTATCTGTGGATGACTACTAAATGCTCCCAAAACCCGGTAGAGCATTACTCGTCTGTTGCTTACAGTGATTGATTCTGGTGATTGTAAAAACATACATCTACGGAAGTATGTATAGGTTAAATGCTCGCCTCCTACTGACAATCACTGGCGGCCGAGGCAATAAAAATTCCGTAGGTTTTCGCTTCCGGCTAGAAGTATCGGTTAAGTCTAGCCACACTGATGAGACGTAAACGTTGAAACACAGTGACAGTGGATGACTATATATATATATAGAAAAAATATACGCAGCTCAAACAAAATATACATATTTGCAGATAAAACAACCAACATATACAAAACAAACCTCAACAACTACAAAAAATAACAACAAACAACATAACGCAAACATATAAAAAAGCCTCTGGAAACATAACCAAGGATATAAACAAGGAAGCCAAAGAAATAGCCGGCAAGTTAAATATAGACGGAAAAATAAACTCGATGGCGGAACAACAAGCATTCCTAACAATCAAGGATCACAAACCAGACTTCCCAACAAAAACTACATACCGACTAATAAACCCCACAAAACCAGAAATAGGAAAGATAAGTAAACTCACTCTAGAGAATATAAATACACAACTCAAGGAGAAACTACATATCAATCACTGGAAGAACACCAAGGCCGTCACAAACTGGTTTACAACAATAACGAACAAAAACAATGCAGCCTTCATCCAATTTGACATTACAGATTTTTACCCCTCCATCACAGAAGACACACTAAATAAGGCATTAGAATTGGCAACGAAACACGTAAAAATATCGCAGAATAACATCAAAGTGATAAAACACTGCCGAAAATCACTACTCTTCCATAATAACACTCCATGGATAAAAAAACAAAATTCATTGTTATTCGACGTGACCATGGGTAGTTTTGACGGAGCAGAAGTGTGTGAGTTAGTTGGCATTCTAATACTCTTCCAGCTATCCCACATAATCGACAAGAGAGACATGGGCCTGTACATGGACGACGGCTTAATTATGATAAAAAATCCCAATGACCCCGCACTAGATAAATATAGAAAAAACATAACCAGCATACTAAAATCACTAGGATTTAAAATCAAAATAGACATAAACCTAAAAATAGTAAATTTTTTAGACGTAACTCTAAATCTAGAAAAAGGAATATTCGAACCTTACAAGAAAGAAAACGACACACCTCTCTACATACACACATCTTCAAACCACCCACCATCCATAATCAAACAAATACCGAAATCAATTAGCCGCAGGCTATCTGAAAACTCCTCTAACATCAGCATCTTCAACAAAAATAAAAATATATACGACAATGCATTAAAAACCAGTGGTTATAAACAAAAATTAGAATACACGCCACCAAAAAACAAAACAAGACACAGACAAAGAAATATCATCTGGTTCAACCCACCATACAACAAACGTGTAACATCCAACATTGGTAAGGATTTTCTAAAACTCATCAACAAACACTTTCCAATACACAGCCCTCTAGCCAAAATTTTTAACAAAAACACCTTAAAAATTAGCTACAGTTGCACAAGGAATATAGCCCAAATCATGAAAAGCCATAATAAAAAGTTGGAAAACCAACAAAACACCACGCGAAGTAACAACCAATGCAACTGTAGGGATAAGAGTTCGTGCCCTCTACAAGGAAACTGTCCCCAGAAAAATGTGGTGTACAGAGCTACTGTGAAAAGACACCTCCATCAAACAATACATAGGAGCAACGGAAGGAACCCTGAAACAAAGAATTTACAACCATAGACTTTCATTTTCGAACAGAAAATATTCTACACAAATAACACTATCCACACATATATGGAACTTGAAAGATATGGACATTTCGCCAGATGTGAGCTGGGAGATTCTGAAAGTTGCACCCGCTTACAGCAAAACATCTAAAAGATGCCTTCTTTGTCTCCAAGAAAAACTTTATATTATTACTCATCCATCACAACAGACCCTACTAAACAAAAAATCGGAAATCCTATCAAAATGCCGACATGAAAATAAACACCTGCTATCACACTTCGATCCATATACATAACCCACACACACCTCTTCTACCCAATTATATATATATATATATATATATATATATATATATATATAAAATAGTAATATAATTTGTAAACACTACAATAGATCCGCCAAACTGTAAGTATCTTTTCCTCTACCTATATAGATTGTACAATAATATCATACAAATGTAACGTCCACATTGCATCACCAACGCAATAAATAACACGGCCATTATTATTAACAGCATATTTTTAAAAATGCATTTAAAAAATACATTATATTAATTAGCACATAACATACGTAACCAAGAATACGAAACACAAATACGCATATTTATACGCACACACGCGCGTGTAGACAATTATATCATCACAGCCTTCATACATTCCCACGCGCACACGCACGACATCACATACATATGCACAAACAAAAATACGCACATACGCGCGTGGACACAATCATATCATCACAGCCTTCACGTATTTCCATGCGCACGCGCATGACATCATACACATACGCACAAACAAAAATACGCACACGTAGAAGAAAAAAACAAAAAAACATTCCGCATCACGTAAACACGCAAACACGAGAATACAGTTTTAAAAAACGCACACATTTGACCATTTACACAATTTCTGTCATTTTCAAATGAACCGTTTCGTCTTACCTGATGAATGCTTTCAGCAAGAAACCGCTGGTTGTAATACCGTTCCCGTAATTAGATAAATAAAAGCAAAAACTTTTATTTGTTTTGATTTCTCATTGAACTATATATATATATATATATATATATATATATATATGTGTGTGTGTGTGTGTGTGTGTGTGTGTGTGAGTCTTTTCCAAACTTACTCCTTATTTCGTAATTTTATTGTGGAAAGAAATTACTAAAATTGGATTTTGCGTATGTGCAATATAGATTTTAAAAGGCAAATTACCGTCGGCAATTTCAAGCGTATCCGTCCTAACTGTTACTCTCCTTAAGCGGTCCAAAATCTGTGTGTGTTCCTCAATTGAAATTGTAAATTTAGGATATTTGCTGTTTTTTAAACAGTTTCTTGCAGTTGGTGTTGAAAATTTTAATCGTGCAAATGATGTAAAAGATGAAAATAACGGTAATTACCATAGAAAGATAAATGAAAACTGCCTCGTTCCTGTATAGAATGTGTTACTTATTAATTGCTCATGTTTTAAAAGTTAAGAAAATAGCTATTATTTTCTGCAAACTTTCCTTTTGTGCTCTGCATAACACTATGTAATACATGTTTCTGGATAGAAAATTAAGTATAGAAAATGGCTATTATCCTTTCAGCAACATGAAAAGTTTTTAGGCAGTTACATAGTGTTCTTAAGTCCCAACAAAATGTGTGTGTGTGTGTGTGTTTGTGTGTGGGGGATCTTGAGAATAAATACACCACACACACACAACAGGACAACAGGTGATTTTGATAGGCATTAAATTTACACACCCGCACCCATACACAATCAAA
>CM042147.1:96847761-96895261 GCA_023376005.1 Doryteuthis pealeii | reverse complement strand
GCATATTTGACTGCATCTCAGCGTTACATAAATTTAGTTATAAATACTTTATCCGTGATATTGAGCACTGTTTACTTATAGATATAGCACCTATATTATCTATAATATATCTATATCTATATGTATATGTATATCTATGTATCTCAATCTTGAACTCGCATTGCCGACTCCATTTTCTCTCATGACAACCATTACACTAAGCACACTTTAATGCTAATATAAAACGAAGACATCAAATATTTATCATTTCTATCTAAAAATTATACAACAAAACGGTTATTATTATTATTATTATTATTATTATTATTATAGTTTTTCATACCAGCATTAGCTGATGATATTTCACTAGAGTCTGAGTGACAACAAGTCTCCTCAGGTCTCCAGGACTCTTCTGAATATTCTAGCCGATGGCAGCAATGCAGTATTCTAGATGGTCGCAAAATTACTGTATTATGTATTACAGATTTATTTTCAGTTGGTGTGAAAGTTGTGTTTAGTCTTCAATATAGCTGACCATTTACTGCATACTTTGATGTTAGATTAGCAGAATGTAGTATTAATGGCGGTGGAATTGGCACTAAGGAAATGCTCTAAAAGAGAACACAGAAAAATCAAGATTAAAGCAAATCATAGGTCTCGTTTTAACTTCACCCGTTTAGCTAAAAGGTTTTATATGTGTTTTTTTTTAATACCGGTTATCGGTTTAATTTCCAACTGATATCCTTCGGAAAGGTAAAAATAGGTTTCACTTTTCCATGCTATTGGTAAAATTGCAGGGCAGATTTGGTTTGTGAGCTTTCGCGAATGATTCTGAATTCAAATTCGTGGGGAACGCAGCTGAAAACTATTCTCAACCTCCCCCTTCTCTCTTTCTCTTTCTTTTTTTTTCTCTCTCTCTCTCTCTCTTTCTTTCTCTCTCTCCTCTCTCTCTCTCTCTCTCTCTCTCTCTCACACACACACACACACTCCAGAAAACAATCATAGTAGTGTGCAGATAAGAAGGTTACGGAGCAGGATTTCTTAAAGTGGTCTTATATAGACACCTTGGTTAAATAAAGTTTTGGCACGGTGAATAGGCAGGGTGCATTGGAGACTAGTTGACAGATACTGTTAACCTAGAGGAATACCTGGTTGGGTGTCATGTACACTAGTGATATGTTGCTTACATACGACCCATTCAAAACATACGGCTCATTTAAATGAACAAACGATATTAGAGTAGAATGTGCAAATTAATTGCAAATTTAGTTACCTTGCCGAAAGAAAGATTTATTGAAGTGTCTTTCAATTCTAAAGCAAAATCTATGCCCACATTTAAAGGAATTGGATATTACTGGTGGAACGAAAAACTGTTGTAAAATATCCCAAGCTTTGGGCAAATATTGAGCCTATTTTATTAACTTCCAAATTCGCATATCGTGGAAACTGGTTTTAGCAATGTTCATTATTTACTAAGCAAAGGAGAAACACTTTGAATATAGAAAGTGGTGAATAGCGACTCAAACTAACAAACGTGCAACCTAAAATTTGGACCTCGTCAGTGCCCGACAAACCCATCCTTACCGTTCAAGAATTAAAGGTGCATCTAAAATGTAACAAATACTGGTAATTTAGTTATGTTTTGTAATTTAATATTCAGTTAATTTATTTCGGTTTTTTTTATGAAATTTAAATTTTGTTACAAGGAGTAGGACATGAAATAAAAAAGTGTTAAGTAGCTCTGCTGTTGAGACTCATAATTGTCCAAGTAATGGAAGAGATATAACACATTTATTCTATTACTGAATTTACTAAGTTTTACTTACTGTCACACAGGCCTGATTGTTTACAGTGCCACATGATTATAAGTACTGAGCACTGAGCACGTTCAACTTAACTTCGATGAATCTGGCTGGAATTGATGTTTTAAGCACGATCTAACCGTAAGTCTTCTTCGATTCTCTTATAGGTTTACTATTTATTTATTTATTTATCTTTTTACTTTATATTTTTATCTAGAAAAGAAACGAGTAACAACAAACGTGTTTCAGTATAAAGGTTAAAAAGTTGTCATAGACAAACCAGGCAAAGGCAATGTGCAGCAAAACACTTGACTCATTAAAGTGTTGTAACTTAAAAGTTCAACAAATGGTTGATAACATTTTGTTTGTGTAGATATTTTCTCTTTTTTTAAAAAAATAAACGAAGATTACATTCCAATTCTTAAGATTGCAAACCACAAAGGAAATCTTCAGATGTGCAAAATATCTGCCAGTTTAGTATTCACTAATCTTCACGGACTAATATTCACATCTTGATTGTTCTTATAATTGGAAACCTTTAGCTGTGTAAAAGACAATCCATCTTGAGCGTACAAGACCAGGTACAAGACCAGGTCAGAGACCGTACAACCAATCGCATATTATTGGGAGGGATGGACACTACCAGGTCACCCATTCCCATTGCCATGAGTAAAGAAGAGGAATCCCTTGATAGACAATTCGACGACCTCATAGATTATGAGAAACATTCGTCTCTTCAATTGATATTTCATATGTTCGCCAAGCGCAATTAGCTTCGACCAGGAGTTGAAGTTTACAGAAAGGGTTTATTTAAATAACGATACCAAATATGCTACAAGTGCCTTCGTCCGGTGACTTTAGTATTCTAAATCCTGAGTTGAAACAACGACTATAGGTTACTATGTGAAATACATAACGACCTTAGCCACAAGAGATCTATATTCGTGTTGTGTCCTTAAAAGGGATACAATCAGACAAGTTTGTAGTCGGATGGAAGTCAACACGTTCGTAGATTTAAGATAGAGGGTTTTATTGCAGAGAGATAAAATAAGACAGACAAGGAATAGTAGGGTACGCTACTAATCCTCGAATCCAGCCCAGCTTAATGCCGTGCTGACTATTTATATATAGTCATACCACATGGATGAGAGAGAGTGTGGAATATTCGATTTCAACAATTTGTAAATGATGTTGTCATGGTTTGGTACTTAGACTATTGGGGTGTATCATATTTATTTATTCTAAATGAAAATTCATAGAGTACCTCTCTAAATCTCTGGTCTGATTTTTTAAGTTCATATGATAAATATATGATAGATGGCATCTTTCAATAATCCTAGCTCTTCTGAAAAAAATTAAAATGTTGAAATTTTGTTTCACTGACTCGTATTATCAATTCGTATTATCATTATTATTCGACAACACAAAAGTAAAAGAGCTAAGCTCGCACACCTATTATAACTGAATTTGATATTTACTAGGTTCCTCATACTCCCAGTTATAATATTAAACTTCATCCGGTAATGATGCCTCAGTTCTGGATCTCTCGGTAATCTGGAATATACCTTCGTTTATATTACTCACAGGTTTACTCTGATCTCGAGTATTAGTATCTGTCATGTTCCCATCTCTGGGTCAACTAGAATTAATATTAGATAAGAATACTTGAAACCATATACTGTGCTTGTATGCTTATTACTATTAAATAGGAATAGTTACTTGAGGCCATATAATTAGACATAAATTATTAGTATTAGATAGGAATACTTAAAACTATATTACTGAGTGCATATCATTTGTATTAAATTTAAACCAAGCCATCATTGAAAATTGGATTGTTGAAAGTTTCTTGTCCAAAAATGAAGCACACAATTAATGTTATTGATATGTTATCTTCATTAATAATTGGGACGTTTTTGTTTGTCTCTCCTTGAGAGACAGGCAAACGTTTAACTAAATTGCAAAAGCACATGAAAATATATTGACATTTTATTGGTCTTTCACTCAACTGCACCCCTCACATAATAATCAAGGGGATTGTAATCTGGAGAGTTATACGGCCAGATATTTGGTCGCAGAAAATTTATCACTGCCAACATTGGGTTCTCATTCTTGTGTGGCGTGGCACAAAGTCCTGTTGCCTGACGTAGTATTTTCCAGCAGCCACCCTCTTGATCCAAGGTAGCACTACCTCCTTTAGGCACTAGATGTAGGCCGTGATGAGCCTGAGGCCAAGTGAGAAGATGAGGCATAACGTCACCATCGCTAGTTATCCCCCAAAACACCATGATGTGAACTAGGTGTTTGGGTTTCATCACTGTCGGCATATCTTGTATGTTTTCTCAACTGAGAAAAGATCATGTTCAATTAGAGAGGATATATGAGTTTGTTGAAAAGCTTTGCAGCGCGGTCTTTCCTCTTGTCTTTCTTGGTCTGTAATAAAAATTGGCCCTTTCTCATCTCATATGAGAAACAGCGAAAGTCTTCATGCACTACCTGCTTGATAAGAAACTCAGACACTCCCATCTCGCTGTCTATGGACCTGATTGAAATCCAAGCCATGATTGACAACGATCCCAGTAACATTGTTTTTAATCATGGTCTTAATCACAGCAGTAAATTCATAAATTCTTTTTTTTTTTATAAGAATGATCAAAATGAGGCTTCGATCTGCTGTACCAACGTAATCAACATTGGACTCATTCAAATCTATTCAATCCTTTTCACCGTCCTCAGATTGACACTCAAATACTTTGATATCTTCGTATTGGAGCTTCTGGTGTGAATATCAAGCATGTAGAGTATGCAGTTTCCAAACTTCTGAAGTAGTGAATTGCTCCTGTTTCCACAGACAGTGCCCAACTGATTTTAGTTTACTGCACAGTTGACAAAACCAGAAACAAAGTGCATTCACGAAATTGATAATTTAAAATGGTGATAGGCCACCTGCCCCCCCCCATCTCACAAACCATACGAGTAAGACGGGCTAGGCATGCGGACACTGCTGGAGAAGCAGGGATGAGATCGTAAGCGACGTACTACTGTGGAAGCCAGCACATGGGCACGCTAATGTGGGCCGCCCAGCCAGAACCTACATTGACCAACTATGTAAGGATGCTGGCAGCTGCGCGGAGGAGCTCACAGAGGAAGGAAGGGGGAAGAGGTCTTGCCAACATAGAGGAATGCGTAGAAACCACTATCCAACAACTTGAGGATTACACAAGAAAGAGCAAAGACAAACTACTTATAGCGGCCAACAATAGTAGAAGTGACAGATGGACAAACAGAAAAACAACAAAGACTAGAAAACAAAAATGGGTAGAAAAACAATTATATGGACACTTCAAACGATAAATCGAAGAGGTTGCACATGGAAAGACTTGGACATGGTTAAGAAAAGGAAACCTCAAAAGAGAAACAGAATCATTAATAATTGCTGCACAAAATAATGCCATAAGGACAAACTATATAAAAGCGAAAATTGATAAGACCCAACAAATAGTAAATGTAGATTTTGTGGTAATAGAGATGAGACTGTAACCATATACTCTGCGAATGTAGCAAACTAGAACAACGAGAATACAAAACTAGACACGACTGGGTTGGGAAGGTGATCCACTGGGAATTATGCAAAAAATTAAATTTTGACCACACAACTAAATGGTATATGTATAAACCAGAATCTGTTCTTGAGAACGAAACGCATAAAATACTCTGGGTCTTTGAAATAAAAACGGATCACCTTATCCAGCAAGAAGGCCAGACCTAGTGTTGATAACAAAAAAGAAGAAAATTGTCAACTGGTGGATTTTGCAGTGCCAGCAGATCACAGGGTGAAGCTAAAGGAAAATGAAAAAATGGACAAATATCTGGACCTTGCCAGAGAACTGAAAAAAATTATGGAATATGAAAGTCAAAGTGATACCAATTGTGGTTGGTGCACTTGGAACAGTCCCAAAAGGATTAGAAAAGGGTTTGGAAAGTTTGGATATCAAAGGAAGGATTGAAACCATTCAGAACACTGGACTGCTGCAATCTGCCAGAATACTCAGAAGAGTCCTGGAGACCTGAGGAGACTTGCTGTCACTCAGACTACAGTGAAATACCATCAGCTAACACTGGTGTGAAAACTCAAAAGGAGTGAATAATAATAATAATAATAATAATAATAATAATAATAATAATAATAATAATAATAATAATATCCCTTATTTGAATGAATTATATCGAAAAAAATGTGTACTTATTAGACATTAAACAAATATTAATTTTCTCGCTTTTAAGAGTAATCAAAATAATTGGGGTCAATTTAATTTCAAAGACTCATATATTTATGAATAAAACAATTCAAAAATATTGTTAGGATTATCAGAATTAATTTTGTATGTTTATAAAAAATATTCCTTTATGAATTTAATGAATTAATATCGAGAATTTCTTTATAGTTTATTGCTAAAATTTGACACGCCGTCTTATAAATGTAAAACATTTTTATCTTTATAAGACAGCGTGTTCAATGTCTTAAACACGATTTTGTGAATTACAAAGACTTGAAAATAATTTAATTATTAAAGTTTCAATCAAATTTACTTAGTTTTAATACAAAAAAATAACTTACCTACTATTTTTTGAAAGTTTTGTCTAAATAGTATAGATCCATTTTTCATATAATTCTTTACCTTTTGGGAACGAAAAAACAAACACTAAACTTTGTGACATCTTTATAATTTCTATTAAAAAAAGGGACCACACGCTTAAAAAGGCATTTTTGTTTATAAAATGAAATTGAATGTTTAAAAGAAAAAATCGTTGAATATTTGAAAAAACTTCGGTGAAGTCGCGGACGTTTAGAATTTGTGAACTCGGCCGACACCATCGTTCTCGGCTGACGCCTTCTTGTTGAGTCTACTTATAGTGACGTCATACGTGAGTCGGACTTCACCGAACAGGCCTTGTACATTACAAAAGGTAATGGCAGAGTACTCTTTCTTTGTTATTACTCCTAGGTAAATTTTGAGTCGGAATTTTTGTACCTGTTAGAATCCCATTTATATGTCAAATACATATTTTCAGAAATTATCAGTATTGAATAGGAATACTTAAAACCATATAACTATGTGCAAACTATTAGTTACGTAAAGCTATAATTATTTACAAATGGTAATTATTATTGGTTATTTTAAATAATATATATGCCTTAAATATTTGAAACCATATGATTCTGTGCAAATTATTTTTATTAAGAATATTTAGTTGACACTATAATTGTTTGCAAATGATTATTATTATATACTTGAAACTATATCATCATTATTTTTAAGTTGTGCAGTACAATTTTCCATATTTCTCTCTCGCCACTCGTTCCTATTGGACATTGTTCCTGACAGGTTCTCCCCACCGCATACCGTATTCGCATAGAGCAGGTCAATGTAAGCTTTTACTAGTCAGTCTACACTGGTGTGTCCATATGTAGGTATCCCAGGAGAACGTCACATGAGTTCTTCCTTACTTTTTCAGCAGTGTCCAACACGTTTTATTTCTCTTACTTGGATGGTTTGTGTGATGGAAGGTATGTGATTGTACAGTTTTTTTATGGAGTGCTGCTTCCAAGAGTTGTACAAGACAGCATGCAGCATCCAAGTGGTGCAGACGTACAGAAACACCGATAAGACAACAGAATGGAAGAATTCGCTTTATCTTATCAGAGAGATCAGATTTTCATATGCCAATAGCAGTCTATATGTTTTCTATGCGTCGATTGACATCGCTTTTACATTACTACTTAAGTATGTAAACAGGTCTATTAATTTTACAGGCTTACCATCCAGTGTGGACATGTCTCTATCTCTCTTTAAAAACATGAATGTTTTTTCTCTGAATTCAAGCAGAGGCTAATGTTTCTTGTTGCCTTCTCTAGGCTATGCAACGAGGATTCAGCTTGGGCATATATATTTACGAGAAGTGCTAGATTCTGCGTTGTCCGAATCTGTAATAGTTTTAGTGGTACATCGTCTGTCCCTCGGCTTTTTTCATGTGAAGCATTTTTCCTTCATTAGACCTAATGATGTTCATAGTACATAATCTAGGCATATTATAGATATAACCGGTGCTAATGTATTTCCTTTAATCTAGTGTCCACAATATCAATACAGTATACTACATATGTTGTTTTAATCCCGTTACAGGTAGCCACATTACGTAGGTCGTTTTAGAACGAATAGAATAGAAATAAATAATATCTTACCAAAGATGCTACCACCTATGCAAATATAGGACTCTTATGATTATGCTACTTGGGAATTAGGCTATATCAAAGGCATGCTTTTTTTAAAACTGATTCTGCGACTTTTGAAATTTAGATAATGTTGTACGTATCTATTTGATGATATTGAAACTTTCGTTCTCTATAATAATCAATGGTCGATGAATGTTATTTCATTTAAAAACCATAAAAAGCTTAAGATATCTCTGGACATCAAGACCAGATATTGTTTAATTACCTTTCACTTTTAAAATTCAAACAGCTTTAGCCCTGTTTAAGATAATACCTAAAGAATTCCATTATCCGTCTTTGCTATAGATTGAAAAGGCTGATTTGTACTGAAAAGTGTCTGTTAATATTATTAATAATATAATAGGGTCATTAGTAAACTTTTTAGATGCCATTTATTTTATATGCCTTTCCTAAAGAAAAGCTATAATGCTCTTTGCTCTGTAACAAGATACATTATCATCCTGAAAAATGACTTCATTATTACCTAACCAATTTTCTATTGATAGAACGAGAAAATTATACAGGATTTCAATGTATAGATGTGCATTGATTGTTAATCTAATGATTGCCACCTTTCACATGCATGAACTGGTAAATTAACTCATTTATCCAGGTAGTCAATCTTTGTTTCATTAGAACAGCACCAGAGAAATGTTCAAACATTATCACCTTAGCCAATGCAGATTCTTAACTTATCACTGAATATTACTTTCATCCAATTGTCCAAACACCATGATTGTTTTTCTTTAGCCTACATTAACCTTTCTTTGTATTTTTGCTCTTGTTTTTACTCAGCTTTTCTCTGTGTAAATTCAATTTCATTCTGCAATTTTAGACAGTTCTGTCACAAGCATTGGTTTCTGTTTCGTCCTATTTAATTTTTATTTGTATGTTTCATATATTCAAGACATTAATTGTTTTCAGTTTTTATCTTGACGCTTTGATATGTCTTCTGTATTGTATCAGTGTCCTTCTCTTTTTAACCACCGCATTTCTTTCATATTGGTACCAAATTTTAGACACAGATGACTGGGAACAACCAACACCTTTCACTCCACTCCACTGTATATTGCTTTCTTGAATGAATTTTATGATTCCTTCCATTGTTTCAGTTGGCAGTTCTTTTCTTAGAGCAATGTTTTCTTTAGATTAGGCATGCCCGACAGCTTGTTAATGACTATAAGAACTAATTTTAACTTTAGATTTGCATATCTAGGCTTCTGCTAGTATTTGTTTTAGGAATTAAAATTGATAGCTCATTCTATGATTATTTCATCAACATATGATTATTCCATAATATTTTCCTCGGTATGGTTTGAAAACATTATGCTATTAATTAAAATTATTTATTCCAGTTTGTTTAAGAAATATTTTATGAAGCCATAATGTTCAGGTATTACAAGAGTTTGGCTTCTTATCTGTTATTAGTTTATTTACTGCTAAATAAAACCTGAGTGAACACACTTTAAATTCTACAATTTTTGCCAAAGGTATTTCTGTCAAAAAATACTCATGGGTGTGTTTGTTCCCCACTTCAGCTGTTTTTAGAAAGAACTTACGACGTGAAAGAATATATACCATGAAAGCATGCATGAGATTCGCAAAAATTGGGAACCAATAAACTTTTGGATTTGTAGCAGCTGTTAATGATAGAAAACTGATAGACTAGTGACGATATACTGATAAGAGAGTGGTTAAAGAGAGGAAAGGTATTTCTCGTTGACCAGATCTCGCATTCGATACACCATAATCTTTACATTGACATCAATTAATATCCAATGTTAAAATATTCCTTAAACAAAAATGATATTATTATACAAAACGGAGCAGAAATAGCTAACATTCGTTTTATTAGACTCACTCAAACATGAATTCGTACACCAATAAAAAAAATGTCCATTTCATTTTCACTTCTTTTTAGAAGCGTGTCACTTTAAAAGTATCACAAAATATTTCATGAATATTAACAAACGTAATGTTGTTGATATTCATAAAATATTTCTTAAACTGCACTAATAATCTGAATATTTTTGGAGTGTGAATCGACAAAGACTCCACGTTATTATATTATAACAATTAAAAATAACTAAATGGCAATAACGATAGAAGATCGACATTTTTCAATTATTTTCTAAAAGCCTTCTAAGGGAATTGAAGTTTTTTTAATAAGTCCTTGCTTCAGAAAATTTGGTTTCAGTTTAATATTTTAGGATTTCTGAGGGATTTTTGTTCAGTTTAAAAAAATTATCTTGGGGATAAATATATGAAATGTGTTCAACAATATAATTGTATATTAATGTTTTTTTTCTGTTATTTAGTTCAAAACAGAAGAAAAAATATGATGAAATAGTAAAAGAAGAAAACAATAATATCTGTGAAATAACGATACCATTAAAATAAATTTATATTTTAAGCTTATCCTTGTTGTTCAGATAATTCAAACTTATAAAAATCTGTACATTATCGGAATGAGCTTTGCGCAAACCTCCACAAGATTATTATTAAGTTAAATTCAACTGAAAACTGTTTTATTGTCAATGTTGAAATATTTTAACGGTATTAAGAATTCAGCTATGATGAATCATTTTTGCTATGTTATGATAACATAAATACAATACTCGAATCATGATAACACAAAATCTGCAGCCTCAGGCCCTACATACTTGCTCTCTAGCTTTAACTTTAACCGCTTGCAAAAGTTTCCTAATGATATGATTATTAACCAGTAAAATTCCCAAGACATTTCCTGATATAAAATATCCATTAAAAAACTTATGTAGTCATTAACGACAAAAAATTATTTCCATAAATATTATTATACAAAACTAAGCAAAAATAGCTAACATCCGTTTTCTTAGAGTCAGTCACCCATGAAATCCGTACGCCTATAAAGAAAACCCTGAATTTTTCATCCAGCTTCATTTTCCCTCTTTAAAAGTGTGCCACTTTAAAAAGACCCCCCCCCCCGCGAAAATAAACACGCTATTAATCAGAATTTAGTGAACCCCAATACCTACAAGAAATCTTGAAATATAACCATAAATATTGGAGGTAAAATGCATTTCATGATCCTCTTTGGCCACCCACACAAAAGTCACTGGGGTAAGAGGAAAGCGGAAGGTCCCAAGAAATGTTGGATATCGGTACCCGAATCCAAATTAACTTCCACCGCCAAACAAATAACAACTTATTAGTTATTTTGCAACATGTGTAATATTGAAGTTTGCAAAGCATAAAGAAAATCGATCTACCCAAATATATATATATATATATATATATATATATATATAATATATAATATATATATATGTGTGTGTGTGTGTGTGTGTGTGTGTGTGTGTGTGTGTGTGTGTGTGTGATGTAAGTTAGCTTAACGTAGATATAAAGTCAGCGACGCTTGGTAACTGTCAATATCTCGTCTTTGTATTCACCAACACATTTTTTATGAATACAGAGGCGAGAACCTGGCAGTTCCAAGCGCCGTTGATTTATGTCTACGCTACCCTAGCTTAGGCATATATGCTCTATCACTGTTTTTGAGCACTCTTCATTTATAAATATAGCAAATTATACTATATTATCATGCTATATTATATATACTAGTACAAAATAAAAAACACCCTCCGGGCGATGTAAAAATAGATTTTTGAAACATATTGCCTGAGGGGTGGGAGTAAAAAAAAAATCAATCTCTGCGAGTTTGTACCCTAAGTAAGTAAAATCCTCAAATTCATTTGAAATGTAAACTTTAAATATGTATCAAAATAAAACAAACTATATATAGATATATAATAGCAGTCATGTATTTATTAAAACTTGTTTTAAAAAACAATGAGGACTGTCTAATGTTGCATGCTCAAATTCTGAGTGTATTTATTCCATGTTATTCTATGTTATGACGATTTTGGGTAATGTGACGTAAGAAGTGACGTAATTTTTGTTACAGACAAAAACCGGAAGCGAATCTCCATTATTAATAGATGTGTGTGTGTGTGTATTGATTGATACTATAGTACAGTTTTTTAATGAACAGCATTCATTCCTTCCTCATTTGAAGACACTCTGTTCTTTCCTTTGCGAGGGTCCTTATCTCCTCAGTCGCTTGCCTGGTCCTAGGTCCCCAAGTCCTGCATTTTGGAGAGTTGCCCGCATGTTTGTGTGGTAGCGACCCCTTCGTTTCCGATAATTGTTTGACCCTATTATAGCGAATTCCAGGGATTTTGCGTTGGTGCCTCTTCGGGCATTCGTAGCACAGGACTAGACATGGGCCACCGTAGTTGTTCCTGAAATGGTTGATAGTGAATTGGGGTTGCACATCTTGTATAGAGCCTTGTTAGAGATTAGGCTGTTTGGCAATTGGTGTCTGGTGATAGTTCTTAGATGTTCGCATGAAAGGCGTCAAGTTTATACATATCTGCCTTTGGATTTACTTAGCTGTTGCCATTGTATATCATGAAAGACACACATGTTGCATCGTATATGCACACTGTGCATTGCACAGACTCTTTATTAGCGGAATCTTTCTGATCCATATCTTCCAGAGACACCGTAAAGTATTGTTGCCCATTACACAATATGCCGCTATGTCAGAGGAGCTGTAAAGCATTGATCCAGGTGTAGTGTTTTTTCGGCCTCGGTCTAAAGAGCAATTCTCTCAACTTTATTTTGACGAAATAAAATTCTAGTAGAACAAATCATTCGCTCGTGACTTTGGTTTTACAAACCAACCATCATTAATAATTATTTTAACTCTAAATTTCATGTATTTGTTTTATTTTCATGTCTTAAAATGTTGATTTAGATACATTTTGCTCATAATGTTCACAATATTACACAAAAAACGCTAGTTCATAGATACACTTATTTCACTAGATGTTTCACCTGCATAGATCTTGTTATAGTTATTGAAAGTCATATATATATTATTCACTTTGTTGTTTTGTTTATGTTATTTATATTATTTATTTATTAAAATAATCCTGATATTCAAACTGTTACGTAATCTAAATAAATTAGGATCATAATTATTATATATACTAGTAAAACAAAACCGCCCTTCGGGCGGTGTAAATATAAACTTTTGAAAAATATAGCCTGAGGGGAGTGGGAGTATCCAAGTAAAATTAATAAATCAATTAAAGTAATAAAAAACAACAATGCCAAAATATTTTTTAAAAAATTCTTCCTTTTATTTTAATAGATAAATCTGTAGAGAGAAGATGATAAAAAAATCTTTTATTTTGATAAATAAAACACTGAATGATAATTAAAAAAAAACACTCTTCCTTTTTATCGTCATAAAATTTATTAAAATAAAAAGGGTGTTTTTTATTATTCAGTGTTTTATTTATTAAATAGATAATACACTACACTGAATAATAAAAATACAGTTTTTAACAAAATTTATCTTTTCCAGCGTAAAAGATGTAAACAAAAAATAAGTTGGTAGGTTTACATTTTTTCAAAGTTAAAAAAAAAGGTGTTACAGTTACATTAATAAAAGTTTGCAAATACAAAATTAAAATATATTGAGCAAAAGTAATAAATAAATTTCTTTAATTGATCAGTAAAAAAAACAAAAAAACAAAAAAACAAAAAAAACAAAGAATAAATAAACGGCGGACCTAAACTTTTGGACCCCGCCCCCTCTAAAATTTTCGTTTTTATTTTTTTTTTTTTCAACGGATTATTATTGATTGCACACCAATCTATCCGATTGTAAAACAAAATTTTAAAAAGTTATTTATTTTTTGAGTTTTCAGGGGTGCTCAGTTCCCCCGTATAAGTTTATCGTAAATCGATCCCCCATATCGGAACCGCTAAAAACAAATTTTTATTTATTTATTTTTTTTTTTTTCTTCAATGGATTATCATCGATTGCACACCAATCTATCAGATTTTTTTTTTTAATTCTTAAAAGTTCTTTATTTTTTGAGTTTTCAGGGGTGCTCATTTCCCCGTATAAATTTATCGTAAACGATCCCCCATATCGGAACCGCTCGAACTGAACTTGCGCAAAGGTGTCAAAGTTAGGGAGGCCCAGAAAAAACAGAACCGAAATTATTTATTTATTTTCCCATTAAACTAACCTTAAACCCCAACACCAACCCCAACCCCTAACCCTAACCCCAACCCCTACCCCCTAGTTAAAATTAACAGTTTTATTACAAAATTTGTGGGTTCTGTTTTTTCTGTGTCACCTTAATTTTGACACCTTAGTGCAAATTCAGCCCAACTGTTAAGATAGAGCGGTTCCGATATGGGGGATCGATTTACTATAAACTTATACGGGGAAATGAGCACCCCTGAAAAATCAATAAATAAATAACTTTTTAGAATTTTTTTTTTTGCAATCTGATAGATTGGTGTGTAAACGATAATAATCCATTGAAGAAAAAGAAAAAAAAAAAAACTACAAAGAAAAATTTTTTTAAGCGGTTCTGATATGGGGGATCGTTTACGATAAACTTATACGGGGAAATGAGCACCCCTGAAAACTCGAAAAATAAAGAACCTTTTAGAATTTTTTTTTTACAATCTGATAGATTGATGTGTAATCGATAATAATCCACTAAAGAAAAAATAACAAAAATTAAAAACAAAAATTTTAAAGGGGGGGGGGGTGTTCCAAAAGTTCAGGTCCGTCAAATAAACAAAACTTTTCCGTCTACGTCCATGTTACATTTTAGAAGTCAAATCCGAAAGAAATATATCTCCGCAAATAACTTATTTTCCTTCCTTAAATAAAATAAAACTTTTAATAAATCTAAACTGAAAGAATTGAAGAATAAATTAAATAACAAACTCACATGACAATAACATTTTTTAAAATCAATTACTTACTTAAAATGCATCAACTGAGTTTTGAAAACAATGTTTTGTTTTGAAAATATCTTTGTTGAATTACTTAATTCTCCAAAGTTTTATTAAAAATTGAACGAATCATCAACAACTTGAAATCTATCACTATTTTCCATAAATTGCTTCAAACGTCAAAAAACATTTAGTTTAGTCAAGTGTAATGAAATATATTAACAGGTACATAAGAATAGAGGGTCATTTTTTGTTTTTCACCGGTTTTTAAAAAAAATAAACAAACCGATATTATGCGAAGAAAAAAGATTTAAAAATAAATATTTTTACACAATTCTACAAATTGTATTTTAATTAAATGAATGGTTAAAAAAAACAACTTTTTATTATTTTATAATTTACTAACACTATTAAACAAAAATGTTTTTTCTTTACCGTATTTTTACGGTAACGAAAACGGAATCAGTCACGGGCAAAATACCATAAGTAATAATTTAACGTAAAATATAAATAAGTAGCTGTATTTTATTTATAGATATATTTCTCTCAAAATTTTATACATTAAATAATTATAAATACAAATCAAAATAAAAATAACTATATAAAAATGTATATAACTAAACATGCATTTATTGAAAGATTCGTTAAAAATCGTCTAGACCATCGTTATTACAACGACAACTTCATAGTGTATATAAATCAATGTCCTTATTTAAATTTTATGTGTAAGCTATATTGATTATAAATTAGGTTCTCATTGAAAAATGCTTTAGATTATTGTGGAATCTGTAGTTTCAATCTCCATTATATATAGATTTGCATATTCTAAGCCAAGATGTGATAAAAAAAAAAAAAAGAATCAAAACTTAAGTTTTAATCATTTATACATTTAAAACTTAAAACTTAAATGAACGTGTGTATACAAGACTTAGCTTCGTGCAATGTTTTGTTTTCTAAAATGAAACCTCATCTGAAGGTATGAATTGGAAACCTCGAGAACATTAAATGAAATACGACGGTGCGACTTCATATCATAGTTGAATATGGGTTTTAGAGGTGCTTCGACTAATCGGAAACTCACTGGAATATCAGATATAGTATTCTGATTGCTGATTTTCAAAATACGTCTTCTTCTCCACGAGAAAGACCGGAAAACTATAGTGTCTGCCCTAAGTTACGCCTGGATAGTTGACTATAATAAACTAAGCTTAGTCAATATCTACAGTTGTTTGGGATTAACAACTAGAAAAATCGTTACTATATTCTCTTCGATTTCCGTTAAACACACAAAAACGTTTTGATCAATCAACAGTGACAAATAAGCGGCAAGAGATGAGTGGGCATGTGTTATAATGAGTCAAGTACTTATATTAAGTATATTCATGTCCGCTTGATATTTCAAGGATGACTGATTTTATTGATTTATCTCAACTTGATAATCACCTTTCATAACTCGATTTATTTACAAACACTTACAAAAATAGGATCGATATTTAGTAAGCTTATCACTTGGTTGGTTAATGTAAACAGGTTGTTTAATGCGAAGTCAGTTTTTCAAGCACTTATATAGTTTCACTTTCATTTATTTCTCTGAATTTATGAGATGAGGCTTGATAATTTTGATTATTTGGATTATTCGGACTATTGTCCTCATTTTTATTGTTATCAGCACAACGTTTCGGCCGATGTGCCCTGGGGCCTTCTTCAGGTATTTCTTGTCGGACTCGGAAACCTTCTCGGACTCGGGACTCCGTAAAGTGTCCTAATTTGATGTCTTGTTGTCTATCAATGATGTTCATCTGTGATTTTATGAGTGTTTCTCGGCCGATACTTAAAGTGTTCCCACTTCAGAAGTCTATTTCTTGGTTGGCAACTTTTATCATTGATAGCTAGGTGCTTTTTCTATCACGGAGTATTAAAGTATGTCTTTCTTATGTCTCCAGAAGAATATTAAACTTGTTTCATACAGTTACCGAATAGTGATTGCATATTTCACTGTTAGCAAGTGAAGATCAGTAACCCGTACAGTTTTAGTGGTTTGCTTCTTATTTCTGCACAAAATTCAGGAGTATCTTTACTGATACGATTCTGTGTCTGCTTTGAAAATGCCTCTTTGGATTTTTACTTCTGTCATGGATTAGCCTCTAGCTGTTGATTGAAATTTCCAGTTTGCTATGGCTTTTAATTATTAATTTGTGAGTTTGACTTGACATTGATGTATTCTCGATGTTAGCGTATATTAATGCTAGCAAAACTTTATCTATGATGTGCTATTTTTGTTGTACAAAATCGTATCTTTTTAATATAGCTTAATCACATCTGTATCCTGCCACATTATTTTGCATCTACGCCTATTAGGAATACTTTTTCTTTCTGCTACGGCTACAATTCACATCCTAAGTCATTCTTCATATTTTCAAATGTTCTACTTTTATTATTAATATTGTTATTATTATCCTCCTCCTCCTCCTCCTCCTTCTTCTTCTTCTTCTTCTTCTTCTTCTTCTTCTTATTATTATTATTATTATTATTATTATTATTATTATTATTATTATTATTCCTAAACATTGTCAGCAGGTGGCCTGCTTTTTCTGACAGCTTGTCACACTCAAGTGAAATATTAAAAGATAAATAGATAAATAAATCGTTCAAAACAAAAAGTAACAAAAGCAAAAGCAATAAATAAAAGGTTTTTAACTTTCCATAAACCCAATTTAAAATTATGATTCAGACCCGCAGATAAAAAGAAAACCAACAACAGACAAACAAAGAGTCAAAAGACAATAGAGCTTATTTCTCTTGGCAGTAGTTTTCATGCCCTCAAAAAATCACAAAATTATTTTTTTAAATAGCTCAACATCCATTCATTGCCTAGGGTAAAAAAAAACAGAGTGGTAATAATAAATTTCGGCACATTTCACAAAAACTAAACTGTATTTTTCTTCTTTGCCAATAAACTTTAAATAAACAATAAGTAACGATAAATACTAGGGCCGATCAAAGGTTTTGCAATATTCTGGTAATGAGGCACAATTCAGCTGCTCCGTTATACTTTTGCTGAGGTCGTGAAGGTGACGCACCCCGCTGAACTATGAAAAGCCAACATCACCTGATACTCTCTATATGCTACTCATCGGATTTGTCTGTATGGCTTGGAGTACAGCCTCGGAAGCCATGGTTTTTATATCTTTCTAACCTTGCCTGATCATCGAGGTCCTTGCAACCAAGCAAAATTTTTGTCTAAATATACTGTACTGTGATCAACTGCGCTTTTACCTTTCCGTATAACAAATGTTTTCGGTTATTTCCACAGTCTTTATGGTCTAATTTGAAGTCTTAAAGTTTCTGAATTAGACTAAATTTCACGTTCATCTGTGGGGCTTTTAAATCACACATGAAGTGAAGTAATGCACATCATCGCATCAACTACCGCGATATTTCCGGTAACAGCGGGTACCTATCACGACTTGAACTGCTTTGGTCACGTGATATATGCACCGCAAATTAACACGCATATTTCAAAACTTTTGACTCATCCTAGTAAATATATCTATTGTTAAATAAAACAGATTTTAATGAAAACTACAAATATATAGATGAATAAACGTTTCAGAAATTAAATAATTTTCTGATTTGTTAGATTTTCAAATTATCCTAATAAAAATATCAACATTACTTACACTCCATTACTCACCAGTGTGTGATCTAAAAAGGACGATAAGCAACTGCAGGTACTGTTGGCAACCTAAGTCCTTTGATTATCAAAATTACTTGAATCGAAAAGGTTGATATACCGTTAAACAAAACAACTAACCAACCAACAAACAAATAGAAAGGCTAAAATTGTTTATTGCACAAAAAGTAGAGTTATGTAATAATGTTACCCCCCCTACCACCACCGTAGCCATTATTCCCCGAATGGGGATGTAGAGTTTTAAGTAGGGTTAAAATTTATTTTCGAATGAAACAGACAATCGGAAAATATGTGTTTTGAGAATTACATTTCTGGTGTGCTGGATACATTGGCACCATTTCAACTTCTAATTTGCCAAGATTACATACTAGGAACGTCGATAGATCAAATAAAATAATTGCTCACACAAAAACAAAGGGAAAGAAGCAAACAATATCTCACAGAAACTATTTCGGAAGCAGACGACGCAGATGATCTAGCGCTTCTCATAAATTCAGCTTCTAAAACCCAATCTTTACTGCACAATGAACTCAGATAAAACAAAGTTAATGTATTTTAAACAAGATGGTGCCATCACCACATCAAATGGCAAGCCTTTGAATTTAGTAGACCAGTTCACATATCTCGTTAGCAATATCGGATCTACTGAACATATAGATCTACAAACGCATATATAAAGCATAGACTGCTATTGACAGGTTCATCACCAAATGGAAATTTGATCATTCTCATAAAATAAAACTGGAAATCTTTCAAGCTTTAGCTATGTCAGTACTATTGTATAGTTGCACCACTTGGACTCTAAAGAAACGCTTGCAAAAAGGCTAGAGAGGAACTACTCGTCGTGCTGTTTTGAAGCAGCACCCCACAAAACAGTTGTATTGTCACTTACCTTCCACCTCACTAACAATTCAAGTAAGACATGCTGGACACTACTAGAAAACTCATAAGCGACATCATCCTATGGACACAACAGTTTCGGCTCACTAGCAAAACTCTTATATCCAACAGATATGTGCGAGCACTAGATGTCATCTAAAGGACTTACCAGTAGCGATGGACAATGGAGACGGATCGAGACAGAGAGAGAGAGAGAGAGAGAGAGAGAGAGAGAGAGAGAGAGGGGGGGGGCAATCCATTTTTTATCACGCATTGATGAGGATGATGATGATGCAACTTAGTTATTCTCATTAATTAAGAACAAATTGCCCAATATTTAAAAGACATATTACTAGGTATTGTTGTATATTTGATAATAAACCGTTGTTTTTGTGGACGGTTAGTGTAGAGATGGTAGTATATTGAATTCAGTGGTCGAAATTCAAATCAGAAGAGGGTAACTTTTTTCCGGTTACACAGACTGTGGAAAGAAGGCTCTGTTAGCTTAGCTAAGTTAGGTAGGCTGGAGAGGTACTGGTTTTAACTCCACACAGACGGATAAAAAGATCCAACGTTGTGAGAAATTTGGTTCTGAATAAAATGTGATTACAAAATATGCCTGGTTGCCTCTATGAATTAAATAGCAGCCTTTTGCGAACCAGTATCTTTGACAATAAAGACACAGATCAGACCAAACACCTTAAAAACAGACCAGACCAGTCAGTTAGCAGAATTATGATAACAGCAGATAACAGATTACAAGAACATAAGAAACAGAAGATCAGTCCAGCCATGAAGCCAGCTAATCACGTAAGTAATAAGGATTAGTTATGGGTATGACACAGATGCTCCCATATCTCATACCTCATAATATAATAGAACTCTCCCTCGTCATGTATATTACTCAGACGGCTATATAACAATATGAATATCATGAACACATATTGTCAGATGTATATATACTCGTAATTGATATTTACTATTCCAGTTCTGGTGGGGGTCCCACTCGAGAATACACTAGAGAACACCTGCAGTCTCGTCAGGTTTATTTCCTTCGGCTTGTGCCTCCTTTAAAGGAGAATGCTTACGGGGCTAAGACAATTTATATAATACTCATCACCGAGAAAATCGACTACTGGAAGAATTCCTACGTTAAATCGATTTTGTGCCCCTCAATGTGAAAGAGTGTCAGTCTCACGGATTACTATTGTTGTTTGTTACTAGGATAGAGTGCGTAGCAAATTACCGTAACGAGTTACTCTAACAAAATGTAGCTTCATATCATAGCAGAGGAGTTTTTCGGGTAACTGAGATTAAAAAAAGCTCAATGTTAACATGAATTATAAATAAATCATGCAAACAGTAAATAAATAACACGAAAGGAAAATGAACAGATATCGTTTTTTATGTTATCTACATATTTTTGGTAATAATCAATCCATTACAGATGTTTTGTGTGTGTATCAATTTTTGTGTATGTACACTTAAAGGTTTTTTATTTATTCTTATTGTAATTACTTACTTGTGTGTCAGTCTAATCCTTTGAGGATAACATTTTGTCATCGTTATCTTAGAAGTTTGACTCGGGTGTATAAAAATCACTGAAATAATATTTACAAAGAATTGAGGTATTCCAAATATGTGGGGAAAATGGCGAAAGGAAAATAAATGGAAATACTTTTTTCCTCCAGACTCCCACCCTCGTTAGTCGGCGGTATGGTTCACCTACTGATTGAACTTCTGTGTGGTCATAGGGCAAAGCAGACAAAGATACAAACAGTTGCAAAAACTTTTTAACAGGATACAGATCACTGATTATGAAAGCCAGTGCGAACCTCCCAACCAACGACTTTTTAAATGATGTCATCACACACACACACAACACACACACACACACACACATATATATATATATATATATATATATATATAAATATATATATATATATATATACTGTGTGTATGCACATTGTAAAATCATAAATCACGATTAAAAACCACCGATAAAAAGGGAATTAAAACAGGATTTCATATAAAAAACACTTCAACTTTTAAAAAAAATCCCATTACTCGTCTGATGATTGAGATACTTCAGAAAACTGACAGTAACTCAAAGAAACTATTTGTGTACATATGAACACTCACACATAAAGGCTTCATTTAACTAAACATTCTGTTATGCACACACACTCGTTAGGGGTCGACCAGTTGGCGCACGCAGCAATAAAATAATTTTAAAAATGCGAGAAAGGTCCAGATGTAAAAATAAAAAAAATATAATACAAAAGGGATGGGATTTTCAGTCTTTTCTCTTTGCTCCCGTGAAAGGGGAGGGAGAAGACCGAATGAAAGGCAACAACGCTGAATGAGGAAAAGACGACTAAAACTTTAGATAAACACACAATAATTTTTCACATTTAATTACAACTTATTTGTACAAGAAAAAAAGGGGATAAGAGCATAATACAAATCTACATGGGATCGGAGGAATAAAATTAATATTCTTATGTTAAATGAGTGGGCGAGCAATTTGAACAGATACAAACATCAAACATATCAATATTACATGAAATGCACAGCAAACAATAGGAATTCACAAAATACAACAAAAATATGATACATTTCGCTTTTTACTCCTCACTGTGCCATTGGATTCGTCAAAAAAGTTATTTTCAGAAGACATATTATACTATGCCGTTGGAATTTACGACGATTATTCATTTCCCTTTTTTGTTTACTCTTTTTTTTTTAATCATCGGTGCTTCTTCTTTCTATCCAAAGTGAACTGCTGGTTTTAATTTCGTAGTAAATTCGCCTTTATCTTTCTAGTCGTCCATCCTTTAGATCTAAATGTGGAATTTTTTTGCAGAGCTCGAAATTTCACGTGTTGACGGTCGGTCGGATTCCTTTAACTGTGGTTTTTGACGTGCGCGAATTCTTGGCACAAAAAGCCATCTCAATCGTTGTCATGGCTACAGACCTGGTGTCAGTGTACTCTTAGGGTCGCGAAGTCACCTCAGGGGGGGGGTAGTACAATTATCTTTAAGCATACGGATGAGTAGGAATGTCAACATTCCTTTGGTAAAAAAATAACAAAACTGGATAGACCTTAATTCTTTTGCTCGCCATGCACTTTTTGGAGTCTTTTTCTTTCAGTCAATATTTTCTTATGATTTTAGCATATGTACACTAACTGATGTACCAGCGGTGTGTCACAATATACATACACAATATACACAAATATATATTCATCATACATATAAACGTGAAAAATGTATTTGTGTATGAAATCCTCTTGAATTTGTTTTTATCGACGGTTTTAGATTGGATTTTAAGGTTTTTTAAAAAGTTTGAGTTGCTCTATCTTTGATTTTAAGCACTGATGCATGGGAAAAAAGACAATGAGTTTTTTTTTTTATGTTTTTCAATTTATACTCAAACATTGTTAGACAACAGATAGTTTCTTTTTATCTGTTTTTAATTGATTTTTTTCTTGTCTTAGAAATTTTATGCAAACATTTAAAAAAATTTTACTCCAAGCATTTTCCCCATTATTGGTAATTCTCAAGGTTACAATCGAAATGTTAAGTTTTTCTAAAATATCCAGTGAAACTTTTGTCCAGAGTGTTAAAGTTTTTCAATATTTGTAGTTATTTTCTAGTTTGGTTACGCTAGAGATTTTAAATTTAAGTACGTCAACTGTCCATGATATATCGAATATAGAACTTTATAGACTTGCGTGACAAGGGATGAAGTGTATGACGTTAATAGTAGTAAGCATTTACTTAACCCATTTCACCACAGGTAAAATGTGACACAAGGTACAAGTATGGGCATCTGAATACCATTTAATTCATTGTAGTTTTTTTTTAAAAATTATGTTCTAGAAGTTGTTTGAAAGAAAAAAAATTAAAAGTGGAAAAAGACGTTTGATTTTAGGACACTTAATATAAGTGCTAGCTGCATAACGGTTATCTTCGTAGGACGTGAAATTCAAATCCTGAATGAGCTTGTTTGTATTTCGCATAGCGCCATGCTCTTAGGATAGGCATGAATCCAATTATTCTCTCTCAGGCAGTTTGGCAGCAAAACTCTGAACTTAAACCAGCTGTAAACCTGCAGATGGATGTGTTATTCCAACTCAAGACACGATACCATGCCCCGTACTTCTACGATCAAACGAGATTATGGGACCACTGACTAGTTGACATCGTATTTGTTCACTTTATATAGTTGTTACTATTGACGATATTTTTCTTTAATGTTGTTTAGATATTATGTTGTTGCATTTTAAGTTTCATCTGATAATTGTGTCTTCTATCTATTAAAGACATATGAAGTATATAGTTTATAAAACTATAGTAAGAGGGTGAGATTTCAATTATCTTTACTACTCAAGTCCCCAGGATTATACTCTAGCATTCTAGCTGATAGACTAGATTCTTTCTCTCTGATCTTCAGTTCCTCCGGTATCTTTTCCTGGCCTTTTTGGATTGTTCCAAGTGCACCAACTACAACTGTTATCACCGTCACCATCATGTTCTACGCGCCTTTTTAGCTCTTTGGTAAGATGCAGGTATTTGTCTATCTTTTGGCTTTCTTTCATTTTAACTATTTGATTCACTGAAACGGTAAAATCCAATAGATCACAAGTTAATTTCTCATTAATCAACACGAAGTCTAGCAGGGATTAGATGATCTCATGGTCCCCAGATTATTTTATTCATCTTATGTTCTATTCAGATTCTGTTTGTGCATATACTATATGTCAGCATAATCAAATTTTAGTTTCTTGCATATTTTCACAGTGGATCAGCTTCCACCCACTTATGCCTAATGTTGAATTTTCTTGGTGTAGTTGAAGCGAAAATATATGAATTTACTAGATTATGATGAAGTCAATGTTAAAAACGTTTTCGGCTTTTTATTTAAACCTTCATGAGAACATTAGGATAAAAAAGTGATGTCTAAACATCTCTCGTTTCATTTTGAAAAGATCTACATTACTGTTTTAGGCAACACTTTTTCATCTAATGATGAACGTCTAAATAAAACCCAAAAACGTTTAAGGTCGACTTCATCATCTATAAACTTTTTTTATTTTACACATACGCACGCATGCACACACACACACACCACACACACACACACACCACACACTATATATATATATATATACTATATATATATATTATATTAATTTTAGGAACACCAGGATGAGAAAGAAACAAGGAGACAAGGGTAAACAAAAATCTTATGAAATAAAAAAAAAATTGCTGATAATTCTTGTACTACAATGTTTCGTTTATTTTAGGAAAATTTTTTGTTTACACTTAAAAACATTATTTAAAAAAATGTAACCCTAAACTCGTGAGAGTTTTGAAAAAGTTTCGATGTGCAAATGCATTAATTAAAGTGAGTGTTTTTACTTTTTTCAAAAGTGCGTGCTTTACCTCGCTAGAAACATAGTTTATATGCAAATTATACGAACTGAGTAGATGGTTTTGTGTAATTTGAATATTGGTTTGAACAATAACCTGTTTAATAAATAATTTACTGTGTGTAATGATTTCTAATGTTATTGTTTTATTCGCCAAACGTATAAACCCTATATAAAATTTAATATCGAAATAATTGAAATAAAATTTAAATAAATGTAATCTTTTTATTTGCATTATATGTAGGGGTGTGGGAGACAGAGATGAGAGGATATACCCATGTATTAAGCGAATGTAGCAAACTAGCACAACGAAAATACAAGGCGGGCTCGAATGAGCTGGAAAGGCTATATATTGGGGAATATGCAAGAAACTAAATTTTTGACCATACAACAAAATGGTATATGCATAAACCAGAATCTGTGTTTGAGAATGAAACGCATAAAATACTCTGGGACTTTCAGGTAAAGACAGATCACCTTATCCAGCCAGAAGACCAGACCTAGTATTGATTAATAAGAAAAAGAGAACTTGCCAACAGGTAGATTTTGCAGTCCCTGCAGATCATAGGATGAAGATGAAAGAAAACGAAAAGATAAGCAAATACTTGGACCTTGCCAGAGAATTGAAAAAAACTGTGGAACATGAGGGTGAAAGTGATACCAATTGTAAATTCAGGCACTTGGAACGACTCGAAATCAGAGGAAGAATTGGAGAACATCCAGACAATATCATTGTAAGGTCAGCAAGAATACTCAGAAGAGTCCTGGAAGACGA
Source organism: Doryteuthis pealeii (assembly GCA_023376005.1). Lineage (NCBI taxonomy): Eukaryota > Metazoa > Mollusca > Cephalopoda > Myopsida > Loliginidae > Doryteuthis > Doryteuthis pealeii. Next base: position 96,869,605 of record CM042147.1, on the reverse strand, counting down.
GGAGACTTGTCACTCAGAACCCTCTGAAAGGCCACCAGCTTACGCTGATGTTAAAAAAACTGAATAATTGGACAAGGAAGGAGCTTCGACAGATTAACCAAGGACTTGAAAACTTATGACAATGCACAAGGAATTACATCCGAAATATGACATAGATAGGATATATGCGTACAGAAAAGAAAGTGGAGAAGTCTTGCCAATATTGAGGATTGTGTAGATGCACTAGTTCGAGGAATCGAAGAATATACAAAAAAGACCTATTACAAGAGCCACGAACAGCAACTGCAACATATGGATAAACAGAAAAAAACAATGACTAAGAAGGAGAAACCCGAAGAAAGAATCTGAAACTCTTTTAATAGCAGCACAGAATAATCCCATGAGAACTAATTATATCAATGCAAAAATTGTTAATACGCAACAGAATACCATGTGTATGTTATATGGTTGAAACAGTTGAAACAGTTAATTACATAATTAGTGAGTCAGGCAAACTGGCACAAAATATATATAAAAGTAGACATGACTGGGTAGATAATTCACTGGGAATTGTACAAGAGATGAAAAAATTGACTATGATGAAAATGGTTTATGTCCAAATCTGAATCCACCCTAGAGAATGAGACATAACATTCTCTTGGATTTGGAGATACAAATGGATCACCCAATACAGACCGGAAGACCAGACCTAGTATTTAACTAAAAGAAAGTAAATTATTAACTAGTGGATTTTGTTTTTCCCAACCATAGAGTGAAAATGAAAGAAAGTGAAAACATAAACAAAAAACTTGGTTCTTGCCAAACCATTGAAAATTGACTGTAATAATATTCGTGGTTGGTGCCCTGGAACGATTCCCAAATGCATGGAATCAGACTGAGAACTGGGACTGAAGGAAGAATTAAGCACAGACCTTAGTCCTTTAATGTCGCTAGAATACTTAGGAGAGTTCTAAAGACCTGAGAGGACTTGTTGACACTTAGATATGGGTGTTAACCACCAGTTAAAAGCTGGTGCAAAAAAATAATAATGTGAAATAATAGATTATCAGAAATATTTTCTGTTGTGCGCGCTCTCTCTCTCTCTCTCTCTCTCTCTCCTCTCTCTCTCTCTCTCTCTCTCTCTCTCTCTCTCTCTCTTCTCTCTCTCTTAATAGGATAACCATTTTTTTGTGAGTGGGTTTAAATATTTCCCTGGATTTACAAAGCAAGAGAAATAGCCTTTTTTCTTTGGCAATCAGTTTTATATATTTTTAAAGATATGTAACAAACTCAAACCTAAAGGCCAGGATATAAAACGTTCGTTGAAACAAAGGCAAATGATATAAGTATCAAATTTAGAAAAAAAGGAATAAAATCAGAGGGGAAAAATTCAGATCGACACGTCGGCCACACCTGCTTTTTTGGTTGTTGTTTATTTCATTTTTTTTTTTATACTTTTACATTGTTTGGGTAATTAACAGGCATATTGTTGCCGCAAGGAGACGCCGGTATTTTCTTTGTGACTCCGACGCAAGTTTTTAGCCAACTAAACTGTTAGTGCTTTTGTTGTTCCCTGTGGTCTCCCCTTACGAGCTATGGGGAGGTGCAGACTGCTGTGGTGTGTTGAGTTCTATAATTCGGTTGCTAGGATTTGGCTAGTTTGGCGTTGTTTAAAGAACTATTAAGACAAATTTTGAAAATAGCCGTTAAACACACATGTACTAGCTGTGTCGGTGGAAATTTCACAGAATACAGGCATAGTAATAATTTGTATTAATTTGAACCATAAAATATTCGAGGATAAATCGTTGTCGGTTTTTTATTTTAAATTTTCTTTAATTGACAACACATGCACATTACTAATAAAAAAATAAATCTAATTCTTAAAAAAACTTGAATGGAAAAATTGAAAGTTTTTGTTTTGGTAGGTATATATTAAAAGTTAGCGTAACCTGGTTCCCGAGTAAAGATCTACGATGATAACAACACAGCTGAAATAATTATAAAAAGCTATAATTTAAATATTAAAAAAACAATTGTTGAGTAATAAGTAAAAAAAGAAAAAGAAAAATATTGATTGAAAATGAATGATAAAACTTAGTTATTGTATATTGAGTGTTATTTCATCTTAATAACGTTTTCTTTTTTTTTAAACTTTGCTTAAGTTCATTTGTATATAATCGCATCCTTTGTTAAGTTGTATATCAGGCCAGAATAGGAGGGTTTTTAATGCCGAAGAAGCGATAATGTTATGGGTGACACATTTTTGTGTTGAAATCGGCCCAACAAGAGAAAATATCAGCTTTGATATACACACAAAGCACAAAAATATGTACACACAACCCACACACACACACACACACACACACACAGTATATATATATATATAGTATATATATATATATTAAGTTTTCTCTGTGTCCGTTTTATTTTGAATTCAACAATGGCTATTTTTTTTGCAACATTTCACTGAAGAAAACAGACAATATTGGGAATACTATACAAGCGTAGGAACTTCAAACATTCGTTTCACAAATATCCAAAAATAAGAATACGGTTATTGCCCTTTCATTCATAACATAAAGAAAAAAGAAAGGAGGAGAAAGAAAAACGTAAGAAGAGGAACAAATATATAACCACATAATATGGGCAAAAAATGAAATATAGCACGTACATTTCTGGATATTCATCTCTGAAGATAAAAGTTTTGTTTGAAATCGATAAGACAAAAATAATTTAACATTTTTTTGTTTTTAATTTTTATATGCCATTGTAATTTGCCTTCAATCATTATTATATCATAACATACTTAACAATGCTTCAAGCAAATTACCAATTACTTTTATTTTAAGAGGCATGATATGCCGAAACACGGTGTCTGTGGATGACTTATTAATTTATAATATTATATATATAGATATATATATATATATCTATATATATATATAATTTTAAGGTTACGAAGAAATAAGATCAAGGGCGCTTGGTAACTATCAGGTTTCTCGACTATTCAATTTTCAAACAACCACTTGGTTTAAAAATTCCCATAGGCGAAAAATCTTAGTTACCAAGCGCCCGTTTAACTTTTTTTTTCATATACTAAATTAGATATAGTTGTATCAATAATATTGAGCACTTTTTACTTATAAATATATCGCAAACTATATTCTACATACAGTGTAATTAAACATTTAAATTGAAGCTTGATGCGTGCGCTCATTGTGCGTTTGTTTTCACGCGGTAAAACATTTTAGCATGTGGCTAATATGCTTTTAAAAGCATTTAAAACATTTTAAACATCTGATTTTTTATTACATGTGATATATAATGCATTATAGTCACATGCGGAAGCGCACGCACACACATCACCCACAACACACACACACACACACACCACACCACACGTATAATAAATATAGTTTTATATATATTATATATATTGTGCGTGCGTGTGTGTGTATGTTGTTGCGTGTGTGTGTGTGCCTGTCCGGAGAATGAATGTATCTATTTTTTATGCATATCCTTCATCTCAACTGTTAATTTCATGCAGAAACTAAAACGTATTTATGTCATTAGATGTCAGTTGCTACCCACAGGCTTTTGGATTGCTCATAAAAATCACTTCCTTCGAAGCGCATCTGACAACATAAAATCACTAAACATAAAAATAAAAAATCTCCACTATGGGCAAGGGGCTTGGCCTCTCTGGTTGTATCTGATTGGAATTTAATTATTAATTATAATAAACATTTTATTAATAAACACACATGCAGGAAATCGGATGATACACTCGCGCGCTTCATTCAATGCACACGATGAATATTACCTTATGCACTTAATACTTTAAGCCCGCTGTTTTAAAAAGTTTTGTGTTTTTCCTGTGTAACTCATCAGATAAAGACTTAGCTGAAATACTGGCATAAATTATAATATAATATTACGCGTTCAAGCCATAATGTTTGTATCCAAAAATCTGTACGTGTTAATTCTCGGGTGCTTGTAAATTCTGCAATAAGCGTGGGCATAATAATGGATAAAGTTGATTTAGCTAAGATTTAAGGGGTTTTGTTGAGCGATTAACAAATCGGTGAAAATATCTTCATAGATATTCCTTTCTATTTTGTCATCGTAAAATAAAAGAATAGTGAAGGTGTTGGTGTAATGGTCTGTCGATGGGAAGACGCCCTTCAAATTCTGGACGCGTTGTTTGCATTTACATCAGCGCACTACCATTGCGCAAGGTAGAAATCCAAGTATCTCAACCCAGCTTTGGGTAAAAAAGTTGGGCAGACTGTGATCTTTAACCTTGATATGGCAACCGGTCTAAGAGAAGGAAAACTCTGAATTCAAAACCATACCCATTCCTAAAATATACCCCCCCTACTACCAATGGTTATTACCTCCCACTTCTAATTCCTTGCTACTACTATCGTTCTCGTTAAAAACGAGACACGAAATCATACCATCGTTTCCTACCCTGAGGATGGCAAACATGTATTGCCGAAAGCGCTCGTTTTTGAAACCTTTGGTGGACTGTTATACACGTTCACCCCGATACCAGAAGGATGGCCCGAAAATTGGAACGGATCAACCAACACACTGTCTGACAGGAATGGCTTCAACAAAACTTGTATATATATATATATCTATATATATATATAATTATATATATATATAATTACAAGGGTTATCTTTATGCATTAGCGCATTCATCAGACAGAGTAAAAAGTTTTAAACCATCTTTTTACTTTGTGTGACGAATGTGTATAAAGCATGAAATCCAGGGTTACAATAATCCCACGTAATACACACACACACATCACACACACACATACTATATAATAATATATGTGTGTGTGTGTGCGTGTGTGTGCGTGTGTGTGTGTGGAATATATATATTATATATAATACAACAGCTCGATCACTGATATTGAGCACTATAACTAATGATTGGTCCAACACTAACTCACCAAGTAACTAGTAATAATCATATACTATTACTATACAGGCGACTTGTTTGTTGAGAAGCCAGCGAAGATCTTTTGAAAAACCAGGGCTTTGTGTTGTATTGCTAATATATAATATAATAAACATATATATATAATATATATATGCTGTGTGTGTGTTGTTGTGTTTTTGGGTGTGTTGTGTGTGTGCTTGACGTGTGTTATATATAGCTCACATTGTAGGCGTTTCAAAAATTCACTGCTATAACAAACAAGTCGCCTGTATAATATAGTAATGATTATTACTAGCTTACTTGGTGAGTTAGTGTTGGGACCAATCATTAATATAGTGCTCAATATCAGTGATCGAGCTGTTGTATATATATATATATTATATTATTCCACACACAGACACGCAACACACGCACACACACATATATATTATATATATATGTATGTGTGTGTGTGTGTGTGTGTGTGTATTACGTGGGATTTATTGTAACCCTGGATTTTCATGCTTTAGCACATTCGTCACACAAAGTAAAAAAGATTTTTAAAACTTTTTACTCTGTCTGATGAATGCGCTAATCATGAAAGATACCCTTGTAATTATATATATATATATATTATAGATATATATTTATATATATATATACAAGTTTTGTTGAGCCAATTCCTGTCAGACAAGTTTTGTTGATCCGTTCCATTTTCGGGCCATCCTTCTGGTATCGGGTGTAACTGTATATAACAGTCCACCAAAGGTTTCAAAACGAGCGCTTTCGCAATACAATTTGCCATCCTCAGGTAGGAAACGATGGTATGATTTCGTGTCTCGTTTTTAACGAGAACGAGTAGTAGCAAGGAATTAGAAGTGGGAGGTAATAACCATTGGTAGTAGGAGGTTTTAGGAATGGTAGTGGTTTGAATTCAGAGTTTTCCTTCTCTTAGACCGGTTGCCATATCAAGGTTAAAAAGATCACAGTCTGCCCAACTATTTTACCAAAGCTGGGTTGAGAATACTTGGATTTCTACTTGCGCAGTGGTAGTGGCGCTATGTGAAATGCAAACAACCGCGTCCAGAATTGAACTCGTCTTCCATCGACAGTTACCATTACACCACACACCTTCACTATCTTTTATTTTTACGATGACAAATAGAAAGGAATATCTATGAGATATTTTTCACCTATTTGTTAATCGCTCAACAAAACCCCCCTTAAATCTTAGCTAATCACTTATCCATTATTATCCCACGCTTATTGCAGAATTTACAAGCACCCGAGAATTAACACGTACAGATTTTTGCGATACAACATTATGGCTTGAACGCGTAATATATATATAATTTATGCCAGTATTTCAGCTAAGTCTTTTATCTGATGAGTTACACGTGTGAAACATTTTTAAAACAGCGGCCTTAAGTATTAAAGTGAATAAATGTAATATTCATCGTGTGCATTGAATGAAGCGCGCGAGTGTATCATCCGATTTCCTGCATGTGTGTTTATTAATAAAATGTTTATTAATAATTAATAAATTAAATTCCAATCAGATACAACCAGAAGAGCCAAGCCCCTTGCCCATAGTGGAGATTTTTATTTTTATGTTTAGTGATTTTATGTTGTCAGATGCGCTTCGAAGGAAGTGATTTTTATGAGCAATCCAAAGCCTGTGGGTAGCAACTGACATCTAATGACATAAATACGTTTTAGTTCTGGCATGAAATTAACAGTTGAGATGAAGGATATGCATAAAAATAGATACATTCATTCTCGGCAGGGACACACACACACACGCACACATACACACACACGCACGCACATATAATATATATATATATATAATATATATATTGTGTGTGTTGTGTGTGTGTGTGGTGTGTGTGTGTGTGTGTGGGTGTGTGTGCGTGCGCTTCCGCATGTGACTATAATGCATTATATATCACATGTAATAAAATCAGATGTTTAAAATGTTTAAATGCTTTTAAAAGCATATTAGCCACATGCATATAAATGTTCTTACCGCGTGAAAACAAACGCACATGAGCGCACGCATCAAGCTTCAATTTAAATGTTTAATTACATATGTATTGATAATATAGTTTGCTATATTTATAAGTAAAAAGTGCTCAATATTATTGATACAACATATATCTAAGTTAGTTATAAAAAAAATAAAGTAAACGGCGCTTGTAACTAAGTTTTTTCGCCTATGGGATTTTTAAAACAAGTGGTTGGTTTGAAAATTGAATAGTCGAGAAACTGATAGTTACCAAGCGCCCTTGATCTTATTTCTTCGCTACCTTAATATATATATTATATATATATATATATATATATATATATATATATATATATATATATATTAATAAGTCATCCACAGACACGTGTTTCGGCATATCATGCCTCTTATAAATAAAAGTAATTGGTAATTTGCTTGAAGCATTGTTAAGTATGTTATGATATATTAATGATTTGAAGGCAATTACAATGCATATATAAAATATAAAAACAAAAAATGTTATTTTTGTCTTATCGATTTCAAAGCAAAACTTTATCTTCAGAGATGAATATCAGAAATGTACGTGCTTAAGTCTTTTTTGTGTGGTTATTATATTTTTTGTTCCTCTTCTTTTTTTCTTTCTCCTCCTTTCTTTTTTCTTTATGTTATGAATGAAATGGGCAAATAACCGTAATTTCTATTTTTGGAATATTTGTTGAGAACGAATGTTTGAACTCCTACGCTTGTATATGTACCCAATATTGTCTGTTTATCTTCCAGTGAAATGTTGCAAAAAAGTAGCCATGTTGAATTCAAAATAAAAACGGACACAGAAAATTCAATTATATATATTATATATATATATATAATATACATGTGTGTGTGTGTGTGTGTGTGTGTGTGTGTGTGTGTGTGTGTACATATTTTTGTGTGTGTTATATACAAAGCTGATATTTCTCCTTGTTTGGGGCGATTTCAACACAAAAATGTGTCACCATAACAATCGCTTCTTCCGGCATTAAAAACCCTCCTATTCTGCCTGATATACAACTTAACAAAGGATGCGATTTTATACAAATGAACTTAGCAAATAAAAAGAAAAGAAAACGTTATTAAGATGAAATAACACTCAATATACATAACTAAGTTTTATCATTCATTTTCAATCATATTTTTCTTTTCTTTTTTTTACTTTTACTCAACAATTGTTTTTTTTAATATTTATTATAGCTTTATAATTATTTTCAGCTGTGTTGTTATCATCGTAGATCTTTCTCGGGAACCGGTAACGCTAACTTTATATATTTACCTACAAAACAAAACTTTCAATTTTTCCATTCAAGTTTTTTTAAGATTAGATTTTATTTATTTTTATTAGGTGCATGTGTTTGTCAATTAGGAAAATTTTAAAAATAAAAACCGACAACGATTTATCCTCGAATATTTTTTATGGTTCAAATTTAATAACAATTATTACTAGCCTGTATTCTGTGGAATTTCCACCGACACAGCTAGTACATGTGTGTTTAAACGGCTATTTCAAATTTGTCTTAATAGTTCTTTAAACACCAAACAACCAAATCCTAGCAACCGGAATATAGAACCTCAAACACACACACAGCAGTCTGCACCTCCCCATAGCTCGTAAGGGGAGACCACAGGGAACAACAAAAGCACTAACAGTTAGTTGCTAAAAACTTGCGTCGTGAGTCACAAAGAAAATACCCGGCGTCTCCTTGCGGCAACAATATGCCTGTTATTACCCAAACAATGTAAAAGTATAAAAAACAAAAAAATGAATAAACAACAACCAAAAAAAGCAGGTGTGGGCCGACGTGTCGATCTGAATTTTTCCCCTGATTTTATTTCCCTTTTTTCTAAATTTGATACTTATATCATTTGCCTTGTTTCAACGAACGTTTTATATCCTGGCCTTTAGGTTTGAGTTTGTTACATATCTTTTAAAAAATATATTAAACTGATTGCCAAGAGAAAAAGGCTATTTCTCTGCTTTGTAAATCCAGGGAAATATTTAAACCCACTCACAAACAATGGTTATCCTATTAAGAGAGAGAGAAAGAGAAGAGAGAGAGAGAGAGAGAGAGAGAGAGAGAGAGAGAGAGAGAGAGAGAGAGAGAAGAGAGCGCGCACAACAGAAAATTTTCTGATAATCTATTATTTCACTATTATTATTTTTTTGCACCAGCTTTTAACTGGTGTTAAACCCATATCTAAGTGTCAACAAGTCCTCTCAGGTCTTTAGAACTCTCCTAAGTATTCTAGCGACATTAAAGGACTAAGGTCTGTGCTTAATTCTTCCTTCAGTCCCCAGTTCTCAGTCTGATTCCCATGCATTTGGGAATCGTTCCAGGGCACCAAACCACGAATATTATTACAGTCAATTTTCAATGGTTTGGCAAGAACCAAGTTTTTTGTTTATGTTTTCACTTTCTTTCATTTTCACTCTATGGTTGGGAAAACAAAATCCACTAGTTAATAATTTACTTTCTAGTTAAATACTAGGTCTGGTCTTCCGGTCTGTATTGTGGTGATCCATTTTGTATCTCCAAATCCAAGAGAATGTTATGTCTCATTCTCTAGGGTGGATTCAGATTTGGACATAAACCATTTATCATCATAGTCAATTTTTTCATCTCTTGTACAATTCCCAGTGAATTATCTACCCAGTCATGTCTACTTTTATATATATATTTTGTGCCAGTTTGCCTGACTCACTAATTATGTAATTAACTGTTTCAACTGTTTTCAACATATAACATACACATGGTATTCTGTTGCGTATTAACAATTTTTGCATTGATATAATTTAGTTCTCATGGGATTATTCCTGTGCTGCTATTAAAGAGTTTCAGATTCTTTCTTCGGGTTTCTCCTTCTTAGTCATTGTTTTTCTGTTTATCCATATGTTGCAGTTGCTGTTCGTGGCTCTTGTAATAGGTCTTTTTTGTATATTCTTCGATTCCTCGAACTAGTGCATCTACACAATCCTCAATATTGCAAGACTTCTCCCACTTTCTTTTCTGTACGCATATATCCTATCTATGTCATATTTCGGATGTAATTCCTTGTGCATTGTCATAAGTTTTCAAGTCCTTTGGTTAATCTGTCGAAGCTCCTTCCTTGTCCAATTATTCAGTTTTTTAACATCAGCGTAAGCTGGTGGCCTTTCAGAGGGTTCTGAGTGACAAGTCTCCTCGTGTCTCCAGGACTCTTCTGAGTATTCTTGCTGACCTTACAATGATATTGTCTGGATGTTCTCAATTCTTCCTCTGATTTCGAGTCGTTCCAAGTGCCTGAATTACAATTGGTATCACTTTCACCCTCATGTTCCACAGTTTTTTTCAATTCTCTGGCAAGGTCCAAGTATTTGCTTATCTTTTCGTTTTCTTTCATCTTCATCCTATGATCTGCAGGGACTGCAAAATCTACCTGTTGGCAAGTTCTCTTTTTCTTATTAATCAATACTAGGTCTGGTCTTCTGGCTGGGATAAGGTGATCTGTCTTTACCTGAAAGTCCCAGAGTATTTTATGCGTTTCATTCTCAAACACAGATTCTGGTTTATGCATATACCATTTTGTTGTATGGTCAAAATTTAGTTTCTTGCATATTCCCCAATATATAGCCTTTCCAGCTCATTCAGCCCGCCTTGTATTTTCGTTGTGCTAGTTTGCTCACATTCGCTTAATACATGGTATATTCCTCTCATCTCTGTCTCCACACACCCTACATATAATGCAAATAAAAAAGATTACATTTATTTAAAATTTTATTTCAATTAATTTCGATATTAAATTTTAATAGGGTTTTAATACGTTTGCGAATAAAACAATAACATTAGAAATCAATTACACACAGTAAATTATTTATTAAACAGGTATTGTTCAAAACCAATATTCAAATTACACAAACCAATCTACTCAAGTTCGTATAATTTTGCATATAAACTATAGTTTCTAGCGAGGTAAAGACGCACTTTTGAAAAAGTAAAAACACTCACTTTAATTAATGCATTTGCACATCGAACTGTTTCAAAACTCTCACGAGTTTAGGGTTACATTTTTTAAATAATGTTTTTAAGTGTAAACAAAAAATTTTATTTCCTAAAAATAAACGAACATTGTAGTACAAGAATTATCAGCAATTTTTTTTTTATTTTCATAAGATTTTTGTCTTACCCTTGTCTCCTTGTTTTCTTTCTCATCCTGGTGTTCTAAAATTATTATATTATATATATATATATACTATATATATATATATATATGTGTGGTGGTGTGTGTGTGTGTGTGTGTGTGTGTGTGTGTGCATGCGTGCGTATGTGTAAAATAAAAAAAGTTTATAGATGATGAAGTCGACCTTAAAAACGTTTGGGGGTTTTATTTAGACCGTTCATCATAGGATGAAAAAAGTGTTTGCCTTAAACAGTAATGTAGATCTTTTCAAAATGAAACGAGAGATGTTTAGACATCACTTTTTTATCCTAATGTTCTCATGAAGGTTAAAATAAAAGCCGAAACGTTTTTAAACATTGACTTCATCATATCTAGTAAATTCATATATTTCGGCTTCAACTACACCAAAGAAATTAACATTAGGCATAAGTGGGTGTGAGAAGCTGATCCACTGTGAAATATGCAAGAAACTAAAATTTTGATTATGCTGACATATAGTAAGTGCACAAACAAGAATCTGAAATAGAAACATAAGATGAAAAAAAATAATCTGGGACCATGAGATCATCTAATCCCTGCTAGACTTCGTGTTGATAATGAGAAATTAACTTGTGATCTATTGGATTTTACCGTTTCAGTGAATCAAATAGTTAAAATGAAAGAAAGCCAAAAGATAGACAAATACCTGCATCTTTACCAAAGAGCTAAAAAGTGGCGTAGAACATGATGGGTGACCGGTGATAACAGTTGTGTTGGTGCACTTTGGAACAATCCAAAAAGGCCAGGAAAAGATACCGGAGGAACTGAAGATCGAGAAAGAATCTAGTCTATCAGCTAGAATGCTAAGAGTATAATCCTGGGACTTGAGTAGTAAAGATAATTGAAATCTCACCCTCTTACTATAGTTTTTATAACTATAACTACTTCATATGTCTTTAATAGACTAGAAGAACACAATTATCAGATGAAACTTAAAATGCAAACAAACATAATATTCTAAACACATTAAAGAAAAATATCGTCAATAGTAAGAACTATATAAAGTTGAACAAATACGATGTCAACTAGTCAGTGGTCCATAATCTCGTTTGATCGTAGAAGTACGGGTCATGTATCGTGTCTTGAGTTGGAATAACACATCCATCTGCAGGTTTACAGCTGGTTTAAGTTCAGAGTTTTGCTGCCAACTGCCTGAGAGAGAATAATTGGATTCATGCTATCCTAAGAGCATTGGCGCTATGCGAAATACAAAAAGCTCATTCAGGATTTGAATTTCACGTCCTACGAAGATAACCGTTATGCAGCTAGCACTTATATTAAGTGTCCTAAAATCAACGTCTTTCCACTTTTAATTTTTTTCTTTCAAACAACTTCTAGAACCATAATTGTTTTAAAAAAAACTACAATGAATTAAATGGTATTCAGATGCCCCATACTTGTAACCTTGTGTCATATTTTACCTGTGGTGAAATGGTTAAGTAAATGCTTACTACTATTAACGTCATACACTTCATCCCTTGTCACGCAAGTCTATAAAGGTTCTATATTCGATATATCATGGACAGTTGACTACTTAAATTTAAAATCTCTAGCGTAACCAAACTAGAAAAACTACAAATATTGAAAAACTTTTAACACTCTGGACAAAAGTTTAACTGGATATTTTAGAAAACTTAACATTTCGATTGTAACCTTGAGAATTACCAATAATGGGGGAAAATGCTTGGAGTAAATTTTTTTAAATGTTTGCATAAAATTTTATAAGACAAGAAAAAAATCAATTAAAAACAGATAAAAAGAAACCTATCTCAATGTTTGAGTATAAATTGAAAAACATAAAAAAAAAAACTCCTTTGTCTTTTTCCCATGATACAGTGCTTAAAATCAAAAGATAGAGCAACTCAAACTTTTTAAAAACCTTAAAATCTCAATCTAAAACCGTCGATAAAAACAAATTCAAAGAGGATTTCATACACAAATACATTTTTCACGTTATATATGTATGCAGAATATATATTTGTGTATATTGTGTATGTATATTGTGACACATCGCTGGTACATCAGTTAGTGTACATATGCTAAAATCATAAGAAAATATTGACTGAAAGAAAAGAGACTCCAAAAAGTGCATGGGCGAGCAAAAGAATTAAGGTCTATCCAGTTTTTTATTTTTTTACAAAGGAATGTTGACATTCCTACTACCATCCGTATGCTTAAAGATAATGTACTACCCCCCCCCCCCTGAGGTGACTTCGCGACCCTAAGAGTACACCTGACACCAGGTCTGTAGCCATGACAACGATTGAGATGGCTTTTTTGCGCCAAGAATTCGCGCACGTCAAAAACCACAGTTAAAGGATCCGACCGACCGTCAACACGTGAAATTTCGAGCTCTGCAAAATTCCACATTTAGATCTAAAGGATGGACGACTAGAAAGATTAAAGGCGATTTACTACGAATTAAAAAACCAGTTCACTTTGGATAGAAAGAAAGAAGCACCGATGATTAAAAAAAAAAGAGTAAACAAAAAAGGGAAATGAATAATCGTCGTAAATTCCAACGGCATAGTATAATTGTCTTCTGAAAAGAACTTTTTGACGAATTCCAATGGCACAGTGAGTTAAAAAGCGAAATGTATCATATTTTTGTTGTATTTTGTGAATTCCTATTGTTTGCTGTGCATTTCATGTAATATTGATATGTTTGATGTTTGTATCTGTTCAATTGCTCGCCCACTCATTTAACATAAGAACTATTAATTTTATTCCTCCGATCCATGTAGATTTGTATATATGCTCTTATCCCCTTTTTTTCTTGTACAAATAAGTTGTAATTAAATGTGAATAAATTATTGTGTGTTTTATCTAAAGTTTTAGTCGTCTTTTCCTCATTCAGCGTTGTTGCCTTTCATTCGGTCTTCTCCCTCCCCTTTCACGGGAGCAAAGAGAAAAGACTGAAAATCCCATCCCTTTTGTATTATATTTTTTTTATTTTTACATCTGGGACCTTTCTCGCATTTTTAAAAATTATTTATTGCTGCGTGCGCCCACTGGTCGACCCTAACGAGTGTGTGTGCATAACAGAATGTTTAGTTAAATGAAGCTTTATAGATGTGTGAGTGTTCATATGTACACAAATAGTTTCTTTGAGTTACTGTCAGTTTTCTGAAGTATCTCAATCATCAGACGAGTAATGGGATTTTTTTTAAAAGTTGAAGTGTTTTTTTATATGAAATTCTGTTTTAATTCCCTTTTTATCGGTGGTTTTTAATCGTGATTTTATGATTTTACAATGTGCATACACACACGTATATATATATATATATATATAATATATATATATATATATATATATATATATATATGTGTGTGTGTGTGTGTGTGTGTGTGTGTGTGTGATGGAACATCATTTAAAAAGTCGTTGGTTGGGAGGTTCGCACTGGCTTTTCATAATCAGTGATCTGTATCCTGTTAAAAAGTTTTTTGCAACTGTTTGTATCTTTGTCTGCTTTGCCCTATGACCACACAGAAGTTCAATCAGGTAGGTGAACCATACCGCCGACTAACGAGGGTGGGAGTCTGGAGGAAAAAAGTATTTCCATTTATTTTCCTTTCGCCATTTTCGCCCCACATATTTGGAATACCTCAATTCTTTGTAAATATTATTTCAGTGATTTTTATACACCCGAGTCAAACTTCTAAGATAACGATGACAAATGTTTTATCCTCAAAGGAATTCTAGACTGACACACAAGTAAGTAATTACAATAAGAATAAATAAAAAACCTTTAAGTGTACTATACACAAAAATTGATACACCACACAAACATCTGTAATGGATTGATTATTACCAAAAATATGTAGATAACATAAAAAAAACGATATCTGTTCATTTTCCTTTCGTGTTATTTATTTACTGTTTGCATGATTTATTTATAATTCATGTTAACATTGAGCTTTTTTTTAATCTCAGTTACCCGAAAAACTCCTCTGCTATGATATGAAGCTACATTTTGTTAGAGTAACTCGTTACGGTAATTTGCTACGCACTCTATCCTAGTAACAAACAACAATAGTAATCCGTGAGACTGACACTCTTTTCACATTGAGGGGCACAAAATCGATTTAACGTAGGAATTCTTCCAGTAGTCGATTTTCTCGGTGATGAGTATTATAAATTGTCTTAGCCCCGTAAGCATTCTCCTTTAAAGGAAGGCCAGCAGCCGAAGGAAAATAAACCTGACGAGACTGCAGGTGTTCTCTAGTTGGTAATTCTCGAGTGGGAACCCCACCTCCAGAACTGGAATAGTAAATATCAATTACGAGTATATATACATCTGACAATAAGTGTGTTCATGAAATATTCCATATTGTTATAATAGCCGTCTGAGTATATACATGACGAGGGAGAGTTCTATTATATTATGAGGTAGAGATATGGGAGCATCTGTGGTCATACTCCCATAACTAATCCTTATTTACTTACGTGATTAGCTGGCTTCATGGCTGGACTGATCTTCTGTTTTTCTTATGTGTTCTGTAATCTGTTATCTGCTGTTTATCATAATTTCTGCTAACTGACTGTCTGGTCTGTTTTTAAGGTGTTGGTCTGATCTGTGTCTTTATTGTCAAGATACTGGTTTCGCAAAGGCCTGCTATTTTAATTCATAGAAGGCAACCAAGGCATATTTTGTAATCACAATTTTATTCAGAACCAAATTTCTCAACGTTGGATCTTTTACCGTCTGTGTGGGAGGTTTAAAATCCAGTACCTCTCCAAGCCTACTAACTTAGCTAAGCTAACAGAGCCTTGTTTCCCCACAGGTCTGTGTAACCGGAAAAAAGTTACCCTCTTCTGATTTTGAATTTCGACCACTGAATTCAATATACTAACCATCTCTACCATAAACGGTGCCACAAAAACAACGGTTTTCATGTGAATCATAATACAACAATACCTAGTAACTTATGTCTGTTTAAAGGTATTGGGGTCAATTTCGTTCTTAATGTAATGAGAATGAGACTAAGTGGCATGCAATCATCCCGATCACTCATCAGATGCGTGGATTAAAAAATGGAATTGCCGCCCCCCCTCTCTCTCTCTCTCTCTCTCACTCTCCTCTCTCTCTCCATCCCTCTGTCTCGATCCGTCTCCATTTCCATCGCTACTTGGTAAAGTCCTTTAGATGACATCTAGTGCTCGCACATATCTGTTGTTGGATATAAACAGAGTTTTGCCTAGTGAGCCGAAAACTGTTTGTGTCCATAGGATGATTGTCGCTTAGATGAGTTTTCTAGTAAGTGTCGCAGCATGTTCTTACTTGAATTGGTTAGTGAGGTGGAAGGTAAGTGACAATACAACTGTTTTGTGGGGTGCTGTGCTTCAAAGCGGATCAGGCAACGAAGCGCGAAAGTAGGCAGTTCCTCTCCTTAGGCCCTTTGTGGGTTTTGCAAAGCGTTTCTTTAGAGTCCAAGTGGTGCAACTATTACAGATATACTGACATAGCTAAAGCTTGAAAAGATTTCAGTTTTAATTTTTATGAGAATGATCAAGATTTCCGGATTTGGTGATGAACCTGTCAATAGCAGTCTATGCTTATATATGCGTTTGTAGATCTATATGGTTTCAGTAGATTCCGGATATTGCTGAACGAGATATGTGAACTGGTCTAGCTAATTCAAAGGCTTGCCAATTTTGATGTGGTGATGGCACCATCTTGTTTAAAAATACATTAAAATTTGTTTTATCTGAGTTCATTGTGCAGTAATAGATTTGGGTTTTTAGAAGCCCATGAATTTTATGAAGGAAGGCGCTAGATCATCTGCGGTCGTCCTGCTTCCGGAAATAGTTTCTGTGAGATATTGTTTGCTTCTTTCCCTTTGGTTTTTCGTGTGAGCAATTATTTTTTATTTGGAGGCTATCCGACGTTCCTAGTAGTGTACAGTCTTGGCAAATTAAAAGAAGTTGAAATGGTGCCCAAATGTATCCTAGCACACCCGAAATGTAATATGTTACCCCCTACCCACCACCGTAGCCAGTTATTCCCCGAATGGGGATGTAGAGTTTTAAGTAGGGTTAAAATTTATTTTCGAATTGAAACAGTACAATCGAAAATATGTGTTTTTGAGAATTAACATGTTCTGGGTGTGCTGATACATTGGCAGCCAATTTTCAACCTTCTAATTTGCCAAGATTACATACTAGGAACGTCGATGATCGAGAATGAAAAGTAAGAATTGTCTCACACAAAAACAAAGGGAAAGAAGCAAACCATATCTCACAGAAACTATTTCCGGAAGCTAGACGAACGCAGATGATCTAGGCGCTTCTCATTAAAGTTGCAGCTTCTAAACCAATCTTTACTGCATCAATGAACTCAGATAAACAAGAGTTTAATGTGATTGTTAAGACCAGAGGAGGTGCCGTCGACGCACATCAAATGGCAGAGCCTTTGAATTTAGTAGACCAGTTCACATATCTCGGTTAGCAATATCGGATCTACTGAACAATAATAGATCTACAAACGCATATTGAAGCATTAGACTGCTATTGACAGGTTCATCAACCAAATGGAAATTTGGATCATTCTCATAAAATGAAAACTGGAAAATCTTTCAGCTTTAGCTTATGGTCAGTCCTATTGTATAGGTTGCACCACTTGGACTCCTAAAGAAACGCTTGCAAAAAGCTAGAAGAGGAACTACTGTCGTGCTGTTTTGAAGCGCAACCCCACAAACAGTTTGTATTGTCCACTTACGCTTCCACCTCACTAACAATTCCAAGGTAAGACATGCCTGACGACTAACTAGAAACTCATAAATGCGACATCATCCTATGGACACCGAAAGTTTCGGCTCACGCTAGCAAACTCTTATATCCAACAGATATGTTGCGAGCACTAGAGTGCTTCATCTAAGACTTACGAGTGTAGCGATGGACATGGAGACGGCATCGGAGACGCAGAGAGAGAGAGAGAAGAGAGAGAGAGAGAGAGAGAGAGAGGGGGGGGGGGCAATCCTTTTTTTATCACGCATTTGATAGGGATGATGAGTGATGCAACTTAGTTATTCTCAATTAATTAAGAACAAATTTGCCCAATATTGTAAAAGACAATATTAACTAGGTAATTGTTGTATATTTGATAATAAACCGTTGTTTTGTGGACGGTTAGTGTAGAGATGGTTAGTAATATTGAATTTCAGTGGTCGAAATTCAAAATCAGAAAGAGGGTAACTTTTTTCCGGTTAGCGAGCAGACTGTGTGGAAGAGAGGCTCTGTAGCTTTAGCTAAGGTTATTTGTAGGCTGGGAGGAGGTACTTTGTGTATATATATTACAGACGGATAAAAGAATTCGCAGCGTTGAGAAATTTTGGTTCTTGCAATAACATGTGAATTACAAAATATGGCCTTGGGTTGCCTTGCTCTGAATTAAATAAGCAAGGCCTTTGCGAACAGGTACTTTGACAATGAAAAGGACTGATACAGATCAGACCAACACCTTAAAAACAGAACCAGACAATCAGGTTCAGGTCAGAAGGATTTATGATAACAGGCAGAGTAACAGATTACAGAACATAGAGAAAACGAAGATCAAGGTCCAGCCGATGAGCCAGCTAATCACGTAGTTAAATGAAGGATTAGGTGATAGGCAGTAATGTACCGCACAGTGCTCCCATATCCTCATTACCCTCATAATATAATTTAGAACTCTCTCTCGTCTGTTATATACTGTTACAGGAGAACGGCGTGAGATATTAAACGATGATATGGTAATATGATTCATGAAACACGATATTGGGGTCACCGATCTGGTCTATAATATGAACGTTCGTAATTGATATTTTTACCTATGTGACTTACCAGTTCATGGTGGGGGTTCCACTCTAGAGTAAGGTAGGCAGTTGCTATGAGAACCACCTGGCAGTCCTCGTCGGTTTTATTTCCTTCGGCTTGTGCTCCTTTAAGGAAGAATGGTCTTACGGGGCTAAGACAATTTATAAGTACTCATCACCGAGAAAATCCGACCTACGTGGAAGAATTCCTACGTTACAATCGATTTTGTGCGCCCTCAATGTGAAAGAGTGGTCATCTCACGGATTACTATTCGTGTTTTGTTACTAGGATAGAGTGCGTAGCAAAATTCCGTAACGAGTTACTCTAAACAAAATGTAGCTTGCATAGTCATCAGCAGGAGGAGTTTATTTCGGTAACTGTGTATTGTATATATTATATATATATTATATATATTCTTCTTCTATATGTTTAACATGATTATAAATAAATCTGCAGAACAGTAAAGTAATCGAAATAACACGAAAAGGACAATGAACAAGTATCGTTTTTTATGTTATCTACATATTTTTTGGTAATAATCAAATCCATTTACAGATGTTTTGTGTGTGATCAATTTTTGGTGTCATAGGTAACTTAAAGGTTTGTTTATTTATTCTTATTGTAATTTACTTAGCTTTGTTGTCAGTCTAGAATTCTTTGAGGAAAATTTTGTCAGTCGTTTATCTTAGAAGATTTTGACTCGGGTGTATAGAAATTCACTGAAATAATAATTTTACAAAGAATTGAGGTATTCAATATGTGGGGCGAAAATGGCGAAGGAAAATGAGGAATGGAAATACTTATTTTCCTCCAGACTCCCACCCTCGTTAGTCGGCGGTATGGTTCACGCTACCTGAATTGAAACGGTGTCTGTGTGGGGGGGGTCATACGGGCAAAAGCAGACAAAGATACAAACAGTTGCAAAAAACTTTTAACAGAATAACAGATGCACTGATTATGTGTAAGCCAGGTGCCGCCCAACGTCCAACCAACGACTTTTTAAATGATGTTCCATCACACATCCACACACCACAAGCACACACACACACACTATAATATTTAGTAGTAGTATATTATATTCCGTATATATTATATAATTATATATCTATATATGATATATACGTGTGGGTGATGCACATTGTAAAAATCATAAAATCACGATTAAAAACCACCCGATAAAAAGGGAGATTAAAACAGGATTTCATATAAAAAACACTTTCAAACGTTTTTAAAAAAAATCCCATACGTGCGTCGTGATTGATTGGGATGATATGCTTCAGGAAAAACTGAACGGTAAACTCAAGAGAAACTATTGTGTACTATATGAACAGCTCACACAATCTATAAAGCTTCATTTAACTAAACATTGCTGTTTATGCACACACACTCGTTAGGCGTCGGACCAGTGGGGCGCACGGGCAGCAATAATAATATTTTAAAAATGGCGGGAAAGGTCCCAGAATGTAAACAAATACAAAATATGATGGAATATGGAGGATACAAAAGGGATGGGATTTTTCAGTCTTTTCTCGCTTTGGCTCCGGCGTAGTAAAGGGGAGGAGAAACCGAAATGAATAGGCAACAACGCTGATGAGGAGCAAGACGACTAAAACTTTGTAGATAAACACAACAATAATTTTATTCACTAATGTTAATTACAAAACTTATGTTTGTACAAGAAAAAAAAGGGGGAAAAATAAGAGCATATATACAATTACATGGATCGGAGGAATAAAAATTAATAGTTCTTATGTTAAGATGGTGGGCGAGCAATTGAAGACATGATACAAACATCAAACATATCATATATTACATGAAATGCAACAGCAAACAAATAGGTAATTGCACAAAATACGAAACAAAAAAGTATGATACATTTCGCTTTTTAACTCACTGATAGATAGGAATTCGTCAAAAAGTTTATTTTCAGAAGACAAGTGATACTGATGTCCGTTGGAATTTAACGACGAGTTATTCATTTCCCTTTTTTTGTTTTACTCTTTTTTTTTTAATCAATCGGGGTTGCTTCTTTCGTTTCTTCCAAAGTGAACTGGTTTTTAATTCGTAGTAAATCGCCTTTAAATCTTTTCTAGTACCAGTCCATCCTTTAGATCTAAATGTGGATTTTGCAGAGCTCGAAATTTTGCACGTGGTTTGACGGTCGGTCTGGATCTTTGAACTGTGGTTTTTTGAGCGTTGCGGCGATAGTTTTGCTTGGCACAAGAAAAGGTCTCCTATGCTCGAAGGTCGTTGTCGATGTGCTACAGACCTGGTGTCAGGTGTACTCTTAGGGTAGCGAAGTCACCTCAGGGGGGGGGGGTAGTACACTTATCTTTAAGCATACGGATGGTAGTGAAGTCACATTCTTTGTAAAAAAATAGAAAAAGAATTCTTGGAGTGTAGATCTCTTAAGTTTCTTTTGCTCGCCCATGCACTTTTTGGAGTCTCTTTGCTTTGCCGAGTTTCAGATGATTTTCTGTGAATGTGATTTTAGCATATGTACACTGAACTGGATTACCAGCGTGTGTCACACTAAATGTACAATTTACACAAAGTATCAACAAATTATATATTTCATCATACATATATAAGTGAAAAATGTATTTGTGGTATGAAATCCTCTTTGAATTTGTTTTATCGACCGGTGTTTAGATTTGGGATTTTAAGGTTTTTTAATGAGAAAGTTTGGAGTTTGCGGTCTATCTTTTTTGATTTTAAGCACTCTGGTAGCAGTGGGAAAAAGACAATGGAGTTTTTTGTGTGTTTTATGTTGTTTCAATTTTAATAGCTGCCGACATTGTTAAGGACAACAGAATAGGTTTCTTTGTTATTCTGTTTTAAATTTGATTTTTTTCTTGTCTTATGAGATTTTTAGTGGCAAAACATTTCAAGA
>CM042147.1:96811521-96847661 GCA_023376005.1 Doryteuthis pealeii | reverse complement strand
GACTGGGTCGTCGATTCTATTTTCACAACTGTTACGTTAAAGCGTGTCTCATGCTGGATGTATACATCTTACACTTTGCACAAATTATCTAATGAAAATCTTTCTAGTCGCTAGTACAACACTTGACAAACGAAAACAGGAAACTATGAGTATGTACCTTGATATCTACTTTCTCCATGACTATTATCTAAAAAATATATATAGTATATCTTTTGTCAGTCATGACAGATGAAAGCTAATCTAGGAACACATCATACAATGGAAGTTGATAACGTTTTTACAGTAACTATTTCCCTGATTTTTCTCATGAGAGTTAATGTCTCTATGGGGAAATCGCCTTAGCTTGTCTTGTACTCAAGGAGGATAACAACAACAACGGATTTTTAATAAACAAGTATAGTTATATGTTTTCTTTCTTGGGCTACTGGTAAATTAGGTTATTTGTTATCTGTGAATACTTTGTAAACATTGAGACCGGAGCAAACAAAGATTCCTTATTTTTTCTACTTTTATTTTGTTTGTTTGGGTTTTCTTTATTCCTCACAGCCATTTTCAAAAGTCTCATGTTTGTTATTAACCTTACACAGCGGGAACGAACAGTGAAACCGCGGGAAGTTACAATACTTTAAGTAAAATTATACCCATGTCTTATACAGTTTTTTGAAGTCATTCCAAATGTATCTAAGTTGTAAGTGTTGAATTCAATACCCTAGGAGCTGAGGACTGAGGCACGTGTGCAATTTGCAGGTGTTACTAAATTATTTGCCTCCTCAAGCGAGATATTGTAATTGTATTGAGCATAATATACATGGACATACACACACACACATACAATTTCCGTATACATGTGAATTGTTTTGAAACGCCTACAATTTGTGAGCTATATATAACACAACGCAAGCCACACACACACACACAAACACACAACAACACACACACACATATATATATATATATATATATATATATATATATATTAGCCATACAACACAAGCCTGGTTTCAAAAGATTCGCTGCTTTCTCAACAACAAGTCGCCTGTATAGTAATAGTATATGATTATACTAGCTTACTGGTGAGTTAGTGTTGGACCAATCATTAGTATAGTGCTCAATATCAGTGATCGAGCTGTTGTATTATATATATATAAATTCACACACACACACGCACACACACGCACCACACACACATATATATATATATATGTATGTGTGTGTGTGGTGTGTGTGTGTATTACGTGGGATTTATTGTAACCCTGGATTTCATGCTTTAGACAATTCGTCACACAAGTAAAAAAGATTTTAAAACTTTTTACTCTGTCTGATGAATGCGCTAATGCATGAAAGATACCCTGTAATTATATATATATATATATATATTATATATATACAAGTTTTGTGAGCCATTCCTGTCAGACAAGTTTTGGTTGATCCGTTCCAATTTTCGGGCATCCTTCTGGTATCGGGGTGAACTGGTATACAGTCCACCAAAGGTTCAACGAGCGCTTTCGGCAATACAATTTGCCATCCTCAGGTAGGAAACGATGGTATGTTTCGTGTTCTCGTTTTACGAGACGAGTAGTAGCAAGGAATTAGAAGTGGGAGGTAATAACCATTGGTAGTAGGAGGTTTTAGGAATGGTAGTGGTTTGAATTCAGAGTTTCCTCTCTTTAGACCGGTTGCCATATCAAGGTTAAAGATCACAGTCTGCCAACTATTTTACCAAAGCTGGGTTGAGAATACTTGGATTTCTACCTTGCGCAGTGGTAGTGGCGCTATGTGAAATGCAAACAACCGCGTCCAGGATTTTGAACTCGTCTTCCATCGACAGTTACCATTACACCACACACCTTCACTATTCTTTTATTTTACGATGACAAATAGAAAGGAATATCTATGAGATATTTTCACCTATTTGTTAATCGCTCAACAAAACCCCTTAAAACTTAGCTAATCAACTTTATCCATTATTATGCCCACGCTTATTGCAGAATTTACAAGCACCGAGAATTAACACGTACAGATTTTTGCGATACAACATTATGGCTTGAACGCGTAATATATATAAATTGCAGTATTTCAGCTAAGTCTTTATCTGATGAGTTACACGTGGAAACATTTTTAAAACAGCGGGCTTAAAGTATTAAAGTGATAAATGTAATATTCATCGTGTGCATTGAATGAAGCGCGCGAGTGTATCATCCGATTTCTGCATGTGTGTTTATTAATAAATTTTATTAAAATTAATAAAATTAAATTCCAATCAGATACAACCAGAAGAGCCAAGCCCCTTGCCCATAGTGGAGATTTATTTTTATGTTTAGTGATTTTATGTTGTCAGATGCCTTCGAAGGAAGTGATTTTTTATGAGCAATCCAAAAGCTGTGGTAGCAAACTGACATCTATGACATAAATACGTTTTAGTTCTGGCATGAAATTAACAGTTGAGATGAAGGATATGCATAAAAATAGATACATTCATTCTCGGCAGGGACACACACACACACGCACACATACACACACACGCACGACATATATATATATATATATATATATACGTGTGTGTGTGTGTGTGTGTGTGTGTGTGTGTGTGTGTGTGTGTGCGTGCGCTTCCGCATGTGACTATAATGCATATATATCACATGTAATAAAAATCAGATGTTTAAAATGTTTAAATGCTTTTAAAAGCATATTAGCCACATGCATATAAATGTTCTTTACGCGTGAAAACAAACGCACATGAGCGCACGCATCAAGCTTCAATTTAAATGTTTTAATTACATATGTATTGATAATATAGTTTGCTATATTTAATAGTAAAAAGTGCTCAATATTATTGATACAACATATATCTAAGTTAGTATATGAAAAAAATAAAGTAAACGGCGCTTGGTAACTAAGTTTTCGCCTATGGATTTTTAAACCAAGTGGTTGGTTTGAAAATGAATAGTCGAGAAACTGATAGTTACCAAGCGCCCTTGATCTTATTTCTTCGCTACCTTAATATATATATAATATATATATATTATATATATTAATAAGTCATCCACAGACACGTGTTTCGGCATATCATGCCTCTTATAAATAAAAGTATTGGTAATTTGCTTGAAGCATTGTTAGTATGTTATGATATATTAATGATTTGAAGGCAATTACAATGCATATAAAAATAAAAAAAAAAATGTTATTTTTTGTCTTATCGATTTCAAAGCAAAACTTTTATCTTCAGAGATGAATATCAGAAATGTACGTGCTTAAGTCTTTTTTTGTGTGGTTATATTTTTTGTTCTCTTCTTTTTTTCTTTCTCCTCCTTTCTTTTTTCTTTATGTTATGAATGAAGGGCAAATAACCGTAATTTCTTATTTTTGGAATATTTGTTGAGAACGAATGTTTGAACTCCTACGCTTGTATATGTACCCAATATTGTCTGTTTATCTTCCAGTGAAATGTTGCAAAAAAGTAGCCATGTTGAATTCAAAATAAAACGGACACAGAAAATTCAAATATATATATATATATATATATATATATATATATATACATGTGTGTGTGTGTGTGTGTGTGTGTGTGTGTGTGTGTGTGTACATATTTTTGTGTGTGTATATACAAAGCTGATATTTCTCCTTGTTTGGGGCCGATTTCAACACAAAAATGTGTCACCATAACAATCGCTTCTTCGGCATTAAAAACCCTCTATTCTGCTGATATACAACTTAACAAAGGATGCGATTTTATACAAATGAACTTAGCAAATAAAAAAAAGAAAACGTTATTAAGATGAAATAACACTCAATATACATAACTAAGTTTTATCATTCATTTTCAATCATATTTTCTTTTCTTTTTTTTACTTTTACTCAACAATTGTTTTTTTAATATTTATTATAGCTTTTATAATTATTTTCAGCTGTGTTGTTATCATCGTAGATCTTTCTCGGGAAACCGGGTAACGCTAACTTTATATATTACCTACAAACAAAACTTTCAATTTTTCCATTCAAGTTTTTTTAAGATTAGATTTTATTTATTTTTATTAGGTGCATGTGTTGTCAATTAGGAAAATTTAAAAATAAAACCGACAAACGATTTATCCTCGAATATTTTTTATGGTTCAAATTAAATACAATTATTACTATGCTGTATTCTGTGGAATTTCCACCGACACAGCTAGTACATGTGTGTTTAAACGGCTATTTCAAAATTTGTCTTAATAGTTCTTTAAACAACCAAACAAGCCAAATCCTAGCAACCGGAATATAGAACCTCAAACACACCACAGCAGTCTGCACCTCCCATAGCTCGTAAGGGAGACCACAGGGAACAACAAAAGCACTAACAGTTAGTTGGCTAAAAACTTGCGTCGTGAGTCACAAAGAAATACCGGCGTCTCCTTGAGGCAACAATATGCCTGTTAATTGCCCAACAATGTAAAAGTATAAAAACAAAAAATGAATAAACAACAACCAAAAAGCAGGTGTGGGCCGACGTGTCGATCTGAATTTTTCCCCTCTGATTTTATTTCCTTTTTTCTAAATTTGATACTTATATCATTTTGCCTTTGTTTCCAACGAACGTTTTATATCTGGCCTTTAGGTTTGAGTTTGTTACATATCTTTAAAAATATATTAAACTGATTGCCAAGAGAAAAAGGCTATTTCTCTTGCTTTGTAAATCCAGGAAATATTTAAACCCACTCACAAACAATGGTTATCCTATTAAGAGAGAGAGAAAGAGAGAGAGAGAGAGAGAGAGAGAGAGAGAGAGAGAGAGAGAGAGAGAGAGCGCACAACAGAAAAATATTTCTGATAATCTATTTCACTATTATTATTTTTTTGCACCAGCTTTTAACTGGTGGTAACACCCATATCTAAGTGTCAACAAGTCCTCTCAGGTCTTTAGAACTCTCCTAAGTATTCTAGCGACATTAAAGGACTAAGGTCTGTGCTTAATTCTTCTTCAGTCCCCAGTTCTCAGTCTGATTCCCATGCATTTGGGAATCGTTCCAGGGCACCAACCACGAATATTATTACAGTCAATTTTTCAATGGTTTGGCAAGAACCAAGTTTTTTGTTTATGTTTTCACTTTCTTTCATTTTCACTCTATGGTTGGGAAAAACAAAATCCACTAGTTATAATTTACTTTCTTTAGTTAAATACTAGGTCTGGTCTTCCGGTCTGTATTGGGTGATCCATTTGTATCTCCAAATCCAAGAGAATGTTATGTCTCATTCTCTAGGGTGGATTCAGATTTGGACATAAACCATTTATCATCATAGTCAATTTTTTCATCTCTTGTACAATTCCCAGTGAATTATCTACCAGTCATGTCTACTTTTATATATTTTGTGCCAGTTTGCCTGACTCACTAATTATGTAATTAACTGTTTCAACTGTTTCAACATATAACATACACATGGTATTCTGTTGCGTATTAACAATTTTTGCATTGATATAATTAGTTCTCATGGGATTATTCTGTGCTGCTATTAAAAGAGTTTCAGATTCTTTCTTCGGGTTTCTCCTTCTTAGTCATTGTTTTTCTGTTTATCCATATGTTGCAGTTGCTGTTCGTGGCTCTTGTAATAGGTCTTTTTTGTATATTCTTCGATTCCTCGAACTAGTGCATCTACACAATCCTCAATATTGGCAAGACTTCTCCCACTTTCTTTTCTGTACGCATATATCCTATCTATGTCATATTTCGGATGTAATTCCTTGTGCATTGTCATAAGTTTTCAAGTCCTTTGGTTAATCTGTCGAAGCTCCTTCCTTGTCCAATTATTCAGTTTTTTAACATCAGCGTAAGCTGGTGGCCTTTCAGAGGGTTCTGAGTGACAAGTCTCCTCGTGTCTCCAGGACTCTTCTGAGTATTCTTGCTGACCTTACATATTGTCTGGATGTTCTCAATTCTTCCTCTGATTTCGAGTCGTTCCAAGTGCCTGAATTACAATTGGTATCACTTTCACCCTCATGTTCCACAGTTTTTTTCAATTCTCTGGCAAGGTCCAAGTATTTGCTTATCTTTTCGTTTTCTTTCATCTTCATCCTATGATCTGCAGGGACTGCAAAATCTACCTGTTGGCAAGTTCTCTTTTTCTTATTAATCAATACTAGGTCTGGTCTTCTGGCTGGGATAAGGTGATCTGTCTTTACCTGAAAGTCCAGAGTATTTTATGCGTTTCATTCTCAAACACAGATTCTGGTTTATGCATATACCATTTTGTTGTATGGTCAAAATTTAGTTTCTTGCATTCCCCAATATATAGCCTTTCCAGCTCATTCGAGCCCGCCTTGTATTTTCGTTGTGCTAGTTTGCTACATTCGCTTAATACATGGTATATCCTCTCATCTCTGTCTCCAACACCCTACATATAATGCAAAAAAAAGATTACATTTATTTAAATTTATTTCAATTAATTTCGATATTAAATTTTATATAGGGTTTAATACGTTTGCGAATAAAAAATAACATTAGAAATCAATTACACACAGTAAATATTTTATTAACAGGTATTGTTCAAACCAATATTAATTACACAAACCATCTACTCAGTTCGTATAATTTTGCATATAAACTATGTTTCTAGCGAGGTAAAGCACGCACTTTTGAAAAAAGTAAAACACTCACTTTAATTAATGCATTTGCACATCGAAACTGTTTCAAAACTCTCACGAGTTTAGGGTTACTTTTTAAATAATGTTTTTAAGTGTAAACAAAAATATTTCCTAAAATAAACGAACATTGTAGTACAAGAATTATCAGCAATTTTTTTTTTATTTTCATAAGATTTTTGTCTTACCTTGTCTCCTTGTTTTCTTCTCATCCTGGTGTTCCTAAAATTAATTATATATATATATATATATATATATATATATATGTGTGTGTGTGTGTGTGTGTGTGTGTGTGTGTGTGTGTGTGCATGCGTGCGTATGTGTAAAATAAAAAAAGTTTATAGATGATGAAGTCGACCTTAAAACGTTTTGGGTTTTATTTAGACGTTCATCATAGGATGAAAAAGTGTTGCCTAAACAGTAATGTAGATCTTTTCAAAATGAA
Source organism: Doryteuthis pealeii (assembly GCA_023376005.1). Classification (NCBI taxonomy): domain Eukaryota; kingdom Metazoa; phylum Mollusca; class Cephalopoda; order Myopsida; family Loliginidae; genus Doryteuthis; species Doryteuthis pealeii. The sequence goes on along the minus strand of CM042147.1, from coordinate 96,840,606 downwards.
ACGAGAGATGTTTAGACATCACTTTTTTATCCTAATGTTCTCATGAAGGTTTAAATAAAAGCCGAAACGTTTTAACATTGACTTCATCATATCTAGTAAATTCATATATTTCGCTTCAACTACACCAAAGAAATTCAACATTAGGCATAAGTGGGTGGAGAAGCTGATCCACTGTGAAATATGCAAGAAACTAAAATTTGATTATGCTGACATATAGTATATGCACAAACAAGAATCTGAAATAGAACATAAGATGAATAAAATAATCTGGGACCATGAGATCATCTAATCCCTGCTAGACTTCGTGTTGATTAATGAGAAATTAACTTGTGATCTATTGGATTTTACCGTTTCAGTGAATCAAATAGTTAAAATGAAAGAAAAGCCAAAAGATAGACAAATACCTGCATCTTACCAAAGAGCTAAAAAGGCGTAGAACATGATGGTGACGGTGATAACAGTTGTAGTTGGTGCACTTGGAACAATCCAAAAAGGCCAGGAAAAGATACCGGAGGAACTGAAGATCAGAGAAAGAATCTAGTCTATCAGCTAGAATGCTAGAGTATAATCCTGGGGACTTGAGTAGTAAAGATAATTGAAATCTCACCCTCTTACTATAGTTTTATAACTATATACTTCATATGTCTTTAATAGACTAGAAGACACAATTATCAGATGAAACTTAAAATGCAACAACATAATATTCTAAACAACATTAAAGAAAAATATCGTCAATAGTACAGACTATATAAAGTGAACAAATACGATGTCAACTAGTCAGTGGTCTCATAATCTCGTTTGATCGTAGAAGTACGGGTCATGTATCGTGTCTTGAGTTGGAATAACACATCCATCTGCAGGTTTACAACTGGTTTAAGTTCAGAGTTTTGCTGCCAACTGCCTGAGAGAGAATACTTGGATTCATGCCTATCCTAAGAGCATTGGCGCTATGCGAAATACAAACAAGCTCATTCAGGATTTGAATTTCACGTCCTACGAAGATAACCGTTATGCAGCTAGCACTTATATTAAGTGTCCTAAAATCAACGTCTTTCCACTTTTAATTTTTTTTCTTTCAAACAACTTCTAGAACCATAATTGTTTTTTTTAAAAAAAACTACAATGAATTAAATGGTATTCAGATGCCCCATACTTGTAACCTTGTGTCATATTTTACCTGTGGTGAAATGGTTAAGTAAATGCTTACTACTATTAACGTCATACACTTCATCCCTTGTCACGCAAGTCTATAAAGGTTCTATATTCGATATATCATGGACAGTTGACTACTTAAATTTAAAATCTCTAGCGTAACCAAACTAGAAAAACTACAAATATTGAAAAACTTTTAACACTCTGGACAAAAGTTTAACTGGATATTTTAGAAAACTTAACATTTCGATTGTAACCTTGAGAATTACCAATAATGGGGGAAAATGCTTGGAGTAAATTTTTTTAAATGTTTGCATAAAATTTTATAAGACAAGAAAAATCAATTAAAAACAGATAAAAAGAAACCTATCTCAATGTTTGAGTATAAATTGAAAAACATAAAAAAAAACTCCTTTGTCTTTTTCCCATGATACAGTGCTTAAAATCAAAAGATAGAGCAACTCAAACTTTTTAAAAACCTTAAAATCTCAATCTAAAACCGTCGATAAAAACAAATTCAAAGAGGATTTCATACACAAATACATTTTTCACGTTATATATGTATGCAGAATATATATTTGTGTATATTGTGTATGTATATTGTGACACATCGCTGGTACATCAGTTAGTGTACATATGCTAAAATCATAAGAAAATATTGACTGAAAGAAAAGAGACTCCAAAAAGTGCATGGGCGAGCAAAAGAATTAAGGTCTATCCAGTTTTGTATTTTTTTACAAAGGAATGTTGACATTCCTACTACCATCCGTATGCTTAAAGATAATTGTACTACCCCCCCCCTGAGGTGACTTCGCGACCCTAAGAGTACACCTGACACCAGGTCTGTAGCCATGACAACGATTGAGATGGCTTTTTGCGCCAAGAATTCGCGCACGTCAAAAACCACAGTTAAAGGATCCGACCGACCGTCAACACGTGAAATTTCGAGCTCTGCAAAATTCCACATTTAGATCTAAAGGATGGACGACTAGAAAGATTAAAGGCGATTTACTACGAATTAAAAACCAGTTCACTTTGGATAGAAAGAAAGAAGCACCGATGATTAAAAAAAAAAGAGTAAACAAAAAAGGGAAATGAATAATCGTCGTAAATTCCAACGGCATAGTATAATTGTCTTCTGAAAAGAACTTTTTGACGAATTCCAATGGCACAGTGAGTTAAAAAGCGAAATGTATCATATTTTTGTTGTATTTTGTGAATTCCTATTGTTTGCTGTGCATTTCATGTAATATTGATATGTTTGATGTTTGTATCTGTTCAATTGCTCGCCCACTCATTTAACATAAGAACTATTAATTTTATTCCTCCGATCCCATGTAGATTTGTATATATGCTCTTATCCCCTTTTTTTCTTGTACAAATAAGTTGTAATTAAATGTGAATAAATTATTGTGTGTTTATCTAAAGTTTTAGTCGTCTTTTCCTCATTCAGCGTTGTTGCCTTTCATTCGGTCTTCTCCCTCCCCTTTCACGGGAGCAAAGAGAAAAGACTGAAAATCCCATCCCTTTTGTATTATATTTTTTTTATTTTTACATCTGGGACCTTTCTCGCATTTTTAAAAATTATTTATTGCTGCGTGCGCCCACTGGTCGACCCTAACGAGTGTGTGTGCATAACAGAATGCTTAGTTAAATGAAGCTTTATAGATGTGTGAGTGTTCATATGTACACAAATAGTTTCTTTGAGTTACTGTCAGTTTTCTGAAGTATCTCAATCATCAGACGAGTAATGGGATTTTTTTTAAAAGTTGAAGTGTTTTTTTATATGAAATTCTGTTTTAATTCCCTTTTTATCGGTGGTTTTTAATCGTGATTTTATGATTTTACAATGTGCATACACACACGTATATATATATATATATATATATATATATATATATATATATATATATATATATATGTGTGTGTGTGTGTGTGTGTGTGTGTGTGTGATGGAACATCATTTAAAAAGTCGTTGGTTGGGAGGTTCGCACTGGCTTTCATAATCAGTGATCTGTATCCTGTTAAAAAGTTTTTTGCAACTGTTTGTATCTTTGTCTGCTTTGCCCTATGACCACACAGAAGTTCAATCAGGTAGGTGAACCATACCGCCGACTAACGAGGGTGGGAGTCTGGAGGAAAAAAGTATTTCCATTTATTTTCCTTTCGCCATTTTCGCCCCACATATTTGGAATACCTCAATTCTTTGTAAATATTATTTCAGTGATTTTTATACACCCGAGTCAAACTTCTAAGATAACGATGACAAAATGTTATCCTCAAAGGAATTCTAGACTGACACACAAGTAAGTAATTACAATAAGAATAAATAAAAAACCTTTAAGTGTACTATACACAAAAATTGATACACACACAAAACATCTGTAATGGATTGATTATTACCAAAAATATGTAGATAACATAAAAAAACGATATCTGTTCATTTTCCTTTCGTGTTATTTATTTACTGTTTGCATGATTTATTTATAATTCATGTTAACATTGAGCTTTTTTTAATCTCAGTTACCCGAAAAACTCCTCTGCTATGATATGAAGCTACATTTTGTTAGAGTAACTCGTTACGGTAATTTGCTACGCACTCTATCCTAGTAACAAACAACAATAGTAATCCGTGAGACTGACACTCTTTCACATTGAGGGGCACAAAATCGATTTAACGTAGGAATTCTTCCAGTAGTCGATTTTCTCGGTGATGAGTATTATAAATTGTCTTAGCCCCGTAAGCATTCTCCTTTAAAGGAGGCACAAGCCGAAGGAAATAAACCTGACGAGACTGCAGGTGTTCTCTAGTGGTATTCTCGAGTGGGACCCCCACCCAGAACTGGAATAGTAAATATCAATTACGAGTATATATACATCTGACAATATGTGTTCATGATATTCATATTGTTATATAGCCGTCTGAGTATATACATGACGAGGGAGAGTTCTATTATATTATGAGGTATGAGATATGGGAGCATTTGTGGTCATACTCCCATAACTAATCCTTATTACTTACGTGATTAGCTGGCTTCATGGCTGGACTGATCTTCTGTTTCTTATGTTCTGTAATCTGTTATCTGCTGTTATCATAATTTCTGCTAACTGACTGGTCTGGTCTGTTTTTAAGGTGTTGGTCTGATCTGTGTCTTTATTGTCAAGATACTGGTTCGCAAAGGCTGCTATTTAATTCATAGAGGCAACCAAGGCATATTTTGTAATCACATTTTATTCAGAACCAAATTTCTCAACGTTGGATCTTTTATCCGTCTGTGTGGAGTTAAAACCAGTACCTCTCCAGCCTACCTAACTTAGCTAAGCTAACAGAGCCTTCTTTCCCACAGTCTGTGTAACCGGAAAAAAGTTACCCTCTTCTGATTTTGAATTTCGACCACTGAATTCAATATACTAACCATCTCTACACTAACCGTCCACAAAAACAAAGGTTTATTATCAATATACAACAATACCTAGTAATATGTCTTTTAAATATTGGGCAATTTGTTCTTAATTAATGAGAATAACTAAGTTGCATCATCATCATCCTCATCAATGCGTGATAAAAAATGGATTCCCCCCCCCCTCTCTCTCTCTCTCTCTCTCTCTCTCTCTCTCTCTCTCTGTCTCGATCCGTCTCCATTGTCCATCGCTACTGGTAAGTCCTTTAGATGACATCTAGTGCTCGCACATATCTGTTGGATATAAGAGTTTGCTAGTGAGCCGAAACTGTTGTGTCCATAGGATGATGTCGCTTATGAGTTTTCTAGTAGTGTCCAGCATGTCTTACTTGAATTGTTAGTGAGGTGGAAGGTAAGTGACAATACAACTGTTTTGTGGGGTGCTGCTTCAAAACAGCACGACGAGTAGTTCCTCTCTAGCCTTTTTGCAAGCGTTTCTTTAGAGTCCAAGTGGTGCAACTATACAATAGTACTGACATAGCTAAAGCTTGAAAGATTTCCAGTTTTATTTTATGAGAATGATCAAATTTCCATTTGGTGATGAACCTGTCAATAGCAGTCTATGCTTTATATATGCGTTTGTAGATCTATATGTTCAGTAGATCCGATATTGCTAACGAGATATGTGAACTGGTCTACTAAATTCAAAGGCTTGCCATTTGATGTGGTGATGGCACCATCTTGTTTAAAATACATTAACTTTGTTTTATCTGAGTTCATTGTGCAGTAAAGATTGGGTTTTAGAAGCTGAATTTATGAGAAGCGCTAGATCATCTGCGTCGTCTGCTTCCGAAATAGTTTCTGTGAGATATTGTTTGCTTCTTTCCCTTTGTTTTTGTGTGAGCAATTATTTTATTTGATCTATCGACGTTCCTAGTATGTAATCTTGGCAAATTAGAAGTTGAAATGGTGCCAATGTATCCAGCACACCAGAAATGTAATTCTCAAAACACATATTTTCCGATTGTCTGTTTCATTCGAAAATAAATTTTAACCCTACTTAAAACTCTACATCCCCATTCGGGGAATAATGGCTACGGTGGTGGTAGGGGGGGGTAACATTATTACATAACTCTACTTTTTGTGCAATAACAATTTTAGCCTTTCTATTTGTTTGTTGGTTGGTTAGTTGTTTTGTTTAACGGTATATCAACCCTTTTCGATTCAAGTAATTTTGATAATCAAAGGACTTAGGTTGCCAACAGTACCTGCAGTTGCTTATCGTCCTTTTTAGATCACACACTGGTGAGTAATGGAGTGTAAGTAATGTTGATATTTTTATTAGGATAATTTGAAAATCTAACAAATCAGAAAATTATTTAATTTCTGAAACGTTTATTCATCTATATATTTGTAGTTTTCATTAAAATCTGTTTTATTTAACAATAGATATATTTACTAGGATGAGTCAAAAGTTTTGAAATATGCGTGTTAATTTGCGGTGCATATATCACGTGACCAAAGCAGTTCAAGTCGTGATAGGTACCCGCTGTTACCGGAAATATCGCGGTAGTTGATGCGATGATGTACATTACTTCACTTCATGTGTGATTTAAAAGCCCCACAGATGAACGTGAAATTTAGTCTAATTCAGAAACTTTAAGACTTCAAATTAGACCATAAGACTGTGGAAATAACCGAAAACATTTGTTATACGAAAGGTAAAAGCGCAGTTGATCACAGTACAGTATTTAGACAACAATTTTGCTTGGGTTGCAAGGACCTCGATGATCAGGCAAGGTTAGAAAGATATAAAACCATGGCTTCCGAGGCTGTACTCCAAGCCATACAGACAAATCCGATGAGTAGCATATAGAGAGTATCAGGTGATGTTGGCTTTTCATAGTTCAGCGGGGTGCGTCACCTTCACGACCTCAGCAAAAGTATACGGAGCAGCTGAATTGTGCCTCATTACCAGAATATTGCAAAACCTTTAATCGGCCCTAGTATTTATCGTTACTTATTGTTTATTTAAAGTTTATTGGCAAAGAAGAAAAATATAGTTTAGTTTTTGTGAAATGTGCCGAAATTTATCATTACCACTCTGTTGTTTGTTTTTACCCTAGGCAATGAATGGATGTTGAGCTATTTAAAAAAATAATTTTGTGATTTTTTGAGGGCATGAAAACTACTGCCAAGAGAAATAAGCTCTATTGTCTTTTGACTCTTTGTTTGTCTGTTGTTGGTTTTCTTTTTATCTGCGGGTCTGAATCATAATTTTAAATTGGGTTTATGGAAAGTTAAAAACCTTTTATTTATTGCTTTTGCTTTTGTTACTTTTTGTTTTGAACGATTTATTTATCTATTTATCTTTTAATATTTCACTTGAGTGTGACAAGCTGTCAGAAAAAGCAGACCACCTGCTGACAATGTTTAGGAATAATAATAATAATAATAATAATAATAATAATAATAAGAAGAAGAAGAAGAAGAAGAAGAAGAAGAAGAAGAAGAAGAAGAAGAAGAAGGAGGAGGAGGAGGATAATAATAACAATATTAATAATAAAAGTAGAACATTTGAAAATATGAAGAATGACTTAGGATGTGAATTGTAGCCGTAGCAGAAAGAAAAAGTATTCCTAATAGGCGTAGATGCAAAATAATGTGGCAGGATACAGATGTGATTAAGCTATATTAAAAAGATACGATTTTGTACAACAAAAATAGCACATCATAGATAAAGTTTTGCTAGCATTAATATACGCTAACATGGAGAATACATCAATGTCAAGTCAAACTCACAAATTAATAATTAAAAAGCCATAGCAAACTGGAAATTTTAATCAACAGCTAGAGGCTAATCCATGACAGAAGTAAAAATCCAAAGAGGCATTTTCAAAGCAGACACAGAATCGTATCAGTAAAGATACTCCTGAATTTGTGCAGAAATAAGAAGCAAACCACTAAAACTGTACGGGGTTACTGATCTTCACTTGCTAACAGTGAAATATGCAATCACTATTCGGTAACTGTATGAAACAAGTTTAATATTCTTCTGGAGACATAAGAAAGACATACTTTAATACTCCGTGATAGAAAAAGCACCTAGCTATCAATGATAAAAGTTGCCAACCAAGAAAATAGACTTCTGAAGTGGAAACTTTAAGTATCGGCCGAGAAACACTCATAAAATCACAGATGAACATCATTGATAGACAACAAGACATCAAATTAGGACACTTTACGGAGTCCCGAGTCCGAGAAGGTTTCCGAGTCCGACAAGAAATACCTGAAGAAGGCCCCAGGGCACATCGGCCGAAACGTTGTGCTGATAACAATAAAAATGAGGACAATAGTCCGAATAATCCAAATAATCAAAATTATCAAGCCTCATCTCATAAATTCAGAGAAATAAATGAAAGTAATTACTTGAAACTATATAAGTGCTTGAAAAAACTGACTTCGGCATTAAACAACCTAACAAGGGTTTACATGTCATAAAACCAACCAATTAACCAACCAATTGATAAGCATACTAAATATCGATCCTATTTTTGTAAGTGTCTGTAAATAAATCGAGTTATGAAAGGTGATTATCAAGTTGAGATAAATCAATAAAATCAGTCATCCTTGATATATCAAGCGGACATGAATATACTTAATATAAGTACTTGACTCATTATAACACATGCCCACTCATCTCTTGCCGCTTATTTGTCACTGTTGATTGATCAAAACGTTTTTGTGTGTTTAACGGAAATCGAAGAGAATATAGTAACGATTTTTCTAGTTGTTAATCCCAAACAACTGTAGATATTGATTAAGCTTAGTTTATTGTAGTCAACTATCCAGGCGTAACTTAGGGCAGACACTATAGTTTTCCGGTCTTTCTCGTGGAGAAGAAGACGTATTTTGAAAATCAGCAATCAGAATACTATATCTGATATTCCAGTGAGTTTCCCATTAGTCGAAGCACCTCTAAAACCCATATTCAACTATGATATGAAGTCGCACCGTCGTATTTCTTTTAATGTTCTCGAGGTTTTCAATTCATACCTTCAGATGAGGTTTCATTTTAGAAAACAAAACATTGCACGAAGCTAAGTCTGGTATACACACGTTCATTTAAGTTTTAAGTTTTAAATGTATAAATGATTAAAACTTAAGTTTTGATTCTTTTTTTTTATCACATCTTGGCTTAGAATATGCAAATCTATATATAATGGAGATTGAAACTACAGATTCCACAATAATCTAAAGCATTTTTCAATGAGAATTTATAATCAGACCTTGTGTCCAGCCCTCATAAGTGGGATGAGCAGGCAAATACCCTTTATAATCAATATAGCTTACACATAAAATTTAAATAAGGACATTGATTTATATACACTATGAAGTTGTCGTTGTAATAACTGATGGTCTAGACGATTTTTAACGAATCTTTCAATAAATGCATGTTTAGTTATATACATTTTTATATAGTTATTTTTATTTTGATTTGTATTTATAATTATTTAATGTATAAAGTTTTGAGAGAAATATATCTATAAATAAAATACAGCTACTTATTTATATTTTACGTTAAATTATTACTTATGGTATTTTGCCCGTGACTGATTCCGTTTTCGTTACCGTAAAAATACGGTAAAGAAAAAACATTTTTGTTTAATAGTGTTAGTAAATTATAAAATAATAAAAAGTTGTTTTTTTAACCATTCATTTAATTAAAATACAATTTGTAGAATTGTGTAAAAATATTTATTTTTAAATCTTTTTTCTTCGCATAATATCGGTTTGTTTATTTTTTTAAAAACCGGTGAAAAACAAAAAAATGACCCCTCTATTCTTATGTACCTGTTAATATATTTCATTACACTTGACTAAACTAAATGTTTGTTGACGTTTGAAAGCAATTTATGGAAAATAGTGATAGATTTCAAGTTGTTGATGAATTTTTAATAAAACTTTGGAGAATTAAGTAATTCAACAAAGATATTTTCAAAACAAAACATTGTTTTCAAGAACTCAGTTGATGCATTTTAAGTAAGTAATTGATTTTTAAAAATGTTATTGTCATGTGAGTTTGTTATTTAATTTATTCTTCAATTCTTTCAGTTTAGATTTATTAAAAGTTTTATTTTATTTAAGGAAATAAAATAAGTTATTTGCGGAGATATATTTCTTTCGGATTTGATTTCTAAAATGTAACATGGACGTAGACGGAAAAGTTTTGTTTATTTGACGGACCTGAACTTTTGGAACACCCCCCTTTAAAATTTTTGTTTTTAATTTTGTTATTTTTTCTTTAGTGGATTATTATCGATTACACATCAATCTATCAGATGTAAAAAAAAAAAATTCTAAAAGGTTCTTTATTTTTCGAGTTTTCAGGGGTGCTCATTTCCCCGCATAAGTTTATCGTAAACGATCCCCATATCAGAACCGCTTAAAAAAATTTTTTCTTTGTAGTTTTTTTTTTCTTTTTCTTCAATGGATTATTATCGTTTACACACCAATCTATCAGATTGCAAAAAAAAAAAATTCTAAAAAGTTATTTATTTATTGATTTTTCAGGGTGCTCATTTCCCCGTATAAGTTTATAGTAAATCGATCCCCCATATGGGAACCGCTCTATCTTAACAGTTGGGCTGAATTTGCACTAAGGTGTCAAAATTAAGGTGACACAGAAAAAACAGAACCACAAATTTTGTAATAAAACTGTTAATTTTAACTAGGGGGTAGGGTTGGGTTAGGGTTAGGGTTAGGGGTTGGTGGTGGGGTTAAGGTTAGTTTAATGGGAAAAATAAATAAATAATTTCGGTTCTGTTTTTTCTGGGCCTCCCTAACTTTGACACCTTTGCGCAAGTTCAGTTCGAGCGGTTCCGATATGGGGATCGTTTACGATAAACTTATACGGGGAAATGAGCACCCCTGAAAACTCAAAAAATAAAAAACTTTTAAGAATTTTTTTTTTAAATCTGATAGATTGGTGTGCAATCGATGATAATCCATTGAAGAAAAAAAAAAAATAAATAAATAAAAAATTTGTTTTTAGCGGTTCCGATATGGGGCATCGATTTACGATAAACTTATACGGGGAACTGAGCACCCTGAAAAACTCAAAAATAAATAACTTTTTAAAATTTGTTTTACAATCGATAGATTGGTGTGCAATCAATAATATCAGTTGAAAAAAATAAAAAAGAAAATTTTAGAGGGGCGGGGTCCAAAAGTTTAGGTCCGCCGTTTATTTATTCTTTGTTTTTTTTGTTTTTTTTTTTTTTTGTTTTTTTTACTGATCAATTAAAGAAATTTATTTATAACTTTTGCTCAATATATTTTAATTTTGTATTGCAACTTTTATTAATGTAACTGTAACACCTTTTTTTTTAACTTTGAAAAAATGTAAACCTACCAACTTATTTTTGTTTACATCTTTACGATGGAAAGATAAATTTTGTTAAAAACTGTATTTTTATTATTCAGTGTAGTGTATTAACTATTTAATAAATAAACACTGAATAATAATAAAAAAGCGCCCTTTTTATTTTAATGAATTTTATGACGATAAAAAGGAAGAGTGTTTTTTTTTAATTATCATTCAGTGTTTTATTTATCAAAATAAAAGATTTTTTATCATCTTCTCTCTACAGATTATCTATTAAATAAAAGGAAGAATTTTAAAAAATATTTTGGCATTGTTGTTTTTTATTACTTAATTGATTTATTTTCTTGGATACTCCCACTCCCCTCAGGCTATATTTTCAAAAGTTTATATTTACACCGCCGAAGGGCGGTTTTGTTTTTACTAGTATATATAATAATTATGATCCTAATTTATTTAGATTACGTAACAGTTTGAATATCAGGATTATTTTAATAAATAAATAATATAAATAACATAACAAACAACAAGTGAATAATATATATATGACTTTCAATAACTATAACAAGATCTATGCGGTGAAACATCTAGTGAAATAAGTGTATCTATGAACTAGCGTTTTTTGTGTAATATTGTTGAACATTATGAGCAAAATGTATCTAAATCAACATTTTAAGACATGAAAATAAAACAAATACATGAAATTTAGAGTTAAAATAATTATTAATGATGGTTGTTTGTAAACCAAAGTCACGAGCGAATGATTTGTTCTACTAGAATTTTATTTCGTCAAAATAAAGTTGAGAGAATTGCTCTTTAGACCGAGGCCGAAAAAAACACACCTGGATCAATGCTTTACAGTCTCTGACATAGCGGCATATTGTGTAATGGGCAACAATACTTACGGTGTCTCTGGAAGATATGGATCAGAAAGATTCCGCTAATAAAGAGTCTGTGCAATGCACAGTGTGCATATACGATGCAACATGTGTGTCTTTCATGATATACAATGGCAACAGCTAAGTAAATCCAAAGGCAGATATGTATAAACTTGACGCCTTTCATGCGAACATTAAGAACTATCACAGACACCAATTGCCAAACAGCCTAATCTCTAACAAGGCTCTATACAAGATGTGCAACCCAATTCACTATCAACCATTTCAGGAACAACTACGGTGGCCCATGTCTAGTCCTGTGCTACGAATGCCCGAAGAGGCACCACGCAAAATCCTGGAATTCGCTATAATAGGGTCAAACAACTATCGGAAACGAAGGTCGCAAACATGCGGGCAACTCTCAAAAATGCAGGACTTGGGACCTAGGACAGGCAAAGCGACTGAGGAGATAAGGACCCTCGCAAAGGAAAGAACAGAGTGTCTCAAATGAGGAAGGAATGAATGCTGTTCAAAAACTGTACTATAGTATCAATCAATACACACACACACATCTATTAATAATGGAGATTCGCTTCCGGTTTTCTGTGCGAATCTCCTGATACATATTGAACAGATTCCTCATTTGAGACACTCTGTTCTTTCCTAAAGGAAGGCCACCGTAGTTGTTTGACCCTATTATAGCGAATTATAGCACAGGACTAGAATTTGTTGTTCCTGAAATGGATAGTGAATTGGGGTGCACATCTTGTATAGAGCCTTGTTAGAGATTAGGCTGTTTGGCATTGGTGTCTGGTGATAGTTCTTAGATGTTCGCATGAAAGGCGTCAAGTTATACAATCTGCCTTTGGATTTTAGCTGTTGCCTTGATATATCATGAAAGACAACACATGTTGCATCGTATATGACACTGTGCATTGCCAGACTCTTTATTAGCGGAATCTTTCTGATCCATTCTTCCAGAGACACGTAAGTATTGTTGCCCATTACACATATGCCGCTATGTCAGAGGAGCTGTAAAGCATTGATCCAGGTGTAGTGTTTTTTCGGCCTCGGTCTAAAGAGCAATTCTCTCAACTTTATTTTGACGAAATAAAATTCTAGTAGAACAAATCATTCGCTCGTGCTTTGGTTTTACAAACAACCTCATTAATAATATTTTAACTCTAAATTTCATGTATTGTTTTATTTTCATGTCTTAAAATTGATTTAGATACATTTTGCTCATATGTTCACAATATTACACAAAAAACGCTAGTTCATAGTATTTCACTGTTTCATGCATGATTCTTGTATAGTTATTGAAAGTCATATATATTTATTCACTTGTTGTTTTGTTTATGTTATTTATATTATTTATTTATTAAAATAATCCTGATATTCAAACTGTTACGTAATCTAAATAAATTAGGATCATAATTATTATATATACTAGTAAAAACAAAACCGCCCTTCGGGCGGTGTAAATATAAACTTTTGAAAATATAGCCTGAGGGGAGTGGGAGTATCCAAGTAAAATTAATAAATCAATTAAAGTATAAAAAACAACAATGCCAAAATATTTTTTTAACATTCTTCCTTTTATTTTAATAGATAAATCTGTAGAGAGAAGATGATAAAAAAAATCTTTTATTTTGAAATAAAACACTGAATGATAAATTAAAAAAAACACTCTTCCTTTTTATCGTCATAAAATTTATTAAAAAAGGGCGCTTTTTTATTATTATTATCAGTGTTTTATTTATTAAATAGATAATACACTACACTGAATAATAAAATACAGTTTTTAACAAAATTTTCTTTTCATCGTAAAGATGTAAACAAAAAATAAGTTGGTAGGTTTACATTTTTCAAAGTTAAAAAAAAGGTTGTACAGTACATTAATAAAAGTTTGCAATACAAAGTTAAAATATATTGAGCAAAAGTAATAAATAATTTCTTTAATTGATCAGTAAAAAAACAAAACAAAAAAAAACAAAAAAAAACAAAGAATAAATAAACGGCGGCCTAAACTTTTGGACCCCGCCCCTCAAAATTTTCTTTTTAATTTTTTTCAACTGATATTATTGATTGCACACCAATCTATCGATTGTAAACAAAATTTTAAAAAGTTATTTATTTTTGAGTTTTCAGGGTGCTCAGTTCCCCGTATAAGTTATCGTAAATCGACCCCCATATCGGAAACCGCTAAAAACAAATTTTTAATTATTATATTTTTTTTTTTTCTTCAATGGATTTATCACGATTGCACACCAATCTATCAGATTTAAAAAAAAAATTCTTAAAAGTTTCTTTATTTTTTGAGTTTTCAGGGTGCTCATTTCCCCGTATAATTTATCGTAAAACGATCCCCATTCGGAACCGCTCGAACTGAAACTTGCGCAAAGGTGTCAAAGTTAGGGAGGCCCAGAAAAAACAGAACCGAAATTATTTATTTATTTTCCCATAAACTAACCTTAACCCCACACCAACCCCAACCCCTAACCCTAACCCTAACCCCACCCTACCCCCTAGTTAAAATTAACAGTTTTATTACAAAAATTTGTGGGTTCTTTTTTCTGTGTCACCTTAAATTTTGAACCTTAGTGCAAATTCAGCCCAACTGTTAAGATAGAGCGTTCCCATATGGGGGATCGATTACTATAAAACTTATACGGGGAAATGAGCACCCTGAAAAATCAATAAATAAATAACTTTTTAGAATTTTTTTTTTTTGCAACTGATAGATTGGTGTGTAAACGATAATAATCCATTGAAGAAAAAGAAAAAAAAAACTACAAAGAAAATTTTTTTAAGCGGTTCTGATATGGGGGATCGTTTACGATAAACTTATGCGGGAAATGAGCACCCTGAAAACTCGAAAAATAAAGAACCTTTTAGAATTTTTTTTTTTTACAATCTGATAGATTGATGTGTAATCGATAATATCCACTAAAGAAAAAATAACAAATAAAACAAAAATTTTAAAGGGGGTGTTCCAAAAGTTTCAGGTCCGTCAAATAAACAAAACTTTTCGTCTACCGACCATGTTACATTTTAGAATCAAACCGAAAGAAATAATCTCGCAAATAACTTATTTTATTTCCTTAAATAAAATAAACTTTTAATAAATCTAAACTGAAAGAATTGAAGAATAAATTAAAATAACAAACTCAACATGACAATAACATTTTAAAAATCAATTTTACTTAAAATGCATCAACTGAGTTCTTGAAAACAATGTTTGTTTTGAAAATATCTTTGTTAATTACTTAATTCTCCAAAGTTTATTAAAAAATTTCAGATCAACAACTTGAAATCTATCACTATTTTCCATAAATTGCTTTCAAACGTCAACAAACATTTAGTTTAGTCAAGTGTAATGAAATATATTTAACAGGTACATAAGAATAGGGGTCATTTTTGTTTTTCACCGGGTTTTAAAAAAAATAAAAACCATATTATGCGAAGAAAAAAGATTTTAAAAATAAATATTTTTTACACAATTCTACAAATTGTATTTTAATTAAATGAATGGTTAAAAAAAACAACTTTTTATTATTTTATAATTACTACACTATTAAACAAAAATGTTTTTTCTTTACCGTATTTTTACGGTAACGAAAACGGAATCAGTCACGGGCAAAAATACCATAAGTAATAATTTAACGTAAAAATATAATAAGTAGCTGCTATTTTATTTATAGATATATTTCTCTCAAAACTTTATACATTAAATAATTATAAATACAAATCAAAATAAAATAACTATATAAAAAATGTTATGTAACTAAACATGCATTTTATTGAAAGATTCGTTTAAAAATCGGTCTAGACCATCAGTTATTACAACGACAACTTCATAGTGTATATAAATCATGTCCTTATTTAAATTTTATGTGTAAGCTATATTGATTATAAGGGTATTTGCTCTCATCCCACTTATGAGGGCTGGAACAAGGTCTGATTATAATTCTCATTGAAAAATGCTTTAGATTATGTGGAATCTGTAGTTTCAATCTCCATTATATATAGATTTGCATATTCTAAGCCAAGATGTGATAAAAAAAAGAAATCAAAACTTAAGTTTTAATCATTTATACATTAAAACTTTAAACTTAAATGAACGTGTGTATACCAGACTTAGCTTCGTGCAATGTTTGTTTTCTAAATGAAACCCCATCTGAAGGTATGAATTGGAAAACCTCGAGAACATTAAAAGAAATACGACGGTGCGACTTCATATCATAGTGAAATTGGGTTGTTAGAGGTGCTTCGACTAATGGGAAACTCACTGGAATATCAGATATAGTATTTGATTGCTGATTTTCAAATACGTCTTCTTCTCACGAGAAAGACCGGAAAACTATGTGTCTGCCCTAAGTTACGCCTGGATAGTTGACTACAATAAACTAAGCTTATCAATATCTACAGTTGTTGGGTTAACACTAGAAAAATCGTTACTATATTCTCTTCGATTTCCGTTAAACACAAAAACGTTTTGATCAATCAACAGTGACATAAGCGGCAGAGATGAGTGGGCATGTTTATAATGAGTCAAGTACTATATTAAGTAATATTCATGTCCGCTTGATATATCAAGGATGACTGTTTTTGATTTATCTCAACTTGATAATCACCTTTCATAACTCGATTTATTACAACACTTACAAAATAGGATCGATAGTTAGTCTGCTTATCAATTGGTTGGTTAATTGGTTGGTTTTATGACATGTAACCCTTGTAGGGTTGTTTAATGCCGAAGTCAGTTTTTTCAAGCACTTATTAGGTTCAAGTAATTACTTTCATTTATTTCTCTGAATTTATGAGATGAGGCTTGATAATTATGATTCTTTGGATTCGACTATTGTCCTCATTTTTATTGTTATCAGCACAACGTTTCGGCCGATGTGCCCTGGGGCCTTCTTCAGTATTTCTTGTCGGACTCGGAAACCTTCTCGGACTCGGGACTCCGTAAAGTGTCCTAATTTGATGTCTTGTGTCTATCAATGATGTTCATCTGTGATTTTATGAGTGTTCTCGGCGATACTTAAATTCCACTTCAGAAAGTCTAATTTTCTTGTTGGCCAACCTTTTATCATTGATAGCCTAGGTGCTTTTCTATCACGGAGTTTAAAGTATGTCTTTCTTATGCTCCAGAAGAATATAAACTGTTTCATACAGTTCCGAAATAGTGATTGCAATATTCACGTTAGCAAGTGAAAAGTCAGTAACCCGTACAGTTTTAGTGGTTGCTTCTTTTCCTCACCAAATTCAGGAGCTATCTTTACTGATTCGATTCCTGTGTCTGCTTGAAATGCCTCTTTGGATTTTTACATTCTGGTCAGTGTTTAGCCTAAGCTTGTTGGAATTAAATTACCAGTTTATGCATATGGCTTTCATAATTATATAATTTGTGTGAGTTGATAATTACATTGATGTATTTCTTCACATTTAGTCGTATATTAATGCATAAAGAAAACTTTTTATCTTATGATCTATGCTATTTTTTTGTAACAAAAATCGTATCTTTTTTAATTAGTTACTCACATCTTTCCGTGCCACATTTATTTTGCTATCTCTAGCCTGATTATGGAAACTTTTTTCTGTCTGCCTACGGCTACTCAATATACATCCTAAGTCATTCTTTAATATTTTTACACTGCTATTACTCTTATTTATTTAATATTGTTATTATTTCTCTCCTCCTCGTTTCATTCTCTTCGTTATTCTTCTTTCTCTTCTTCTTCTTCTTCGTTACTTCTTATCATTTTATTCATTATTATTATAATAATTATATTATCTAAACATTGTCAGCAGGTGAGTCATGCTTTTTCTGACAGCTATGTCACATCCAAGTAATATTACAGAAAAAATAGATACTAAATAAATCGTCAAAAACAAAAAGTAAAAAAGCAAAAGCAATAATAAAAGGTTTTATAACTTTCCAAAAAGCCCCAATTTGTTAAAAAATTATTCAGACACGAGATAAAAGAAACCAACACACGCAACAAAGAGTCAAAGACCAATAGAGGCTATTTCTGCTTCGGCAGTAGTTTCATGCCCTCAAAAAAATCATACAAAATTATTGTTTTTGTAAAATAAAGATACTAACATCACATTCCTTGCTAGTGGGTAAATAACCAAACCAACAGCTAAGTGGTAATGCATAAAAATTTGCCCAATTTCACATATAAACTAACTATTAATTTTCTATCTCTTGCCAATAACTTAAATAAACGTAAGTAACGATAAATATGGGCCCTTAAAGGTTTGCAATTATTCGGTAATAGCACAATTCAGCTGCTCCGTATACTTTTGCTGAGTCGTGAAGGTGACGCACCCCGCTGAACTATGAAAAGCAACATCACCTGATACTCTCTATATGCTACTACATCGATTTGTCTGTATAGCTTGGAGTACAGCTCGGAAAGCCATGGTTATATTTTTACCTTTGCCTGATCATCGAGGTCTTGCAAACCAGCAAAATGTTGTCTAAATACCGTGTACTGTGATCTAACTGGCGCTTTTACGTTTCGCTATAACAAATGTTTTCGGTTATTTCCACAGTCTTATGGTCTAATGAAGTCTTAAAGTTTCTGAATTAGACTAAATTTCACGTCATCTGTGGGCTTTAAATCACACATGAAGTGAAGTAATGTACATCATCGCATCAACTACGCGATATTCAGTACAGCGGTAACCTATCACGACTTGAACTGCTTTGGTCACGTGATATATGCACCGCAAATTAACAACGCATATTTCAAATTTTGACTCATCCTAGTAAATATATCTATGTTTAAATAAAACAGATTTTAATGAAAACTACAATATATAGATGAATAAACGTTTCAGAATTAAATAATATTCTGATTGTTAGATTTTCAATTATACCCTAATAAAAATATCAACATACTTACACTCCAATTACTCACCAAGTGTGTGATCTAAAAGACGATAAGCAACTGCAGGTACTGTTGGCAACCTAAGTCCTTTGATTATCAAATTACTTGAATCGAAAGGGTTATTACCGTTAAACAAAACACTAACCCAACCACACAAACAAAATAGAAGGCTAAATTGTTATTTGCACAAAGTAGAGTTAATGTAATATGATATCCCCCCCTACCACCACCGTAGCCATTATTCCCGAATGGGATGTAGAGTTTAAGTGAGGGTTAAATTTATTTTCGAATGAAACAGACAAATCGGAAAATATGGTTCGAGAATTACATTCTGGTGTCTGGATACATTGGCACCATTTCAACTTCTATTTGCCAGATTACATACTAGGAACGTCGATAGTCAATATAAATAATTGCTCACACAAAAACAAAGGGAAAGAAGCAAACAATATCTCACAGAAACTATTTCGGAAGCAGACGACGCAGATGATCTAGCGCTTCTCATAAATTCAGCTTCTAAAACCCAATCTTTATGCACAATGAACTCAGATAAAACAAAGATTTAATGTATTAAACAAGATGGTGCCATCACCACATCAAATGGCAAGCCTTTGAATTTAGGATAGACCAGTTCACATATCTCGTTAGCAATATCGGATCTACTGAACATATAATCTACAAACGCATATATAAAGCATAACTGCTATTGACAGGGTTCCAAATGGGAAATTTGATCATTCTCATAAAATATAAACTGGAAAACTTTCAAGCTTTAGCTATTGTCTAGTACTATTGTATAGTTGCACCACTTGGACTCTAAAGAAACGCTTGCAAAAGGCTAGAGAGGAACTACTCGTCGTGCTGTTTTGAAGCAGCACCCACAAAACATTGTATTTCACTTACCTTCCACCTCACTAACAATTCAAGTAAGACATGCTGGACACTACTAGAAAACTCATAAGCGAACATCTGATATGGACCACAACAGTTTCGGCTCACTAGCAACTCTTATATCCAACAGATATGTGCGAGCACTAGATGTCATCTAAAGGACTTACCGTAGCGATGGAACAATGGTACGCGATCGAAGATGAGAGAGAGAGAGAGAGAGATTGAGAGAGAGAGAGAGAGGGGGAATCCATTTTTTATCACGCATTGATGAGGATGATGATGATGCCAACTTAGTTATTCTCATTAATTAAGAAAATTGCCCAATATTAACAAGATATTACTAGGTATTTTGTATATTGATAAATAATAAACCTTTGTTTTTGTGGACGGTTAGTGTAGAGATGTTTAGTATATTGAATTCAGTGGTCGAAATTCAAAATCAGAAGAGGGTAACTTTTTTCCGGTTACACAGACGTGGGAAAGAAGGCTCTGTTAGCTTAGCTAAGTTAGGTAGGCTGGAGAGGTACTGGTTTTAACTCCACACAGACGGATAAAAGATCCAACGTTGAAAAATTGGTTCTGAATAAAATGTTGATTACAAAATATGCCTTGGTTGCCTCTATGAATTTAAATAGCAGCCCTTTGCGAACCAGTTCTTGACAATAAAAGACACAGATCAGACCAACACCTTAAAAACAGACCAGACCAGTCAGTTAGCAGAAATTATGATAACAGCAGATAACAGATTACAGAACATAAGAAACAGAAGATCAGTCCAGCCATGAAGCCAGCTAATCACGTAAGTAATAAGGATTAGTTATGGGTAGTTACACACAAATGCTCCCAATATCTCATACCTCATAATATAATAGAACTCTCCCTCGTCATGTATATACTCAGACGGCTATATAACAATATGATATCATTGAACACATATTGTCAGATGTATAATACTCGTAATGATATTTTACTATTCCAGTTCTGGGGGTCCCACTCCGAGAATACCACTAGAGAACAACCTGCAGTCTCGTCAGGTTTATTTCCTTCGGCTTGTGCCTCCTTTAAAGGAGAATGCTTACGGGTAAGAATTTATAACTATCATCACCGAGAAAATCGACTACTGGAAGAATTCCTACGTTAAATCGATTTTTGCCCCACTCAATGTGAAAGAGTGTCAGTCTCACGGATACTATTGTTGTTTGTTACTAGGATAGAGTGCCGTAGCAAAATTACGTAACGAGTTACTCTTAACAAAATGTAGCTTCATATCATAGCAGAGGAGTTTTTCGGGTAACTGAGATTATTTAAAAAAGCTCAATGTTAACATGAATTATAAATAAAATCATGCAAACAGTAAATAAATACACGAAAGGAAAATGAACAGATATCGTTTTTTTATGTTATCTACATAATTTTGGTAATAATCAATCCATTACAGATGTTTTGTGTGTGTATCAATTTTTGTGTATAGTACACTTAAAGGTTTTTTATTTATTCTTATTGTAATTAATTACTTGTGTGTCAGTCTAGAATTCCTTTGGATAACATTTTGTCATCGTTATCTTAGAAGTTTGACTCGGGTGTATAAAAATCACTGAAATAATTTACAAAGAATTGAGGTATTCCAAATGTGGGGGCGAAAATGGCGAAAGGAAAATAAATGGAAATACTTTTTTTCCTCCAGACTCCCACCCTCGTTAGTCGCGGTATGGTTCACCTACCTGATTGAACTTCTGTGTGTCATAGGGCAAAGCAGACAAAGATTACAAACAGTTGCAATAAAACTTTTTAACAGGATACAGATCACTGATTATGAAAGCCAGTGCGAACCTCCCAACCAACGACTTTTAAATGATGTTCCATCACACACCACACACACACACACACACACACACATATATATATATATATATATATATATATATATATATATATATATATATTATACGTGTGTGTATGCACATTGTAAAATCATAAAATCACGATTAAAACCACCGATAAAAAGGGAATTAAACAGAATTCATATAAAAAAACACTTTCAACTTTTAAAAAAAAAAATCCCATTACTCGTCTGATGATTGAGATACTTCAGAAAACTGACAGTAACTCAAAGAAACTATTTGTGTACATATGAACACTCACACATCTATAAAGCTTCATTTAACTAAGCATTCTGTTATGCACACACACTCTTTAGGGTCGACCAGTGGGCGCACGCAGCAATAAATAATTTTTAAAAATGCGAGAAAGGTCCCAGATGTAAAAATAAAAAAAATATAATACAAAAGGGATGGGATTTCAGTCTTTTCTCTTTGCTCCCGTGAAAGGGAGGGAGAAGACCGAATGAAAGGCAACAACGCTGAATGAGGAAAAGACGACTAAAACTTTAGATAAACCACACAATAATTTATCACATTTAATTACAACTTATTTGTACAAAAAAAAGGGATAAGAGCATATATACAAATCTACATGGGATCGGAGGAATAAAATTAATAGTTCTTATGTTAAATGAGTGGGCGAGCAATTGAACAGATACAAACATCAAACATATCAATATTACATGAAATGCACAGCAAACAATAGGAATTCACAAAATACAACAAAATATGATATATTTTCGCTTTTTAACTCACTGTGCCATTGGAATTCGTCAAAAGTTCTTTTCAGAAGACATTATACTATGCCGTTGAATTTACGACGATTATTCATTTCCCTTTTTTGTTTTACTCTTTTTTTTTAATCATCGGTGCTTCTTTCTTTCTATCCAAAGTGAACTGGTTTTTAATTCGTAGTAAATCGCCTTTAATCTTTCTAGTCGTCCATTCCTTTAGATCTAAATGTGGAATTTTGCAGAGCTCGAAATTTCACGTGTTGACGGTCGGTCGGATCCTTTAACTGTGGTTTTTGACGTGCGCGAATTCTTGGCGACAAAAAGCCATCTCAATCGTTGTCATGGCTACAGACCTGGTGTCAGGTGTACTCTTAGGGTCGCGAAGTCACCTCAGGGGGGGGGTAGTACAATTATCTTTTAAGCATACGGATGGTAGTAGGAATGTCAACATTCCTTTGTAAAAAAATAAAAACTGGATA
This sequence comes from Doryteuthis pealeii, assembly GCA_023376005.1. Taxonomy (NCBI): domain Eukaryota; kingdom Metazoa; phylum Mollusca; class Cephalopoda; order Myopsida; family Loliginidae; genus Doryteuthis; species Doryteuthis pealeii. Next base: position 96,817,901 of record CM042147.1, on the reverse strand, counting down.
GACCTTAATTCTTTTGCTCGCCCATGCACTTTTTGGAGTCTCTTTTCTTTCAGTCAATATTTTCTTATGATTTTAGCATATGTACACTAACTGATGTACCAGCGATGTGTCACAATATACATACACAATATACACAAATATATATTCTGCATACATATATAACGTTGAAAAATGTATTTGTGTATGAAATCCTCTTTGAATTTGTTTTTATCGACGTTTTAGATTGAGATTTTTAAGGTTTTTAAAAGTTTGAGTTGCTCTATCTTTTGATTTTAAGCACTGTATCATGGGGAAAAAGACAAAGGAGTTTTTTTTTATGTTTTTCAATTTATACTCAAACATTGAGATAGGTTTCCTTATCTGTTTTTAATTGATTTTTCTTGTCTTATAAAATTTTATGCAACATTTAAAAAAATTTACTCCAAGCATTTTCCCCATTATTGGTAATCTCAAGGTTTACAATCGAAATGTTAAGTTTTCTAAAATATCCAGTTAAACTTTTGTCCAGAGTGTTAAAAGTTTTTCAATATTTGTAGTTTTTCTAGTTTGGTTACGCTAGAGATTTTAAATTTAAGTAGTCAACTGTCCATGATATATCGAATATAGAACCTTTTATAGACTTGCGTGACAAGGGATGAAGTGTATGACGTTAATAGTAGTAAGCATTTACTTAACCATTTCACCACAGGTAAAATATGACACAAGGTTACAAGTATGGGGCATCTGAATACCATTTAATTCATTGTAGTTTTTTTTAAAAAAAAAACATTATGGTTCTAGAAGTTGTTTGAAGAAAAAAAATTAAAAGTGGAAAGACGTTGATTTTAGGACACTTAATATAAGTGCTAGCTGCATAACGGTTATCTTCGTAGGACGTGAAATTCAAATCCTGAATGAGCTTGTTTGTATTTCGCATAGCGCCAATGCTCTTAGGATAGGCATGAATCCAATTCTCTCTCAGGCAGTTGGCAGCAAAACTCTGAACTTAAACCAGTTGTAAACTGCAGATGGATGTGTTATTCCAACTCAAGACACGATACATGACCCGTACTTCTACGATCAAACGAGATTATGGGACCACTGACTAGTTGACATCGTATTTGTTCACTTTATATAGTTGTACTATTGACGATATTTTTCTTTAATGTTGTTAGAATATTATGTTGTTGCATTTTAAGTTTCATCTGATAATTGTGTCTTCTAGTCTATTAAAGACATATGAAGTATATAGTTATAAAACTATAGTAAGAGGGTGAGATTTCAATTATCTTTACTACTCAAGTCCCCAGGATTATACTCTAGCATTCTAGCTGATAGACTAGATTCTTTCTCTGATCTTCAGTTCTCCGGTATCTTTTCCTGGCCTTTTTGGATTGTTCCAAGTGCACCAACTACAACTGTGTTATCACCGTCACCATCATGTTCTACCCTTTTTAGCTCTTTGGTAAGATGCAGGTATTTGTCTATCTTTTGGCTTTCTTCATTTTAACTATTTGATTCACTGAAACGGTAAAATCCAATAGATCACAAGTTAATTTCTCATTAATCAACACGAAGTCTAGCAGGGATTAGATGATCTCATGGTCCCAGATTATTTTATTCATCTTATGTTCTATTTCAGATTCTGTTTGTGCATATACTATATGTCAGCATAATCAAATTTTAGTTTCTTGCATATTTCACAGTGGATCAGCTTCTCACCACTTATGCCTAATGTTGAATTTCTTTGGTGTAGTTGAAGCGAAATATATGAATTTACTAGATATGATGAAGTCAATGTTAAAACGTTTCGGCTTTTATTTAAACCTTCATGAGAACATTAGGATAAAAAAGTGATGTCTAAACATCTCTCGTTTCATTTTGAAAAGATCTACATTACTGTTTAGGCAACACTTTTTCATCCTATGATGAACGTCTAAATAAAACCCAAACGTTTTAAGGTCGACTTCATCATCTATAAACTTTTTTTATTTTACACATACGCACGCATGCACACACACACACACACACACACACACACACACACACATATATATATATATATATATATATATATATATATATTAAATTTTAGGAACACCAGGATGAGAAAGAAAACAAGGAGACAAGGGTAAGACAAAAATCTTATGAAAATAAAAAAAAAATTGCTGATAATTCTTGTACTACAATGTTCGTTTATTTTAGGAAATATTTTTTGTTTACACTTAAAAACATTATTTAAAAAATGTAACCCTAAACTCGTGAGAGTTTTGAAACAGTTTCGATGTGCAAATGCATTAATTAAAGTGAGTGTTTTACTTTTTTCAAAAGTGCGTGCTTTACCTCGCTAGAAACATAGTTTATATGCAAAATTATACGAACTGAGTAGATGGTTTGTGTAATTTGAATATTGGTTTGAACAATACCTGTTTAATAAATAATTTACTGTGTGTAATTGATTTCTAATGTTATTGTTTTATTCGCAAACGTATTAAAACCCTATATAAAATTTAATATCGAAATTAATTGAAATAAAATTTAAATAAATGTAATCTTTTTATTTGCATTATATGTAGGGTGTGTGGAGACAGAGATGAGAGGATATACCATGTATTAAGCGAATGTAGCAAACTAGCACAACGAAAATACAAGGCGGGCTCGAATGAGCTGGAAAGGCTATATATTGGGGAATATGCAAGAAACTAAATTTTGACCATACAACAAAATGGTATATGCATAAACCAGAATCTGTGTTTGAGAATGAAACGCATAAAATACTCTGGGACTTTCAGGTAAAGACAGATCACCTTATCCCAGCCAGAAGACCAGACCTAGTATTGATTAATAAGAAAAAGAGAACTTGCCAACAGGTAGATTTTGCAGTCCCTGCAGATCATAGGATGAAGATGAAAGAAAACGAAAAGATAAGCAAATACTTGGACCTTGCCAGAGAATTGAAAAAAACTGTGGAACATGAGGGTGAAAGTGATACCAATTGTAATTCAGGCACTTGGAACGACTCGAAATCAGAGGAAGAATTGAGAACATCCAGACAATATCATTGTAAGGTCAGCAAGAATACTCAGAAGAGTCCTGGAGACACGAGGAGACTTGTCACTCAGAACCCTCTGAAAGGCCACCAGCTTACGCTGATGTTAAAAAACTGAATAATTGGACAAGGAAGGAGCTTCGACAGATTAACCAAAGGACTTGAAAACTTATGACAATGCACAAGGAATTACATCCGAAATATGACATAGATAGGATATATGCGTACAGAAAAGAAAGTGGGAGAAGTCTTGCCAATATTGAGGATTGTGTAGATGCACTAGTTCGAGGAATCGAAGAATATACAAAAAAGACCTATTACAAGAGCCACGAACAGCAACTGCAACATATGGATAAACAGAAAAACAATGACTAAGAAGGAGAAACCCGAAGAAAGAATCTGAAACTCTTTTAATAGCAGCACAGAATAATCCCATGAGAACTAATTATATCAATGCAAAAATTGTTAATACGCAACAGAATACCATGTGTATGTTATATGTTGAAACAGTTGAAACAGTTAATTACATAATTAGTGAGTCAGGCAAACTGGCACAAAATATATATAAAAGTAGACATGACTGGGTAGATAATTCACTGGGAATTGTACAAGAGATGAAAAAATTGACTATGATGATAAATGGTTTATGTCCAAATCTGAATCCACCCTAGAGAATGAGACATAACATTCTCTTGGATTTGGAGATACAAATGGATCACCCAATACAGACCGGAAGACCAGACCTAGTATTTAACTAAAAGAAAGTAAATTATTAACTAGTGGATTTTGTTTTTCCCAACCATAGAGTGAAAATGAAAGAAAGTGAAAACATAAACAAAAAACTTGGTTCTTGCCAAACCATTGAAAAATTGACTGTAATAATATTCGTGGTTGGTGCCCTGGAACGATTCCCAAATGCATGGGAATCAGACTGAGAACTGGGGACTGAAGGAAGAATTAAGCACAGACCTTAGTCCTTTAATGTCGCTAGAATACTTAGGAGAGTTCTAAAGACCTGAGAGGACTTGTTGACACTTAGATATGGGTGTTAACCACCAGTTAAAAGCTGGTGCAAAAAAATAATAATAGTGAAATAATAGATTATCAGAAATATTTTCTGTTGTGCGCGCTCTCTCTCTCTCTCTCTCTCTCTCTCTCTCTCTCTCTCTCTCTCTCTCTCTCTTTCTCTCTCTCTTAATAGGATAACCATTGTTTGTGAGTGGGTTTAAATATTTCCCTGGATTTACAAAGCAAGAGAAATAGCCTTTTTCTCTTGGCAATCAGTTTAATATATTTTTTAAAGATATGTAACAAACTCAAACCTAAAGGCCAGGATATAAAACGTTCGTTGGAAACAAAGGCAAATGATATAAGTATCAAATTTAGAAAAAAAGGGAAATAAAATCAGAGGGGAAAAAATTCAGATCGACACGTCGGCCCACACCTGCTTTTTTGGTTGTTGTTTATTCATTTTTTGTTTTTTATACTTTTACATTGTTTGGGCAATTAACAGGCATATTGTTGCCGCAAGGAGACGCCGGGTATTTTCTTTGTGACTCACGACGCAAGTTTTTAGCCAACTAACTGTTAGTGCTTTTGTTGTTCCCTGTGGTCTCCCCTTACGAGCTATGGGGAGGTGCAGACTGCTGTGGTGTGTTTGAGGTTCTATATTCCGGTTGCTAGGATTTGGCTTGTTTGGTTGTTTAAAGAACTATTAAGACAAATTTTGAAATAGCCGTTTAAACACACATGTACTAGCTGTGTCGGTGGAAATTCCACAGAATACAGGCATAGTAATAATTGTATTAATTTGAACCATAAAAAATATTCGAGGATAAATCGTTGTCGGTTTTTATTTTTAAATTTTCCTAATTGACAACACATGCACCTAATAAAAATAAATAAAATCTAATCTTAAAAAAACTTGAATGGAAAAATTGAAAGTTTTGTTTTGTAGGTAAATATATAAAGTTAGCGTTACCGGTTCCCGAGAAAGATCTACGATGATAACAACACAGCTGAAAATAATTATAAAAGCTATAATAAATATTAAAAAAAACAATTGTTGAGTAAAAGTAAAAAAAAGAAAAGAAAAATATGATTGAAAATGAATGATAAAACTTAGTTATGTATATTGAGTGTTATTTCATCTTAATAACGTTTTCTTTTCTTTTTATTTGCTAAGTTCATTTGTATAAAATCGCATCCTTTGTTAAGTTGTATATCAGGCAGAATAGGAGGGTTTTTAATGCCGGAAGAAGCGATTGTTATGGTGACACATTTTTGTGTTGAAATCGGCCCCAAACAAGGAGAAATATCAGCTTTGTATATACACACACAAAAATATGTACACACACACACACACACACACACACACACACACACACACATGTATATATATATATATATATATATATATATATATATTGAATTTTCTGTGTCCGTTTTTATTTTGAATTCAACATGGCTACTTTTTTGCAACATTTCACTGGAAGATAAACAGACAATATTGGGTACATATACAAGCGTAGGAGTTCAAACATTCGTTCTCAACAAATATTCCAAAAATAAGAAATTACGGTTATTTGCCCATTTCATTCATAACATAAAGAAAAAAGAAAGGAGGAGAAAGAAAAAAAAGAAGAGGAACAAAAATATATAACCACACAAAAAAAGACTTAAGCACGTACATTTCTGATATTCATCTCTGAAGATAAAGTTTTGCTTTGAAATCGATAAGACAAAAATAACATTTTTTTGTTTTTATTTTTATATGCATTGTAATTGCCTTCAAATCATTAATATATCATAACATACTTAACAATGCTTCAAGCAAATTACCAATTACTTTTATTTATAAGAGGCATGATATGCCGAAACACGTGTCTGTGGATGACTTATTATATATATATATATATATATATATATATATATATATATATTAAGGTAGCGAAGAAATAAGATCAAGGGCGCTTGGTAACTATCAGTTTCTCGACTATTCAATTTTCAAACCAACCACTTGGTTTAAAAATCCCATAGGCGAAAAACTTAGTTACCAAGCGCCGTTTACTTTATTTTTTTCATATACTAACTTAGATATATGTTGTATCAATAATATTGAGCACTTTTTACTTATAAATATAGCAAACTATATTATCAATACATATGTAATTAAACATTTAAATTGAAGCTTGATGCGTGCGCTCATGTGCGTTTGTTTTCACGCGGTAAGAACATTTATATGCATGTGGCTAATATGCTTTTAAAAGCATTTAAACATTTTAAACATCTGATTTTTATTACATGTGATATATAATGCATTATAGTCACATGCGGAAGCGCACGCACACAC
>CM042147.1:96789021-96806521 GCA_023376005.1 Doryteuthis pealeii | reverse complement strand
CCGCCACGGATAGGATGTGATATAAAATCAATTTTAAGAGGAGTAAAGCTGGTTTGAATTCTGGACTTGGTAGGTAAATAAAACTAAAAGACGCATAATTGGAATATGGGGGAAACAGATGGATTTATGCCTTTCCTAAAGGCATTAGCACGAATTGAAACATAAACATTCTTTTCTATCATTTGAGCTCAGATTGCTGAGTCCATATCCTACGACAATAATCGTTACACAAAGTGCGTCTCCTACAAGGAAGATGTAAAATGAGAGGGGAAATGAGAGGACAAAAATCTAGGCGATATAAAATGATTCCATTCAAAGAATCTGCAAAAATCTATATGTCTTAACAATCCACCCAGTGAGTCAAGTATTGAAATGTACACACCATATGGGAGTGTTTGATTAGGAAATAACAGAAATTAGATTTAAGACTTGGAAACTACACTACCATGTCTTAGTAGATAAATGTGTTAGTTAAATGAATATAGTTGCCTGTTGGTTGTGAGTTCCATTACTGCTTGGAGGAATTACGCTTTAACTAACATAGGGAGAATGAAAATAACCCACCGTAGAGTAAACAAAGAGTCCGTTTTGATACACCTGGAGGGTTATCCAATAGGATACCTGAAGATGGCCGATGGTACAATGGTCGAAACGTTGGGATTATAAGGAGGTTAGAATAAGGATTCCGATCTTTATATAAAACCCGAATAACAGAAAAATAAGACACGATAAGAATACAATACTTAAAAAGAGAAATGATTCTAATAAAGTGGAACTTATGTGATTTAAAGGAAGATAAAAGGAATCAGTAAGAATTGGAAATGAAAGAAACAAAACCAGATAAAAAAATACCGTGAATGAAATTTAAGATTAAAATATTAAATGACAATTGAGAAACTTATTTAATAAAGTGATGATGTCCAGACGAGTCAGTAAAGATTTGAAAAAGAAATTATGGAACCAATCTTGATACTTTTTGAACAGGAGTTTTTGGCGGGAAATCAGATTATGTAAATGCATCAGAATCCATACTCACCAGATTTAGCTTCGAACGCCAATATCAAGCATAAGGAATAGGTTTATGGATTAGATTTGATCTTCTACCACAGGGTGACATTCTTGTAGTTCAGACGATATGAACAGTTGACATTTGAATAGAAGAAAAAATGTAGATAGATATATAGATAGATAAGAACCAGATGAGATCGATAGGAACAAGTTGAGATTGATAGATAGAGAGGTAGATAGATAGATAGATAGATAGATAGAAGAATGAGATACATACATATGAAGTGATCAAGTGGTTTTAGCTAAGGAGGTAGGGGCAGTTGGACGTTTAGCAACTTTTTTTGTGGAAGAAAGGGTGATGGTTTCGAGTCCCCCTCAATTTACCTTCTGTTCGTGCTACCCGCCTTAATCTCAGACAAAATGTTACGAAAAGAAATCAAAAGGAAGTATAAGTGAAAAATGTATTTAAAAAGACAAGAATGATAAAAAAAACAAAAGAATCATATTAAGAATGTTTTAAAATGTGTCGAAAGTTCAGAATGAAAAAAAAAGTAATTAAAGAACAATAAAAAAGGAAGGAAGGGATGAGATAGTAGTAAATAGGAAAGACAGGGAGAAAAGAGAAAATAAACAGAAAATAAGAAAAGAAAAGGCAAACAATTATGTGAACTGGCAGTTTATCCAAGTGGTTTTAAGTGCTTATTTTATCTGGCGGAAATTACTCGTAAATTTGTAATCTAGTTAAAAGCTCAGGTAACATGCTCGAATATTGTAATTTTCTTTATCAGGTGACCGACCAGAAATGGGAAGGGTTGGAAGTGTGCAATGTCACCCATAAAAAAATCTTTCGTTTCCGCCATGGTAAAAAGACTAATTTCTTTGGGCTTTGTTTTAATGCAGCACACACACACACACACACACACACACACACACACACACACACATATATATATATATATATATATATATATATATATATATATAGTGCGTGTGTGTGTATGTGTATATGTGTGTGTCATTTTATTATGCATATATATTTTTTATATCATACTATACTTGGGCCCGAGACAATAAGACAAAATGTTTCAATGTTATCTCATCTTTCCATACGAATCTTTTTTCGATGAGTTGAATTTAAACATTGCGAAATTGAATATTTTGTGTGCCTCATCAGGGTCATGTGTAGTCAGGTCTAATGTTTTATTTTGTTTCACCATTTTTACTATCTTAAACATAATTTTATATATAGTCTGATATATTATACATTATATTTATATTTAAGGTTTAAAAAATTTTGAATGATGTTCGTGTTTATTCACAGTCTTTATACACTCTCTCTCCACACACATACGTATACACATATGTACATATATATATATATGTATGGGGGTGAGTGTGATAAACAATAACACGCACTCACGGACGTGAGCGTACACACATACACACACAGACACACACACACACACATATATATATATATTATTAAATTTAAATTAAGATCTTGTTGTAAGATGACATAGGAATTTTTAAACTTGCATACGATATATATATATATATATATATATATATATATATATATATATATGTATATACATTGTGTAGAGTTGTATTTATCCAATCCTACCGACATGTTTTGGATGCAACACAAGGTCAATCTTTAACCGGCTGGTTTTAGTTTTCCGTCTCCTAGACTGGTTGCCAGTCTGTCCCTCTATTTACATATTACTTGTGGGGGGAGTTATGTTTTCATGCTTATCCCAAAAGTATTAGCATAATGTGTAATGCAAACAGCCGCGTCCAGGATTTGCACTTGGACTGGCGAGTCCATTACCCCCAACGTTAACTGTTACACTCTCAGTGCTTTGAATATATATGGAGGGATGTTAGAATGTTTTCGACTCGACTAAAAAGATATTGACTTAGCGCCATAAAACATTCATGTTAGTGGAGATAATCCTCCCGCATTTCAGCACATTTCATTACTTCATGAGTGATCCGTGAACCTTTCACCTCTTATATATATATATATATATATATATATATATATATATATAAGAGGTGAAAGGTTATACGCATACACATTATATATATATATTGTGTATGCGTGCCTGTGTGTGCGTGCGTGCGCGCGTGCGTGTGTGTGTTTGTGTGTAAGAGTAATAAGTGAAAACGAAAAATAGATCAAGGATGATTTATTTATATTTGAAAAAATACATTTGTTGACGCACAGCATTTCAATTGATATATACAATATCAAACGTATATTCAATATAAATATATATTAGATATGCATCTTCAATCTACTTCAGAACAAAATAAATATCGATTGTTGATGTTTAATGAATATTGATCGATATTTGTTTTGTCCTGAAGAAGATTGGAGATGCATATCTAATATATATCTATTTTAGATGTATGTTCGATACTGTACATATCAATCGAAACGTTAAGTGTCAACAATATATACTTTGAAATCATTTTTACATTTCCTATTTTTTACTTTTACTTATTACTTTTCCACACACTGTCGGATTCAGGATAAGTACACCCCGAGCATTTTTAAGTTAATTTTCTTCTAACCCAATGATTGATATTATCATTTATAATGGAACGTTCTTTAAAAGACGGTTCAGCTCACTGAGCAGAGCATCTGCTAAGTGAATCAGAAGGTTCAAGGTTCAATACCTGCCCGCACCAACACAGCGGATGAGTACTCAAGCTTTTCTGTATTACCCTGTATATGTGTATGTATATCTTCTTTTAGTTTTTCTATTTGCCTTTTCTGATTGCATATGTGTATATATGTGTGTATGGTATATTCCCGCATCCTACTATGCCGGCCAAACACAAAGGTTCATTTTTGTGAGGGCCACCTACGAACAGAAGCTCATGGGATGAAATGTGTGGATCTCCTAAGTATTCCCCTATTGGGGCGCCTCAGGCACTGGGTAATAAGCCCAGCCCTGCTCCTTTAAATCAAGGGGGCGGGTGTTGCCTGGGGGATGGCCCCCTAGGATCACGCCGCTAATTTAATTTATTACCGATCCAATGGCCGAAGCCACCGGACACAGGCCCTAATGCCGGGATGAAGGTATGTGTGTATGTGTGTATATGTGTATATCTTCCCTTCGTTTTTCTTGTTTGTTTATCTTCTTATGTGAGTGAGTGTGTGTATTTTCTTTTCGTTTTTGTTGTATTGTGTGTGTGTTTGTGTATGTGTGTGTGTGTGTGTGTGTGTGTTTGTTTGTTTGTTTGTTTGTTTTGTTTGTGTGTGTGTGTGTGTGTGTGTGTGTGTGTGTGTGTGTGTGTGTGTGTTTGCACTCGCATCTGGGTAATTCCATGTCAAATCATCCAGAAAAAGTAAAACTGTCATCCCCTTTCAATTTTTCTGAATTTTTTTCCAGGTGTGGACTATGTTAACATTAGACAATCCCCAAAATTTGAGCTTCAATTCCAAAAATTGGCGGAGTCAATTTTTGGAATTTGAAGTTCAAATTTGGGGGATTGGCTAACTTTATCATAATCCACACTTCGACAAAATTTCAGAAAAATGGAAGGGAGTAAGTGACATGGCCTGGATAATTTGACATGGAACTACTCATCTGTGTGTAAGACTGATATTTAAGCCGGCTTTCAGTGTTGGAGATCAACGGTTAAGAAATCTGAGATTTGATGTACTCGAGGGTAAATTTACTATTTACTAATACAGAAGTAACATCGAAAAAAAAAGACGAGGATATACAAGGAGAATGGAACTAGTTACGCTCACAATATTCAATGATACTAGTTTCTAAACAAGTACTATATGGTAAATCCATAGAAAATAACCATTCTGAATTGAAATTAATATCAATAATCTGTAGTTTTAACGTGACAATGATTTCTCTGAAGCAATTCCAGCTGTTACGAGAAGCAAATATAAAGTGTTTTAGAAATAATTATATAATTTCGTGATTTAGTAACTTCGCCAATTCTCAAAAATTTAGGAAAATAAAAATGTGATAAGGGAGAGAGCAAATTAACTCTTTCAGTTTGTATTGCTTTTTATTCAACGAATACATTCTGAAGACGTTATCCCTACAGCGGAACCTGTCGATCAGATTTTCTATAGTGTCTTCTATCCGTCTGCTTCAGTTGCCACTATAATCTATCATGTTTAACCATTCGATGTCAGGGTCAGTGGAACAATCTCTCTCTCTCTCTCTCTCTCTCTCTCTCTCTCTCTCTCTCACACACACACACACACACACACACACACACACACACATACACACACATACCCACAAACACAACTTAGATTGGTTTGAATCCGATGCCGTATTATTAAATGTTCCTCACATTAATATAATAAACAGAAGAAACCACTGGTTGATCTACTCTGGATATGCCGGTATTTGGCTTTCGTATTTGATATAATGGTGTTTTCTAAGTTATTGGAATTGCATAAATCTAGATAACTAACGTCAAAGTGAAATGAGCCTCCAATTACACCACCAGATGGCTAGTCTTTTAGATAGATAAATAGATAAATAGATAGATAGATAGATAGATAGGTTGAATACTGGAGCAGCCAGTTACATTTAATTTTGAGCATCATTTTTTACATGAGGTATGTCTTGTTCATTTACGCAGTAATATGACCCAACGCACCTGCGAGATTTTAAATAGCCATAATAAAAGCGAACTGAACAGCCAATTCTGCAGTACAAAAGAAAACATTACCCACAAAATTAATCTAAAACGGGTTTGATGAGATGTTTGCAGGGTCCGTAAAAGAGTTTTAAATGCCTGACCATTAATGGTAGTAATCCATATCCACATCCTCTCTTCAAGTATATGTCTCGGTATCCGGTTGGTCAGGAAAATTGTACTGAATTATTTTGTGCCAAATTATGTCGATTGTTTGAGGTTGCAGTTGGTTTGTCTTTTTTTCTTTCTCGGATTGGAATACAAAAAGACAATAAATAAAAGAAGAAAATTGACGTTTGAAAGAAAACCGGAAATTATTTTCTTGTGCATGAAAATTAACTTAAATTCTTTAAAGTTAATTCTTTCTTCGCTATTTCCACCTTTTTCTTCTTTCCTTTTATGATTTTGTCACTTCATTGTTCTTATTTCATACGTTTCCTTTCAATTCATTTTTTTATTTATTGTTACACATTCGACAAAGAGAAACAAAAATCAAATCTCCATTGCCGCAGGTGGAGAGGTGAATTCATTTTTGATATGTAAGAATGAAATGAAAAATACTTTGACCCCAAATAGGGGCACTTGTCAGTTATCGTACACACGGAAGAAAAATATTCAGCACTGAGCCTAAAAGTTGTAGAGCCTGGTCTTTATATGTTTATTACGTCTCTCTTCTCTCTCTCTCTCTCTCTCTCTCTCTCTCTCTCTCTCTCTCTCTCTCTCTCTCTCTCTCTCTCTCTCTCTGTGTATGTGTGTGTGTGTGTCATACAATAGCCCAAAAACAAATTCTATCATTGCGTAGAAAATGTGTTTTAGTAAACACATGTATTCAGGAACTTGCATAAAAACTCAAGTATAATTCGATTTTGTTTATAGACCGATTTTTGAATGTACTGACATTCTTTCAAGTGTTTTCCTATACAACACTTTGTATCGAGAATACCAACATCTTAAATAGTTATTATTTTTTTATTTTTTGAAACGGCCTATTTCTTTTGTAGACACTTTGTATTTGAAAATTCTTATTTTGAGCTTCTAAATTACTTTTGAATATAAACATGCCATTGATTATATTGTGTTACCTGTGAAGGTGCTCGTTGTGTAACGGTTATCGTCGTAGGCAGTGGAATTGGCTATCCGAACTTGAAATCTGAATGAGGCTGTTTGAATTTCACATAACGCTAATAGTCTTTGGGAAAGGTATCAATTCAATTATTATCCCATCAGCTTTAAGTAAATAGGACAGTCTGGGCTCTTCAGCCTTGGTGTGGCAATTGGTTCAAGAGAATGAAAACTCTGAATTCAAACCAGTCGTAGATCTGAAGAGGGATGGTGTCTCTATTCCTACCCAAGATACGATACATAAGTGGCGCCTCCACGACAAAACCATCTCACAGGATAAGGCTTTTCACTCTGTCAATAGGCGATTATGTCATAATATCTTAATAAACACAGATTTACTAAAATCCTATCTACTGAGCTCATTACACCACAACATTACGCTTAGATTGACCTTTATGTGTCAATATCCTGATCTGCCAATTCACAAAGACAGTTACATGGATATATTAACTTTTATAAGTTAGCAAACTGATCAATGATAATAAAAATGAATTGGTACAGCCATCTTTTAATAATATACAAACTTAGGGAAGAAAGCTTGTACTGCGTTGATCTATTGTTGATGAATGGATACACTAGTATTCGACTTTCATAAAGGTTCATTCGCTGAAATAAGAAGACGTCATATTTTCTGTTGAAAACTAAACAATGAGGACCAAGCACTGCAATACCGATGGAAGAAGTGCGTGAACAACAAGAGAAGTTATGTTAAAAATAAACCTCATTTGGTCACATTCCATCAGATTATCTTGGTCAGCCTATGAACTTTTCATATATATATATATATATATATATATATATATATATATATATATATATATATATATATATATACATATATATATATATATAATCCAAATATCAGGTGAGTAAATCTTCCTTACGACGTAGTATTTTTTAAAATGTCGTAGTTTGCAGAACTCAATATGTGGGCTTATTTTCAGAGTCACAGAGCATTATATATATATATATATATATATATTATATATATATATATATATATATATATATATATATATATTGTAGACAATATGGGTGCTACATTTCTAAGCAGAGTGATAGAGCGTTTATATTTGAGTTTTATATATATATATATATATATATATATATATATATATATATATATATATATATATATATATTGTAAGCATCCTTCATACTCACCATACCTTATTGGAATTCATCTCAAGGTTAAGAATATGTATCACATTAATGGCAAGTAGACTATTTTAAGGAAAATTAACATTTAATTTATTTTTCATTGTATGTCTTGGTAAATACAGCTTCGTTTTTGGAATTCCTACTCCAGGGGGCTTGCTTCTTAAGGTGCTCCTACATTAAACGCTCTTGTGATACATTCCAGCGCTATAGGAGTTGGTTACATGGCATATTCTTTTGGAGCCAAGCAAAATTCAGAGACGTATTGGTATTTGTGAAATCTTGCGAGCACTCAAACAACACTCAAACAACACAACCCCGAATAAGACCCGAATCTTTGCAAAATTTCCGTACAACAATGATTTGACACCATCAGATTTCAGGCTGCTCCCGAAATCGAAAGAGAAGTTGAAAGTTTAGCATTTTCATTGGATGTAGAAGTTAAAGTTGTAATGCGTAGCTGGATTAAATGTAAATCAGAAACTTTCTGGACGGAACGAAAAAGTTCATTGAACCTCTCAAAAAAGACCCCCCCCCACAAAAAAAACAAACAAAACAAAAACAAAACAAACAAAAACAAAACAAAATCAAATAAGCGCTGTAGAAGTAAATGTTTGTTAGTTGGTTTTACGGCATATCATCTCTTGTAGGGTTATTTAATACTGAAGTCAGTCTTTTGTCTTTTTTCTTTTTTGCAAGCACAAGTGAACTTTCAGGTAACTATTCTTATTTAGTAATGATGATTATAATTTTTAAACAACTTTAGTTTCAAGTAACTATACTTAATACGAATAATTTTGCGCAGTTACATTGTTTCACGTGTTCCAATACAATTTTAATCATCTCTTGGATTCATAGGTATCACCACTCCGAGTCAAAGTAGATCTGGGAGTAATGGCAATGGAGGGGGTGAGAATACACTCTCCAGAACTCCAAAGTTGGTGCGACATCATCAGATGCAATTTAGTGTTATATCTGGACACCCTTTTTAGCGAGTGATAATCAATCAAACTATATATTTCATAAATAAGATTGTTCATCTATCTTTCTCTCTCTCTCCCTCTCTCTCTCTCTCTCTCTCTCTCTCTCTCTCACACACACTCACTCACTCACTCTCTTATTCGTTTTTTATCAATCTGTCTAAACAATTCCTATCTATTTATTACCCGATCTATTCTACATCTGTTTCAATCTGACCCAACCCTCAACGCGCAATGGGCGAGGTAGTTGTCAGATTGTTGTACTTAGTTAAAATAAGTATCGTGTACGCCAAGTGCTTTCTAACTTGCTAAACAGCCGCTCAGTGGTTACAATGTTAGGGCAAAAGGTCGACAGCAAATTGGTTGATTTGGTCCTGCTGTTCATTTGAGTAAACAGATGCCCAACTTTCTTTTCCGGTTCCCTTGTTGTAATTTGGTGAAGGGCAGATGAACTAACAGTAGGTAGTCTACTGAGGTATTACAACTTGATCTTCATTTATAATTCTCATGTTACACTGACTACATCTGTTCATGCACACACACACATACACACACGCACACACACACACACACACACACACACATATATATATATATATATATATATATATAGTTGTTTATCAAAATTAGCTTAGCTGTAGTAAAAGGATAGAAGTATGGGGTACCTAATGAGAATCGGAACTTACCTAACACATTCATGTCTAGGGTGGTTTAAAAATTAATGAGTTGTGCTCCGGTGGCAATTCCCCTGGCAACATCTGTCCCTTGCCTAAATGGGGCAAGGGCCGGGTTTGATACACAAAATGGGTATGCCGACGGAACTGAGCTATTTTTCGCACGGTCGATTGGCTTCTTACAGGTCCTCACATTAAATCAAATATGTGTCAGCTTCAAGAGTTGTGGGAGTTTGAATAAAAACATAATATTAATGATTTAGGAAGCCGAGTTATTTACTAAGTTGTTTTTTTATTTATTTATATTTTCTTTTAGAATTTTGAAAATTTAAATTCTGTACAATTAGTTACATCTTTTATTAATTTAGATATGGATTTAATATATTATAATAAATTTATTCTAGTATATGTCGCTTCAATACTAACAAGCCCGGTGCAGTTTTTTAATATAAATTATAATAATTATAAAATATAATCAAGATTACTGACACACAACATTTCAGCTGCAAGCACAACTCGAATTGCCTTAAAACGGGAATTTAAAAAAGAATAAATGTAACGTAAATAACTACATTAGTTTCAAGATAACATTAAATTTCTTCAAAATTAGTCAGTGCAGATTTGTTGACATTTAGAAGTTGAAAAAGAAAATATGGCTCAGATGACGAGGGACAAATCACAGTTGATGTAGAAGGTGAGTTGGATTGGAATTTGAACTTAGCTCGCACTAGGAGGTGCGAAGGGAGGGCTATTCTGATTTTCCTTTCATACAGACGATTACGTAAAAAAAGAAGAAACAAGCGGTCCTTCCCCGCACTGAATTTGAATTATCTCTTCTCCGAACGGAAACGTATCCTCATAATATCTGTTGGAATTACAATCCTTGCTTGCCACATTTCTCCTATTAGTCGTTAGGTGGCATGGCAAGTAGACTTATAAAGACAGAAGTGCCAAACTCAAAAATCGCATTTCACTCTTTAAACTTCTAAATTCAACAAGCTAACAACCTATCAGCTATCTACGTACAGGGAGCTTCTTACCCTCACAACCTCGTGTCACACAGCACACGAGAACAAGTGTTCTACATGTAAGTTTTCTTCTTTAAAGCAAAGCTTCAAGAATTTTATCGACAAACAAAACTCATATAAGGAAATTTTCTCTTATACAGCTATGCTTCTTTGTATCTTCTTTCATTTTTGTATTTCTTCTATTAAGTTTGCTCAGGCAAATAAAAATAGTTCTTACTGATTCGTCGTGATTATTTTGTATATATACATATATATATATATCCACACGAGGATATATCTTACAACACATAGGCTTAAAGAACAATGTATCCGGATTAATCCAATCTCAACTAAAATTGCGAGACACTAATTCGGTTTCCAAACCAACAAACTTGTGAAGACAACCTTCACTCGTTAAAACTATAGCTCGCCACCACTAATTATCTCAAGCGTCCATGTCAAGTCAGTCGCCTCAATTACGAAGTCTTAGCTGTTAAAAGTTGTGTTCCCCAAGGGAAAATCAACCTTTTGATATCTTACCCTCCCTCCTACTTCTGTGTCACATGAATTCAGCCCATTGGGTCCAGTGTAGATAATTTGCGTCAGGATAATTGATCGATCAGCAAGTTATGTCCATCGCATTTTCCTTTCAAAATCAAAGGACTGTGACTTCCACGGTGATTGATTTTAATGGCATGTCAACCAGTCTAGGGCTATTCTAGTATATAGGTTAAAGAATCGCTATCATTGTACTTTCAGATTTACATTTTTTGTAAGAGGGTTTTGATTTACACATGATCGTATCGAATACATATAATTTTCAACTATTACGGTCAAAGTGGATCTGGGAGTAATGACAATTAATAGCTATCCCCTCCCCAGATAGTTAGAATTGGCACCTCACCATCATATGCAGTTTAGTTTAATACCCATGAGACCCATTTTCAAGGGATACAGTCAGCTTATTCTAAGACCCAACGATATTTCTGTAATTACTGTGACACATTTTCTATTAGATGTTTCCTGTCTCCACCCTGTGTCTTTGGTGTTTGTTGCCTCCTAGGGGGTCAGGGACTCGGATAGGCAGATAAATGGAGAACTTAGTTAAGCAGAACTTTATTCTACGTATGTTTCCATATTTTTCCAAAAGCAATCCTTAATTTCCCACACTGGGCTTTAATTTGTAGTTTTAGAATTATTTTTACTTATCTGTTTCTTCTTATTCTCGGATATTGCAGATATTAATTACATACACACTCAAGTGCATACGATGGAAGCCTGTTGGTGTTGACGATGACGATGACGATTTTGTGAGTGACTTAAGTTCAATGGGAGTGCAGGTGTCTGGAAAGTCCAATTCTAGAGCCATACACACTTATATAAACGAGATATGTAACGTATGAGTGCCCAACATTTCAGTTAAAGATGTCAGCCGCTAGACTGCTTACACAGGTGATTTCATTTATAGAGGCAAAGACTTCAGTTGGACCAACTCCCGACTTTTGAGATGAGTTGATAACAAGAATAGTGCGTAAGAGTACCACAGATCCTACCGACAATGTTCTCCAGGTTTGGAAATCAGATTTTGTTCCTTCATGTAAACCGGTTGCCCTAACAAGGTTAGAGAGTTTAGTCTGTATTACTATTTTGCCCATACTGGAAAAAGAAGAGACGGGTGTTTCCCTTCTGCAAGAGGGTTGCCTTACCGAAGCCAAAGATCTCAGTCAGTTATGCATATTTCAAAACATATATTTTTAATACATATATTAGAATATCTATTTCTCTCTCTCTCTCTCTCTCTCTCTCTCTCTCTCTCTCTCTCTCTCTATATATATATATATATATATATATATATATATATATATATATATATATATATATATATATATGTATGTATGTGTGTGTGTGTATGTGTGTGTGTGTGTGTGTGTGTGTGTGTGTGCGATTGGATATAGAGGAAGAATGCGATTAAAGCAACACAACAACTAAATTCAAATATTTCGCTTTCGGTCTTTTGCGAAGCTTTATCGAATCTATTCTAAAGAGAAAATGGGTACCACAGTTTACTTTTATGCTGAAAAGGTTATTTTTGGGGCGGGCAAAATATATTCGAAAAAACTTCGCAAAAGACCAAGGCGAAATATCATTTGAATTTAGTTCTTGTGTTGCTTTATCCGCATTCTTCCTCTACATTCAACCACATTTTTGTTGGATTTACCCAATTCTTTACTCCTCATATATATATATATATATATATATATATATATATATATATATATATATATATATATATATATTCTTCTTCTTCTTATTATTATTATTATTATTATTATTATTATTATTATTATTATTCCCATTATTTGCAACCAAATGAATACTCATAGATTGGGAAATACTAAAATATATAAACAACAAAAATAAAAAAATGATAAACTGAAATTTGTCTTTTAATCATAAGTGGTTAAATTTTGATATTAACCGTTTCTCACATTTTAATGTAGATTCGTTTTCGATAATAAAGTTTGCATTCTGGAAACGTAGACTTCGGATTAAACGTGTCCATGTGACTTTCCAAACTTTTTTTCTTTTCATTTTGCTGAATTTCATTCCAAACTTTACAGGATTCGACACGTTTAATGTGCTCCCACTCCTTTGCCCCAACGAATGTCGCTCGAGGTATCAATAATTAAACCTGACTCTATCTCTTTTAGTGCAGTGGGATAGGTGTAGCTTGGGGGCATAGCTTTCCTACGGACATAGACTTTGGGTAAATCTGAACTTCTCCACCAAAAAGGTCGAGAATTATAGATAGATTTATAAACCGGGTCAGAGATACACACATTCAATATTGCTCATTCATAACAATTGATTTTTTTAAATAAAAAGTTAATTTTCTTTTAAACTAAACATATTAGGATTTTTATTATTTTTAGAAAAAATTATACAAAGTCTATACCATTAGGCATTATTCATTACCAGACTCTACAAAATTGCAACTTTATAATAAAAAATAGAATTGTATAAATATACATGAGGCGTATTCATTTTAAGCTGCTACATATTCATGATATTGGTAATAGATAATGATTAATAATATCGATCTTGATTGTATAATATTTCACTAGATCTTGCAAAATCCTAGTATCTTTGGTTTGGAAAAAAATTAATGCTTTTTTTATCAAAACAGATTTGTTAGTGTTGTACTTATTTATGGGCGATATTGTACATGCATATAAACATACATACAAACACAAAATTATAATAAAAACGCGCATACGGATCTACGTGTCTAAGTTTTTTTTATCTTAGTGCGTGTGAGTGTATGTGTTTGACTTGTTTTTCTGCATACACCCCAGGCGTGTATATTCGTACGTCAATTTTTCAGTCTTTTCTGTTGTCCATCTGTTTGTGTCGACTTAAGTTTACATGCTTTTGAGGGGAGAATATGAGAGAGAGAGAGAGAGAGAGAGAGAGAGAGAGAGAGAGAGAGAGAGAGAGAGAGAGAGAGAGAGAGAGAGAGAGAAAATCGCCACCAGATACTACGATGCCGAAATTAGGGTGGGCTGAGTTTGGTCAAACTTGCGGCATAGTTAAGAATCGCCTCATTAGTCGAGTTAAACGATAACGCGAGGAATTGTGGGTAAATGTCGCCTATTCGCTTTGAGGCCAATGTTATCCCACTCTGCGGGGTTAGGCCGGTTTTCAAACTCTGTGACGATGGGAACTTTTCAACAGCAGCAAGAGAACAACGAACACATGTACACCACCGTCTTCGAGAAGGTTATTAATTTACAAGTCATTAGACGTGAAAAAAAAAAAATCATGGATATATTTGAATTTCTGAAATAATTCTTTTAGAAAATGAACTAAATGACATTATATTGGTTTGTTTAAATATTTTGATTATAGTATAGTGTTTTCAGTCAAGTGAAAAATTCATTTTTTTTAATTACTCTCTCTCTCTCTCTCTCTCTCTCTCTCTCTCTCTCTCTCTCTCTCTCTCTCTCTCTCTCTCTCTATTTTACTCCACTACTCTTTCTCTGCTAAACTTCCAATAAATCCCCAGACAAAACATAACAGTCTCTTTTTTTCCATTTATTCTAAAATTCTCTACCATATGTAACTTTAGAGCTACGTCAGTATGAGAATGGCATCCTTCAACACAAGAACTCAGTCCGCTGTCCTGAAGAAGGTTAAACAGACCGAGACGTTATAACGTCGAGATCACTACATATAATAAATATCCATCCAGTACTACATCCTGTGTTTGTCTACTTTTCTCCACATATATTACTATATAATAATATTGTAAATATCATTATATTTATATTACATATTTATGGTTATAGAAATTTGAAATTGCAACTAATAAAATATTATGAGCATTTGAAAAACTATGAAACATTATTGCATTCAATAAAAAATGTCACTTTTTTTTAATGAAATGCCATAACTATTGTCTGGGTACACCCTGTACTACCCAAGCAAACTGTAAAGTAAGTAAAGACGCACAATATAAAGCTGAAAAATTGCCCTACAAATGTGGTGGAAGGGTTGAGAAAATTATTCTGAATATAAATATCTGACAATAAAATTCGATTTAGTCCCCAAAAGTTTTACATCTTAAAAACAAATAAATCCCCAAGATGATTAAAGTCAGTTAATTGTTATGGTAAAAGGAAACATTAATTGAGGTTCAATTAATGTTCTAAATTGCTTTAGTTTGGATTGTTTTGCTTTTCGGCATATCAACTTCGGTATGTCATTTAATGCCGAAAAAGTTTTGAAATAAATGGATATTCATTTTTTAACCCATAACAGGTACTACCACTCTGGGTCAGAGTGGATCAGGAAGCAATGGCGATGATGAGGTGCTTTCACATTCCCCAGATCTCCAGAACTGGAACCTCACCATCAGATAGAATTTAACGTCATTCCTAGAATAATAAGAACCTCAGCCACCGCATTTTAACACATATATGATAAAAAGGTTGGGGGTTGCCATAGGGGCAATGGGGTTGGGGCAATCATATAGGTGCTAGGGCTTGACATGACCAACCTTCTCCAACCGCCCGTCTAGCCTAAGTAAGGGTCTAAGTGGAATCTTGCATGTCTTAGACTGCTCAGTCACCAGGATACCTTAAGCATCACGGGTCGCCACTCACGGTCAACAGGTGGCCCTATTTGGGGGTTCTCACCTCTTTCCAGAGGTGCAGTCGGCGTATTCTACAGCCCCACCGACAGGGCAAGTTTTAAATTGGTAAAATAAATAACTTCTTTGTCAATATTTTTGTTTTTGTTTTTACTTTGTTAAATTATAAAATAGATTTTTATTCAAAATAAAATATAATTCTCTTAGATGTTTCCTCGGTTCTTTCATCTTAATATCAAATCATCTATTGGGGTGGTTGGTGCTAAGGAGAATATTCAATTGATTCCCCACTCACTAAGGTCCAATAATAACATTAGTATATCCAATGATAAACTAACCATAAATTTATCCATCACACTTTTTATTGTATCAACAAACACAGATTGTGTCTTTTGTGGGAGACTTATATGTTAATAAACGTTATCGAGAAGTTAACGTTAACAGACCCTGGTGTCTAGAAATGTAAACAATTCGATTTTAAAAGTTTTGATTTTGCGTTGATCGGGAAAATCCATATTAAAAAATAATGGGGAAAAAGCCATAATTTTGGTTTCTGGCTGGAAAATTGTCATCTACTTTATACTGCTTAACAGAGAGATAACGATTTGTTTTAGGTTGGTTGCTAGGCTGCTTGGTTGCTTGGGGACTTGGTAAATCAACTCTTGTTGGGTTATTTAATGTCGAAGTCAGAGTGTTTTCGAGCAGCTGTATTTTTTCAAGTAACTATTCCTATTTAATAATAATAATCGTTCGTTTGCACACTGTTACATAGTTTGAAGTATTCTTATCTGATACGAATAATTTTCCCACAGAATACAAATAATTTAAATATTTTACAGTTATATGATTTCAAGTATTCGTATCATTTATTAATAATTTGCACACAGTTATATACTTTCATATCTAATACTAATATTCAAACATACCTATTTGACCCAGAGATGGGAACCTAAAAGGTACTATCACTACGGATGAGAGTGGATCTGGGAGTAATGGCAACGAAGTGGTACCTTATACTTCACAGAGCTCCAAAACAAGAGTCTCACACTGGATGAATTTTAGTGTCATACACAGCACACTCTTTTTGGGAGGTGTGGGTCTTACGGGATGTAGTCGGATCATTCTAAGCCCCACCGACAGGATCGGTTTGGTTTTCCCTAATCTGAGAGACACAAAGTAAATGTCCAGTTATCCTTGAGAGAACCAGCCAATGAATTATGATGGAATTGGGTTGTTATTACAAAAGTTGAAGAGTTCCAGCTTATATTCCATGCTTTCTTATGTACAACTCCCCATGTATTACAAGACAGGAACCTCGTTAGGAGCGAACTCACTATTCAGTAGCTGTAGGTCTGTTATGATACCACGAGAGAGATAGAAATAGAGACAATAAGATAGAGAAACACACATATATATATATATATATAGAGAGAGAGAGAGAGAGAGACAGACAGAGAGACAGAGAGAGACAGAGAGAGACAGAGACAGACAGACAGACAGAGACAGAGAGGGGGAGAGAGTGAGTGTGTGTGTGTGTGTCTGTGTCAGAGAGAGAGAGAGAGAGAGAGAGAGAGAGAGAGAGAGAGAGAGAGAGAGAGAGAGGGAGAGAGATGAAGTATTACACAGAATCAAAACCACATATTGCTACTAAAAGTTTGGACATTCTACAGTACTAGATTTTGAACGATTGTAGAACTCAGATTCTACTGA
>CM042147.1:96781521-96784021 GCA_023376005.1 Doryteuthis pealeii | reverse complement strand
CGGGTACTCCTACTACTCCATAAAGGAGTCACGCTTGTTTTGATATGTTTGTGTCGACTTATAACTCAGAAAAGAGATGCCATAGAGAATTAAAATCGCGCATGCACTTTAATATGTTTATAATAATGAAAGCCCAACATTTACTTTTTGATTATTACTGATTAGATGATATAATTCAATAATTAAAAATCAATCGATATGTGGAAGTCTTCATTAAGTAAATAAGTACATTATTTTTTTTACTGTAATCCAACATGCAACTAAGAACGGAATTTAATTTTTGTCATATAAGGACTTATTTCTTAGAACAAAAATATATTAATTTTTAATCATTTTTGAATAAATAAATTTTCACTACTTTAACACAACAAGACATTAAGAACTAAATTAAAATGTTTGTCATATGTAAAAAAAGAAAAACATAATAAAAAAATAAAATTATGTTTCAAAACACTCACGAGTTTAGGGTTACATTTTTAAATATTTCAAATGTAAACAAAATGTATAATGTGGTAAATTATTTTGCTCTTACCCATCTCTTAATTTTCTCTCTCTCTCTCTCTCTCTCTCTCTCTCTCTCTCTCTTTCTCTTTCTCTATCTCTCTCTCCCTGGTGTTCCAAAAAGCGTTTTAGTCCGATCATAACCCGTGTACTTCTGCTAGTTATGAAAAAAAAATCGATTCAGTTGAACTCCTTCAATAGATTTCATGTATATCCTGTTTCTATTGTTATTTACTAAGCTTTGATTTGTCTGGAACACATTACTTTAAATTGTTCTTTAGTGGTCCCCCATCTCAAAACTGAACAGGCTGATTGTTGTTTAACTTTGGTAGTTTGACGGGAACTAGTGATTTCAGTGTGACTTGAGCGTAAGTCAAAACTAAGCTTTAACACAAAACTAATGTTGCTTTTAATAAGGATAGAACTCACTACATAACAATAATCTATATGTGCTAACCATTACATCACGACGTGGTATCCTAAAGTTCGGTTCTAAGTAAATTCCATTGTCTGCACTTTCTACAGTGCATTAGAACACTTGTTAAATCCATAGTGTTTATGATATAAATTTTGGAAAGAAGATCCATCCCATTTTTGTTGTTGTTGTTGTTGCTGCTGCTACTGTTGTTGTTGTTGTTGTTGTTGTTATGATAACTTTAAAGTTATTGGTTAATTATTTAAGATATAGCTATACATTTAATCTATTATTCTAGACTTTGGGATTTCAATTCAATAACATTTAATATCATGTTTCCATTGAATCATTTTTCATTGTGTGACTCGAACAAATGAGTGTAGATGAGATCTATTTGAGAAACATTGTGATTTATGAGTTCAAAAAGAGTTCATCAGCATCAGAAGTAGCTATTAACTAATATCTTGAAATTGTTGTTTAAAAAGAAAAAGGTATCCGGAATTGGCACATACTCATCTACACGATGTCTCGGCAGCAATCTGTAATACATCATCAGTTTATGATATAAGTTGCTCAGCTGTTCATCCAATCATTTAGATTTAGAATTTTAGAAAAAAATCAAAGATTCAGTATTGATACTATTTGATCATGTTATTCGGTAATAATTTATCTGCGAGTCCAACCTGCTAATCTTTTGGCGTGACGCACGCAAATACAGAAGATGAAGGTAGGTTGGTAGTCACAACGGTATTAATATACAAATTGCAAAAGCCAGGTGTTTGAGCGTGAATAACAAGTTAGATTTAACATTTTAAATTCCAAAGGATGAAATTGCTGTGTCATTACTTTGATGTGTTTTTGTTTGACTCAAAAGGAAAAGTCGAAAATAACAAAGAAAGAAAATTAAACGGAAAAGGGCAAAAAAACAACAACAAAAATAACAAAAACAACAATAACAAAAATATATATGTGTGCAAAATTAAATTGTGTTTTTTTCTTCGCTGAGCTGCAACAAAAGGCGAAACGGCCCACTAAACACAGAGAAAAGTATTGAATGCAAACCGGTCGCTGACAAAGGAACTTGTTTCGAGAAGGCTATATAATAGGGGTGAGAGTTCACAAGAGCTTACACAACCATCAAAAAAACACACACACGCTTATGTACATCTATATATGCATTTCTCGATGCATACACGCATCAAACAGTCACATTATTTATGGTTGGAAAAACTTGAACTTAGTGAACAAATGCAACTTTGTATATATGCTAATATGGTAATTTTTATCTATAAGTTTTTATGCCGCAGAATATGTATGTATATATGCATATATACTTAACACTCAAAGTAACACACACACACACACACACACACATATATATATATATATATATATATACATACATGTTGGGTAAACATTTTTGGTCACAGTATTGACATGTAAGAGTAATAAAATCAAATTTCAAAGTGAAGAATCTTGTGTTGTTTTTAATCCAATATTTCGGGTGACTTCCACAAGTGACAAAGGCTTCTAAGGTAACCCAAAAGGTTTCCAAAAATATATGTGTAAGAAAACTACGTAGAT
>CM042147.1:96696521-96776521 GCA_023376005.1 Doryteuthis pealeii | reverse complement strand
TTTAAGAAAGGTGTCAACATTTGCACTTTTCACTTCAACATCTTTCGTTTATTTAAATGTTTTGAACAGGTCGTATGTGAACAACACATTATTAGTATCTATCATACTCAGTCGGACATTTTGATTGGTGTAAAATCTGATACGATATCTGAAAACTGATCTACATGATCCAGTGATTTTTTGTCTCCTGTTATAAATTAATTTATAAATGAAAACTAGTAAGTTCATCCTCTATGGATCCTGCTAAAATTTTATTCACCCGTTGTCTCCTCTAGATTTCACTCCATCAAGACTAATTCATAAGAGTCATGAGACAATTTGTTGATATACAAATGTCTCTCCGTAGAGGAAGTTTTCATCCACGATAAATTTATCGATGGTTCCCATGTGTGTATTTATCGACATGGCCAAATATATCCCAACCCCTGTGACGTCGTACTTTGACCTTTCCCTTTTTGTTACAAAGATGGATGTCCGCCCTCTAGGTTGGTATTCACCTAGACCAAGTTTAGCTCATACTCTTACCGCCTCCAGTCCAAATAGAAAAACACGGCCGATGGAAGAGGATATATGCTACACTTTAAACCTCGCTTGCAGACCAAGGTTTGTAGTCGTCACGCATCGTACCCTAGGCCTTTATGATCACATACTAATTTAATTTGAAACCTCAAGGTACTCAGTTATCTGAGGTTCCACCGAAAAAATGCAACAAGAGATAGTTTTTGTGGTAACAAAACTGTATGCTGGCGAGTAAAGACTTTACTCGGCGTCAATTTTTACCCGCTGAGGGAGAGCAAAGGCGGCTGCCACGTTAACTAAAAGCGAAAGTTAGAAATTAATAAATGTAAACAATTTTTAAAGCCATCGCAGTAGACGCATCACATCACTCTGGAAAATTTGCCCCAAACATTTGTTTGTGCACAAATCATCTGTTGTTAAGGAAACAATTGACTTTCTTTTACATTGCTGCTTCAATAGTACTTGAATAAATTATTTGTATTGTTCCTGTTTTGCGTTATACATTCTGTTTATTTTGTGCGGTCAGTACAATGTCTTCCCGACCATGACAATATTGATGAGGACAGTTCGCATCGATTAGTTGATCATAACATCAATTGCACTTAATGTTTGACAATTTCTTTTGTTTTTTTCTCTTATTATTATTATTATTATTATTATTATTATTATTATTATTATTATTATTATTACTTCTATTGAGTTTTTTCCCTCCAGCGTAAGCTGATGGCTTTTCATTGGAGTGACAAGTCTCCTCAAGTCTTCTTCCTGAAGAAATACACTTTTCTATGTCCTCGGCATTACAAAGAGATGGAAAAAAGTTTCATATTCACATTGAATCGATACTTTTCTGTGCCATATAACGGAGATGACTAATTAATGCTAGTTAAAATCCTCCATTCCTTTCTAAATAGAAATACCAACATAATCTTGGATAGCTTTACAACGGGAGCCTAACAGGTCGCTCTTTTATTATACCGATTTATTCTATTGATTTATTGATTTTAACGGCATGTCAACCCATTTAGGCTTATTCAATTCCGAGAGGTTAAGGAATTGCGTTCATATTTACATTTTTGTCTAGTTTTTATATGAATAATTTTTAAACAGATTTATTTGACCCAAAGTTAACAGTGATTCAGAGTGGACCTGAGACTAATAGCAATTAAGAGATACTCCACCATCCCTGGAGTTCCAGAACTGGCGCCTCACCATCGTATGCAGGTTAATGTCGTATCCAGAACTCCACTCTGGTGGAGGGTTACTCCTCTGCAGGGGGATACAGTGAGCGTATTCTAAGCCTCACCGACAGGGTGTATATTTTACTTATGTTTTTTAGTTGGTTTCTAACCCTACCTTCATTTTATGTGTGTGTGTGGGGGGGAATCCTGTCGTTCTAAGTGCATCGTTTAATTTTATTTTTATCTGTAATCTGTTCTGTTCCAGTTGTTTTTATTTTTTCGGGAATAGGGAGGTCGAATTGCGTGCGGTGTGATCGGGTCAGGATGATAATATGTGTAACCTTGGACAGTTGCAATCGGAGACAAAATCACGGTAAAAATCAGTGACTCACGAGTCAGTCGTATTATCGTTAAATTCTTATAACCCGCAGGTACACAGGGTGTGCTATATGTTGCAAACAAACCTGTTTGCTTAAAAGTCAGTAAATAGATAGATCGACACCATAAAGGAATGCTAAAACTGAAAT
Source organism: Doryteuthis pealeii (assembly GCA_023376005.1). Classification (NCBI taxonomy): domain Eukaryota; kingdom Metazoa; phylum Mollusca; class Cephalopoda; order Myopsida; family Loliginidae; genus Doryteuthis; species Doryteuthis pealeii. The sequence continues at coordinate 96,774,297 of CM042147.1, read as the reverse complement.
AAAATAAAATCTTTAAGATTTCATTCAAGTCAAATATTTTAAAATCTTGTTATTGACCACGTGATGCAAAACTAATGTAGCAATATTCTCGTAAACGCTGAGATGGGTTTTTTTCAGAATGTTGTATATTTTTCTGTTGTTAAGTGCTGGTTGGGATGCATTATTGTAAGAAGTCCAATATGATTTGGTTTTAAATTATTGTAAAATAAGTAACGAGTTTATTTTAAAATAAAGATAAAAGATCTGTGAAATCGAAGAATATCCGTTGTAACAAGAATCCATGACGATTCTGATGCTTCTAGTTAAAAAAGAATTAAAGATTCTAATTAGAATTCCATAATTATCTCTGATATAACAAAAATGTAACGACTACAACCCCCCCTCCACAAACACGCACGACATTATGATTCAATTGTAAATTATCCTGCGTTGCTTTATTTTTTAAGCTACAGCATTTTAGGCTATTGGGCTATTTAAAATTCTGCTATGATGTGCCGCTTTTCCAAGGTTACACACATACACACACGCACACACACACACACACACACACACACACACACACACATACATGCGCGCACACACATATATATATAATATAGTTGCAATATCAATAAATAAAATGCTCAACATTGGTAATAGATCATATATATCTACGTATCAGCTAGGAGTAGGCTGAGCTTTCTAGCCTTGGTAGGGCAATAATCTAGGAGAAGGAAAAAATCTTAATTCAAAACCAGAGGAATATTATTCTTGAGATCTATGGTACACTATTCAACCTTTCTTCCGTTCTCACCTTATACAAAATGTTTGTCTAGTTCTACACAAGCTTTACAACTATAAACAGATCACCTGTGTTGATAGTCATATTTTACTGTATTTAATTGAACATCGAGATTGACGGAAAAGTCTATCATATATATATATATATATATATATATATATGTGTGTGTGTGTGTGTGTGTGTGTTGTGTGTGTGTGTGTGTGTGTGTGTGATAAACTTTTCAGTCGATTTATATATATATATATGTACATATATATATATATAGAGAGAGAGAGAGAGAGACTCTCTCTCTCTCTCTCTCTCTCTCTCTCTCTCTCTCTCTCTCTCTCTCTCTCTCTCTCTCTCTCTCTCTCAGACAGACAGACAAACAGATAGACAGACAGACAGAGACAGAGAGACAGAGTATGAGAATGAGACTGAGAACTTACGATAACACCAGACTTTGTAGGTTTTCCGTCATATTCCGAGAATACCATCTTACAGTCAAACTCACTCTAAACGACTTAAGACCAAGAATGGGAATATAGAGTACCTCCAATAAGTGATCCCTTACTATTTTTTCATGAAAAGTTAATTTTCTTCAAAACCAAAAATACCAGAACTTTATAATTTCTAATATCATACAGTAAAAACATATATCATAAGGCAGTATTTATTAACAAACTATATAGTATAGAAACTCTGTTTACAAAAATATGAATAAATAGCCATCCCAAAATAAGTACAACTTATAAATATATTTATACAATTTCATTTTTGCTTATAGAAGTGTTGTCCTTTGTTGCCACGGATTTTTAATGCTGTAAATGTTTGTAATTAGCAATACCTAATAATATCCGTTTTGATTGAATTAAGCTCTATAAGAAATAACAAAATCTTTTAGTTTAGAAGAAAATTATCTTTTTATTTTAAAAAAGTGTACTTATTTATGGGCGATATTTTATGACAACTTACGACTAAAAATAACTACAGGACGCATATATAACAAATGACAATCTAATTGGAAGTTTATATACGATTTCAGTGTCAGGTTAAATGCGAGACGATAGACAGAAAGATGATAAATCTTTTGAATAATTCTACGAACTGTCACAAAAGAACAAAACATCACTTTTATTCGTCGCGTCTTTTTGCTTTCCTTTCCTATATTCTTTTTTTGTAACGTATTTACTAATGTTTTCGTTTTATCTGATATGCCCTTGAACGAAAAAAAAATCCAACAGCGGTCTGGTGTACAGGTACTATAACAGGTAAGGAAGGAGGAGACAACATTCCTTCGTCTGCACAGAATGGGGCCCATGTTTACACAGTGGATATAGATGGGGTTGAGCAGTTAGGCAACTCAAGGCTACTGGTTCAATTCTCACACGCATCAATACCCCGTGTAGAGATAAAAAGAAGTTTTTACATTGCAGAAATAAAAGGTTGAATGTATATACAAAATATGCAACATTTCTTCTGTGAATTTTTTATGTAATTTTCTTTAATAAGGAATTATAATTATTATACACTGATGAACAATTTGTATAAATCCCCTTGAGAAATACATGAATCAATCTGTTCACCCTAAAGCTATGCGTAAATAGTAGGGCAGACTTGGTTCTTTAGTAGGGCATCTGGTCTTGGAGAAGGAATGTTCTCAACAAACCAGCTTAAAATTGTTCTTTTATCGAATTCTGTCCGTGGCGAAGCGATTGGATAAATATACGCACTAATGTATAATTCACATCTTGAGAGATTATTTGTTATACCCAACTCAACTCTTCTGCTACGAGCAGGATGCGACACAAGGTCAATTTTTAAGCAGAGTGCAGCTAGTTTGAATTCAGAATTTTCCTTCTCCTAGATTAGATATACGGTCTAAATTGTTAAAAAGGTTATAAACGTTGGAACCAAATTGTAAATGTGTTTGTTCATTTATGTCATTATCGAGATCAAGTGACAATCTTTGCGACTATTGAGGTCGGCTGAGGAGACTTGCTGCACTCAGATTCCAGTGGAAATTGCTAGTTGTTACTGATGAGAAAAACCCAAAAAGCTTATAATAACCAAAAGAAAACTACAAATATCTGGGAATATTAGAAACGGGTACCATCAAGAAAAGGGAGATAAAAGAAAATGTAAGAAAAAAACGTCTCAGAAAAACAAGAGACTAAACTCGTAAGCAGAAATGTAATTAATAGGAACAAATACATTGGCATTCTTCCTTGTGAAATACTCTGGACCCTTCTTAAAATGAACAGGGGGAACTAAGACACATGGACCATATAACAAGACAATTGATGAGGATGCACCCGAGAAATAAGATACTCAAAAGAAGAAAGATGTCACTTTTGCATTGTGTATTGTGTAGATGCAACACTTCAAAGCACATGCAAAAAATAACAGAGAAAGTCTGATTAAAGCAGTCAGTAACAGCAATATCAACATAATTAATTTATGTCTAAGAAGGAGAAACTGAATTTCTTTTTATAACATCCATAATAAGAAATGATGTCAAAGCAAATCTGCGGGTTCACCACCATCAATGTTCATTATCCTTCACTCACAAGATAACAAAAAGGAAAACTGTTGACACTGTTATCCAACTAGTGATTGAAAAGGCACAGAAAGACTGATTGCCGCAGCCATTAATAGCAATATCAACAGAATTAATTTAAGGACAAGCAAGTAAATAACAATAAAAGAAACTCTTTAAAAACTTGGAAGAAAAACAACTTTATAGTTTCTTAGAGCGACAAATTCAGGAAATTTCACATGAGATAACCTGGACATGTCTAAGAAAGTGAAAGTGAATTTCTTTGTATAGCAGCACAAAATAATGCCATAAGAAGAAATTATCTCAAAGTAAATATGTGGGTTCACAGCCATCAATGTTAATTATCCTTCACTCACATGATAACAGAAAAGTCACCCGTACTGTTGACCCTGCTATCCTACAAGAGATGTAAATGAATGTATCTAAACATTCCATTGCTGCTTTATTAAGACAATTTGGTCTTCTTTTCCTGGAGGATTGCAATCAGAATGCTGACTGGCAAAAAAGAAGTTTATGCCATAGTTGAAGTATTAAAGAAACACTGTCTGATTGGGAGTAATTTAAGACTTGGTTTGGTTTGGTTTCATCGAATATCAACCATTGTTTGATTATTCTATGCTAAGGCCAGTCTTGTGGACGAGACAATTAGATCGTTTCAAATGACAATTTCTAGTTAATAATGATAAGTTTTCATACGATTATATACTTTCAATATTCCTATCTAATACAAATAATTTGCACACAGTTATATGGTGCAAATATCCGTATGTAATACTTATAATTTACAATCAGATCTATTTGACCCATAGATTAGGACACTTACAAGTGCTAACATTCTAAATAAGAGTGGAATGATAAAAAAAGACGCATAAAACTGCTAGAAATAGCTGAGCAAGGGAATATTTATCTTAGTTTACACATACACGCACACACACACACAACACACACACACACACACATATATATATATATATATAATATATATATATACACGTACAAACACACATATATATATAATATAATGTATATATATATATATGTGTGTGTGTGTGTGTGTGTGTGTATGTGTGTGGGTGTGTATGCGTGTTCATCAATTCGGAAAACCTTCCTGAACTCAGGAAATTTGACTGATTTTTAAAAATTGATTTCCTTAAAAAATTCTAAGATTTTTACAATATAAATACAAAGTTGAACGCCCTATCGCATGTGGCTTTAGAATGCACCGACTGCACCTCTGCAGAGGAGTAAGACTCCCCAATGGGGCAATCTGTTGGCCGTGGGTGGTGACCCGTGATGTTTAAGGATAGAACCCAGGTGATGAGCAGCCCATGACTTACAATACTCCACTTTGGCCCTATCTTGGGATAGACGGTCGATCGGAGAGGCCCCCTCCGATCAATCGGCTGGCCACGTCGAGCCCTAGCACCTATATGATTTTCCCAACCTTATTGCCCTTATGGCAAGCCCCAGCCCCTTTTTATCATATGGGTGCTAGAAGGTGGTGACTGAGGGTCTACATGTCCTGGGAATGACGTAAAACTCTATCTGAGGGTGAGGTTCCAGTTTTGGGGTTTGGGGAATGTGGAGCACCCCTTCATCACCATTGCTCCCTGGTCCACTCTGACCCGGAGTGGTAGTACCTGTTAGGGTCCCATCTATGGGTTAAATAGAAAAACATGAGTTGATAAACAAAATTGTATTATGCATTAAGAATGATTAAGATTATTTCACAACTTTGTCGGCATTAAATGACCCACTGAGGTTGATATGCCGTAAAACAATCTAATCCAAACCAAACCAAACAAAGTTGAAACGATTTCTGACTTTCCAACATACCAGTTATCTTTCCCTTGTTTTTATTTTCAAATGACATTGAAACTTGAGTACCACTCCTACTATTCAGGATTTTCCTCTTCCTTCTCGAAAAAAAATAAAATCAATGGAAACATGTACATGCATGTTGTAAAGTTAGATATCATTTCGATGTTGTGTCTATAATGTTGTTGAGGATTCGATTTGTTGTCGGTTCTATGTGGTTCAAGCTCGCTCGGGGTTGTGTTTAAACCCTAATATAGTTGGTTCTTCCTTCTTGTAGGCTGGTAAGCTGAAAGGGAATTTAGGAAAAGAAGCGAAAGGAACAAAGATGAGGATAACTTTAGAGTAAGACTTTTATTAATTGATTCACACTATTTCTTCGAAGGGAAATATTTTCCTGAGCAAGTCAATAGATGTTTCTCCTTCAAAGTCTTTGGGTAAAAGGGGTGAGATTCCTTTTTGGCGTGAGAAATTCGGTGTTTTTCTGCTCATGCCCCGAGGGCTCTTCCGGTCTCAGGCCTTCTGGGAGATTGTTATTCTTTGCATTTTTGATTTATTTTTTTATACTTAATTTAATTTTGTTTTACTTTTGTTTTATTTATCTTTATTTGCTTTAATTTTATTTTTTATTAATCACCACAGTGTAAACAGTGTTTCTTTCATACATAAAATCAATATTTTTTCAAAACTGGCAAATTATCTGAGTAAGTTTTCTGTATGCTAATGAAAATATATGAGCGAAAAACTGCTTTTCTATTTTTGTAGACGAAGAGGATCAGATGTGCCAAAAACATAATTAATGGGCACCACTATTCTATCTAAATGTAATTTAAAAAAATGATATACAGCATATTTCCATCAAGCACTCTGTCTATTCAGATACTAGACAAGAGGGCTAAGTGAGGATCAAACTCACAACAAAATAATACAAGACTGCTAAGCTAGATCGTTAATCATTACGCCAAGGCGAGACTAGGTGTCGATTTGTTTATAAAACCCCATTTATGCTGCAGTGGTATGAGATTTCAACAGCTTTACCTTTCATGGCATATGTTGTCAAGAGGGGCACTTGCTGTTTACGCTGCACTAAGCACACCAGCTTCAATGTGAGAACCGTCAATCTGATGATTTATGATTACCTTAGCAAAGGTCATAGACTAAGTCGAAAGAGGCTCGAAATGAACACAATGGAATACCGCTGCGACTGGTTTCGCTATTAATATTTATCGCTGCGCGTGGTTTGCTGTAATAGAAGCCGTCATGGCTGTAAGTCGATCGCTTTGTGACATTCCTTTCACGTCTTTTCTCCCAGTTTTATTTATTTTCATTTTTATTCTGTATTTTTCTTTCTACTTCCTAATCCTATCATACGCTTGTTCTTTGAGGTAATTTATATATTTACCTAAGCAATCAAAAGCGTGTGCATACATGTCACGTTTAGCGTCCTTTTTAGTCTTTACTCTATCTATCTATCTATTCCCTTCTATCTATCTATCTATCTCTCTATCTATCTATCTCTCTATCCATCCATCTATTTATTTATTTATCTATCTATCTATCTATCTATCTATCTATCTATCTATCTATCAAGATAGATAGATATATAGATAGATAGATAGAAGGGAGAGGGATAGATAGATAGATAGATAGATGTAAAATAACCAATAACACATTTCCATCAAGCACTTGGTGTATTCAAATATTAGACAAGAGCACTATGTGATGATCAAACTTACTACAAAATAATACAGACCTGTCAGACTAACTCGTCAATCATTGCGGTGGGGCAAGTTGAATTGTTGATTTGTTTATAAAATCCACTGTTCCCGCTGCCATAAGCACAACAGATTGATATATATATATAAATACGTAGATAGATAATTCTTACTCTATCTATCTATCTATCTATCTATCTATCTCATTATGTTTTTCTGTAAAGCTAGCTCGCTCACTATATTCACACCTCTCGTATTCTGCTTATATATATATATATATATATATATATATATATATATATATATATGTATGTGTGTGTGTGTATGTATATATATATATATATATATATATATATATATATATAGGTTTAGTTTAGTCAGCTATCCATTACATAAGAATCTCCCATATCCTGCAAAGTAGTTTTATCTAAATTTTTTATGCGATTCAGACAATTGTCCTTATTTTAGTTGTTCTATTCACAACGTGTTGGAAACAGTACTTTCTTTTTTTGTTGTTTTTTTTTTGTGTAGTTGGTATCGTCCGTGTCTTGGAATATCTCATATCAGTTAGTATACCTTCTCATGGCATTGTCTCTCTTTACGCCGAGTATGGTCCCAGGGATTGAACCTACAACATATAGGTGAACAGCAGAATGAGATAAATCTACTCTGTAGATTGAATAAAGAGTTTGGTTCGTAATTTACTAAAGGTTATCAACAATGAAAAAAGCAAAGATCAACTTGCATTTTCCTTGAAACAGTTATATATTTCACACCGGTGTCAAAAGTCGACGAATGAGTCTTTCAAATCGAACAGACCCTTCTTACTAGTAAGATCGATGCAGCATCTGTCAATTTCGATTTCCCACATTTATTCTTGTTCTGTATTAAAATAAAGGGCACCGAAAAGTCATCAGCATAACCAAGAAGGGAATTTACTTTCTTTTTTTTATTAAACTTTTATTCATTTTTTAGGTATTAAAGATACTAATTAACAACGCTATTGAATTGCAGGATGAATATAAGGAATAACAAATACGTTTCGTGGTTCTTTGTCATTGTCTTCTTGGTCAGGCCCAGAACTTTTCAGCATCCCCTTAAGATTAAATATTAAATGTCAGTCTTTAAGGCTATCAAATTAAATGTCTGTCTTTGAGCACGATCCATGATAAAAGATTTATTTTCCTACCTATTTGATAATATATATCTTACAGATAAGAATCTAATCTCTCTCTCTCTCTCTCTCTCTCTCTCTCTATATATATATATATATATATATATATATATATATATATATATATATATATATATATATACTCTTAATACAAGAGGAAAACTCAACAAGCCGTCAGTTGGCTAATATAAATTTATTTTGGCCGTTAACACCATAAATGAGCTCTGTTTCGTTAGATAGCCATTACGAAATAAATAGGTCAATATACCAGAAGGTAGAAAAAAAAAGAAAATCCCTTTTTTCCCTTTTTCACTTCCTTTTTTTTTACTACAAAAATACACCCACACAAAAACCATATAGGTAATGATAATAAAAACAATATAAACAGGAAGTTAAGATCAAAGTTTGAATTTGGTATCACAAACAGGAAATATGGTCATGAAACACCATTATATATATATATATATATATATATATATATATATATATATATATACAAAATAAAAATAATAAAGACAACAACTAATATCTATCAAAATTGTAATATCATATGAACTTCAAATCAGTTTTCATAAAGATTTATATCTCAATCTACACTATTACTTATTATTATTATCTTATAATTATAATAACCATTACCACGATCAAATTACCATTATTACTTATTTTAACATTTCTAAAATTATGAAACACATTATCACTATCTCTATTTTCGTTACAATTTATATAAGTATACATATTGTACTTACAATAAATAATCATAATCAATTAATATGAATTAAACAAAAGAATTACAAATCATTGATAACACATCATTCAATAAGTCACGGGCCTAACTAATAAAACAACAACTTTTAGGCAAAATTCGACTTTATTCAACAACATAGTCTCCTTCTAGAGTGATACACTGATTCCAACGCTTCTCTAAAAATTCCATGCCTTTTTTGTAGAACGATTTGTCTTTGGCCTGAAAATACGCCTCCGATATCTACGATTCCGATATCACTTCTTCATTGGTGCCAAATCTCTTTCCCTGGAGCATTCTTTTGAGGTCTGCAAACAACCAGTAGTCGCTGGGGCCAAATCTGGAGAATAGGGTGGATGCAGAAGCAATTCGAAGTGCAATTCATATAGTTTTGCCATTGTTGCGATCGACTTGTGATACGGTGCATTGTTTTGGTGAAAGAGCACATTGTTCTTCTTCATTTATGGCTTTTTTGTTTTGGCGATTTCTCCCTTCAAACGCACCAATAATACTATATAATATTTGCTATTGAGGGTTCTTCGTTTCCCAAGGTCATTGATAAACAAAATACCTTGCGCATCCCAAAATACGGAGGCCAAAACATTGCTTGCTGATGTTTACGTCTTTGGTCGCTTTGGACGGCTTTCACCTGCTGCTGTCCACTCAGCTGACTGCCGATTTTACTCGGGAGTGGTGGATCCATGTTTTATCCATTGTCACATATTTACGCAAAAAAACCTTTTTGTTGCGTTGATACTGTTGCAAACAACACTCTGAATCGTCGACACGTTGTTGTTTTTGATCGACTGTGAGCAAACGCGGCACCCACTTTGAACACAGCTTTCTCATTGAGAAATGTTCATGCAAAATGGTGAATACACTGCCGTCTGATATCTTCAACTCCTCTGATATCTTACACAACTTCAATTTACGATCGGCCAAAATGAATTTGGGGAGGTTTTTTTTTTTTTTGCGTTTTCCGGGACAACTGCCGAATTTGGGTGACCTGAGCATTCAGCATTATTTGTGTTTGTACGACCGCGTTTAAAGTCAGCATACCACCTCTTAAGCATTGTTTCCGACGGGTCAGAATCCGAATAACACTTATCAAGCCATTACTTGGCTTTTTTCCCATCAGAAATCAATGCTTTATCAACACACGAAATTGTTTTGAAAATTTGCAACAGTAGCTTCACTTAAATAACTGTAATTTGTAAACTAATAATCCGATTGGGCTCAAATTTTGATACGTGCCATTTAAAGGTTATTTCTTTATAAGAATTATATAGATTTCTTATTAGTAGCGCCATATATATGTCAGGCCTGGACCTTATTGAGAGATGTGTTCTATTACACTACTACTATCACTGTTCATATCGTTATAATTATAAATAATTTTCTCTTCTCTAGCTAATACAAATAATAACAACAACAATAAAAGCAACAACAACAAGCCGCGATTAGTTATTAATCATAATGTTCCAAACTAATTTAAAAAAAAGATAATTTCATATGGGAACACCGCAACTCTATAAAATCTTCATATATCGCCAAAAGAACAGTTGAAATAAATTTTAATAATTAAAGTGAGATAAATTATGACAAATAAAAAGATTATTAGTGTCGGTTTTTTCACACCTGCAGTAGCCGGTGGTGCACTGAAAGCTGAGTGACAGCAAGTCTCCTCAGGTCTCCAGGTCTCTTCTGAGTATTCTATACGATCCCAACAGTGCTGTAGTTTGGATGGTCTCAATTCTTCCGTTGATTTCCAATTCACCCAAATTCTTTTCTAGACTTTGGGGACCATTCCAAGGGCACCAATTACAATGGACACGACTTCATGTTCCACAGTTTTCTCAGTTCTCTGGCAAGGTACACGTATTTGTCTATCTTTTTGCTTCCTTTCACTTTCACTCGATGATCAACTCAAGTTCTCTTCCTCTTATTATTCAATACTAGGTCTGGTCTCCTGGCCGGGATTATGTGATCCGTCTGTATCTCAACGTCCCAGAGATTTTTATGTGTCTCACTCTCCAGGACAGATTCATGTTTGTGCATATACCATTTAGTTGTATGGTGAAAATTGAATTTCTTGGACAATTCCCAGTGGATCACCTTTCTCACTAAGTGGTGCCTAGTCTTGTACTCTCTTTGCGCTAGTTTACTGCATTCGCTTATTATATGATTAACCATTTCGTCTCTGTCTCCACACATTTTGCACTTGCTATTCTGCTCCGTCTTATCTATTTTTGCTTTTATATAATTTGTTCTTATGATATTATCTTGTGCAGCGATTACAAAAGATTCAGTTTCTCTCTTGAGATTTGCACTTCTTAGCCATGTCCATGTCTTATGATGTGATATCTCTTCAATTTGTCGCTTGTTTTCCATCCCATTTCTATTTACTAGTTTTTTATGTATTTCTGCTTGTCAATATGTTGCAGTTGCTTTTCCAGCATGCTGCAATTAGTCTTTGTTACTTTTATTAGTGTATTCTTCAATGCTCGGATTGTCGCATCTACACTAACTTCAATGTTAGCGATACCTCTTCACCCTTCATACCTTGGCACATATAGTCTGTCTACATCGTCTCTCGGGAGTAATGCCTTGTGAATTGTCAAAAGTTTTCTTTGGTCCATCGGTCGGAGCAACTCTCTGGTCAATTTTAGGAATCACTATAACTCTTAATATATATATATATATATATATATATATATATATATATATATATATATATATATGTCTGTGTGTGCCTGCACGGGTTATCATTTAACGTGGGGATACGGGCTCAATAACAGTCAGCGAGATGTAACAAAAAATAAAGTTTCATTTTTTTTCATGACGATATTTATTATAATCGATTTGCATATTTGTGGGCTGAAGTATTTTGATTAGACAATACTACAAAGAGAAAATTTGCATACCTGAGTTATTATAAAAACTAAAAGTTTAAAACACGGAATATTCAAATTTACACCCCACTCTCTTTACGTACGTACGTACGTACGTACGTATATATATATATATATATATATATATATATATATATATATATATATATACAATATAAAGAAAAAATAAATAAATATATATACAATATAAAGAAAAATGTAAATGAGTATACAAAGAAATATCTTAGGGGGGTGCCTTCAGTTATACTAATATATTATACTCTCGAGAACACACATAGAATTAGACATTTGTAAACTTCGTACATATATATATATATATATATATATATATATATATATATATATATATATATATGATTAATAGATATTGGTGAATAGATCCATCACTTTCCTTCTATCCGAGTCCTTATATTTACATACAAACAACTCGGGTCGGTGCGTGTGCACAATGGGGACCATGTCGTTACAAAAGCGGACCCACATTGACTACAAAATGTCATCAAGCATGAAATATGGGCACAGCACTGCACGAACGCACAAACATTTATACAGGGCCATAAAATTCGGTCGATAAGCCGGGTCAACTCAGCGCATAATGGTATGTAAACATTCCGTTCGCCCTCAGACTCACAATCGTTTGCTGGAGGTGGTAAATTTTGAATAGACCAGAAAAATACCTCATCAGTTGGGGTCAGACGATTTTGTGGACTCTCGCAACAAAAAAAAAAAGAAGAAAAAAAAGGAAAAAAAAAGAAACTTGGATATATTCACGTGAAGGTATTGTAATGAGATCGTTCGCATGCAGGTTATCATGTAGAGAATAACTTGGGGGTCCCAGATTGTAACTGATCCGCGAAGTAATCTACTTATGTACGTATGAATGAATAAATACATTATATATATATATATATATATATATATATATATATGGGGGGGTATACAGTACCGACCAAAATTAAGAAACAAAAATTAAAACTTCAATAACTCATGAAAACAAATTGTATTTACCTTAATTTTGGAAAATTGGTGTTTGAATAAAAAAAATTATGAATCATAGCTTTCCCCATATCATTTCAATTAACATGCAGATTTAAAGCACAACTGAACTGCTAATTATCTACTATATATATATATATATATATATATATATATATATATATATATATATATATATATAGAGAGAGAGAGAGAGAGAGAGAGAGAGAGAGAGGGGGAACTACACAAGGATGCTGCGTACTAGGTTGAATAAATCCTAAAAACAGCACCCTAAAAAACAGCAGTTGTTAGGCCACTTACTTCCTATCACGCAAATCATCCAAGTAAGACGAATAAAACACGCTGGATACTGCTTAAGTAGTAAGGACGAATTCATAAGTGACATTATCCTGTGGACACATGGACACACTAGATTGTGCCAACCAGTAGAAAAACTTAGATTGATCAGCACTGTGCCTATAGTGGATGTCGTGATGATGACTTGCCTGGAGCGATGACTGATCAGGACATGTGGCCAGAGAGAGTCATGGGAATCCGTGCTGTATATATATATATATATATATATATATATATATATATATATATATATGCGTGCAGTCTTGAACAAGTCGTGGAAACAGCATGCCACAAGGTAGCAACTGTATGGCCACCTGCCCCCTATCTCACAAACCATCCGAGTCAGACGGACTAGACATGCAGACACTGCTGGAGGAGCAAGGACGAACTCATAAGCGACGTTCTCCTGTGGGAGCCAACATATGGACATGCTTGTGTGGGCCGCCCAGCAAGGACCTACATTGACCAGCTATGTAAAGATGCTGGCTGCTGTGCCGAAGAACTCCCAGGGGCGATGAATGATAGGGAAGGTTGGCGAGAGATTGTCATGAATATCCGTGCTGCCTGCACGACATGATATATATATATATATATATATACTATTCTATCTGATAAGATACTCAGATACTTTCATATCACTGGGCATGATTTACTTCCTCGGGTCGTTGTCAATCATGCTCTGAATCTCATCAACAAATTCAGGAGTTTTTCTCTTATCAAAACGATCAAAGACGTACGTTAGTAAAAATCTTTGGAATCATCCAATTTTGTCGAATCCTCTAGAATTTAAATTGACGCGATAACACTCCTATACCTTCGTATTGGAGCTTCCGGCATTATTGTCAAGCAGTACAGCATGCTGTTTCAAAATTCCTGGAGGAGCGAATTGCAATTATGGTGCTACTTTTATTACAAACAATGCCCAACTGACTCTAGTTTACTACATAGGAGATAAAACTAGAAACATACTAAGCGTATGCGCGAAATTATTAACTTAAAATGGTGACCATTTGTCAATAGCCCCATATATATATATATATATATATATATATATATATTATATATAGTCATGTGTGTGTGTGTGTGTGTGTGTGTGTGTGTGTGTGTGGCGAGAGAGTGAGAGATAGACAGATTTAGAATTTTAAAAAGTTCTCCCTTTTTTCGTTATTGTGCTCAACATCAAGAGATAGAGCCACATACAGAACACAAAATAATAGGGTAAAAAGAAAAAGAAAACAAAAAAAATCAATAAAAACACTTTTGTCTTGTGGAAATTGATGAAAAAGAGAAAATCATTTGGAACAGGATCAAAATTTCTATTGTGTTGCAAGGGAATATCACTTTCTCCAAACAAATTTTCTACTGAATAAGAAGTTGAAATTAATGGGCAGATCCAGACACGACTAGAAATGAGAAAAAAAATGAAATTGTGGCTTGTTTAATTTAATATTTTGCAAGCGCTGATTGCAATTGCCGTGCCTCTAACATTTAGAGGGGGGGGGGTCAGAGTTAAATAGAAAAAAGTAATTAATTTGTTTTATTATACAGAAATTCAATGCAGAATTCAACGTAAATTCAACGCAGAAAAACAAGTATAATTATTCAATAAAACCATCCCAACCCCCAAGGGACAGACTGAACGCGGCCTCAGAAGCAAATGCATACTTGGCTCAGGTGGTTTTTGTTTCGATTTACTATTCGATCAGCGATAGAGCCATCGCCGAGTTCTTGATATTGTAGACCCCTCTCTCTCTTTCTCCCTCCCCCTTTCCTTGGTCTCGTTGAAAACACTGGTTCCCGAAATCACCGAAGTAAAGCATCGATAAACATGTTCAAAACCTAGATGGGTGACCATTTAAGCAACAGCAGCTACTGTAAGCGAAGTAATGTCAAAATTATTTGATTTATTAAATGACCCAAAAAGGGTTGATATGCCATAAAACAAAACAATTAGCCAACCAACTGTCGATAGCAAAGTTCTCTTTGCCATATTAGTTATACATTAATGACATTCTTTTGAAATTCTTCAGAAACTATCCATAAAGTCGGTATAGCTCAGTCTGTAGAGCATTCGCAAAAATAATCGTAAGGTTATCCAAATCCAAGCTGCGCTACTCATGCCCTGATTTGCGCAGCTTGGATTTGTGCGATAAAGTGGAGAGCTGATGTAGGTGTTGCGCCACATCTCAAACGCAAAAACCATCTCCCTGGTCTAGTACTAGTGAAAAGGGGATAGACTCCCTAGCTGTCTGGCTGATAATAGGTCACTCCACCGACTTTACTTTTCTATTCATATCAGAGTGGCATGACGCATTTTCTAAGAATTGTACCAAGATTCAGTAATATATGACTCGAGTATCAAACATGACTCGCTAATTTCTTCTAAGTTGGCTGCAGCAACAAAGAAATGTAGAAAAGTTCAAATTATTTTGTCGATCTTTAAACTACCTTACAATCTTGTAGATTGCTCGGACCTTAAAACCAGCCTCTTTCCCATTCTGCACAAGGTGACAATTTCCTTTTAAAAAGATAAAGCTATCACAGGGAGCTGTTTCTCGTATAAACCGTTTCTTTCTTCTCATCTTTTTTAAATAAAGTTGTTTGTAAAAGTCTGGTATATTTATACATGTGTAAGAAAGGTTCAAAGTTATATCTTTGATATACAAAACTCCGACGAAGGTTAACAGACAAAACATTTAATATATACAGCACATGGATATGACGAGATACAAAGTATATAGGTAAAAGGGTACATAAACAAGGAGTACATAAATAAAGATAAAGACACATTCATGAATGGCACAAGATAACATATAAAAGTACAGACATGAGACTAGGGATAGTCCATGCTGTATGAAGAACTTACAGTAATGTAAGTGGGACCAAAAACCCCAATGAGAAGGAGTAGACCGTGTCTACTCCATGTGGCTCGTAGTTACTGGGCAGGAAAAGAGGCCGAAAGGGTTTGAACCCGGCGCTTAAATACTATAGCCCCCTAGCGGGCACCAGCAAACTAAACCGGGCAGAAACTCTCCCAGGCAAATACAGAACTAACGCTACACATGTATTATAAAGCATAAGAGAAGGCGGGCTTAGCGTAAGTGTTATCGCCATAGCAAATGGAATTGTCGATCCGATTTCAAATCCTGGACGGGGCTATTTGCGTTTCACTTCACGCTTATGCCCCTAGGAAAGGCACGAATCTATCACTTCTCTCTCCAGTAAATAGTAGGATAGACTGTTCAACACAGTGTGGTTTTTAGGCGAGGTATTTTCTCATGCTCTATATCTCACTGTAAGAGGATACAATTTGTTAATGCTAACACACTCTCTTGGTAATCCTTATAAGTGACAGATGGTTATTTTCCTCTCGATATGCACTTAGACCCTCTCTATCACGGCCAGGTGATAGAACCTCTTAAAAGAGGGAATACATTTCCTCTCAACGGTCGTCTAAAAAAGGATTAGGAACCAATTTTTATTTTATTAGGATAATATTACCTCCCTAAGTCGGAAAAATAAATATTTATTCGAAATATTTAATATAATATCAATTTTATGGGTCATCCGAGCAAACTAATCGTCGTCTTCCGTACACTTCACGTGTAAACAAGTATATATATATATAATTATATATATATATATAATATATATATATATTAATTCCAACGTTTGACTAGCAGCGTTCTGTTTTTACAACGGTCTTTTTCCCGTCTATATTTTTTGTTGATGCCCGACCCACGTGCGGTTGATACATTATAATGCAATAGGGTCTCATATAGTTGAGAATAGGCCGAGTGTTGCTTTTTAAACCGTCAAGAGAATTGGGCCCCCGAAACGGTTTGCACACTTTTCTCTTCTGATGAGCCTTTTCAGTTGTAAACGTCGTTTGTTTTTTTTCATTATATCTTATTATATATATATATATATATATATATATATATATATATATATATATATGTGTGTGTGTGTGTGTGTGTGTGTGTGCTAAATAAATTATAAAAACAAATTATTATCCTAAGAATAATCTTCTGTTTCTACTTATACAGAACGGTCCTTAACTTAATTTTTTGTCTGAATGCTTGAGATGAGGCTTGATAATTTGTATTATTTAGATTTTTCGGACGGGTGTGTTCATCATTATTGTTATATACAAAATTTTCAGCTGATGTGCTCTCCGGCCTTCTTCGGGTGTTTCTTGTCGGAATCTTCCCGTTGAACTCGGTAGCCTTCACTGAACTGATCTAATTCCGTTAACCATAACTGGGTACAACTGTTATGTTAATATTCTATCTTATTTTTGCCTGATGTCAGGATTGAACCTGCAACCTACAAATGATTGTCACTTAGAAATGTATTGACTCAAACCTTATATCTGTTGCGCTATGTGTCCACAATCCTATATGAATGATAGAATCAATATGGTTGCCCGTATAATATAATAGTAACAATGGGATTTACCGCATAATAGAAACATTGGAATAGACCGCATGCCACAACAGAAATTATGAGGTTTACTGTATAATTTTTGTTGATAAACAATGGTATGATCCGCATCATCATCATGAACAACATGCCGCGCTAGTAGCACGGATATCCATGACAATCTATCGCCAACCGTCCCTGCCATTCACTGTCCTCTGCGCAGCATCCAGTATCCGCGCAGAGTTTGTCAATGCAGGTCTTGGCTGGAGGGCCTACACTGGCATGCTCATGTGCTGGTTTCCATAGGAGAACGTCACTTATGAGTTCCCCCTTGCTTCTCCAGCAGTGTCTAGCATATCTTGTTTGTCTCACTCAGATGGTTTATGAGATAGGGGGGTAGTGATCGTACAGCTACTTCCTTGTGGTGTGTTCCTTCCACGGTTTGTTTAAGATCACACGCAGCATTCTTGTGCAGTGGCTTATTCTCTTGATGCTTCATTAGGGCTCAAGTGGTGCAGCCATACACTAGTATGCGTGCATTAGCTTCGATTTCTGTGGATGAAATATTACTACCTATGTTTGTGGATTATTCTACTGGCTTTAGAGGTTTACCGTTGAGTGCGGAGTTGTCTCCTTTCTTTTTAAAACACATGAACTCAGTTTAATCATTTACATACAGGCCGAAGTTTCGTTTTACTTCTCCAGGCTATGTAGCAGGGATTTGGCTTGTGCAAAGAAGTGCCAGATCATCTACGTAGTCCGCATCCGTAATAATCAGTGCAGGATATCGCCTGCTTCTTGCCTTTTTTGGTGAGGCCTTGTTCTTTTATGTAATCTAATGATGTTCGGGGTACATAGTCATAAATATATATGGTGCAAACGCATTTCCTTGTAGGACTCCAGTGACTATGTCAAAGAAGTCAGTGTCACCATGAAGTGAGCGTACCATTGCTTTAGTGTTTTTGTAGAGCATCATTATAGCCGTAACTGTTTCTTTGGGGAGACCGTATGCTAGTAGTATTTGCTCCATTTTCCCTCCATTTTGTATGGAGTCAAATGCCTTAGAGAAATCTACAAATAGCAGATTTGCCTCAAGATTATTTGCTCAAACGCCTTCGACAGAATCTGAGAAGTTGTGGATCGATTTCTGCGGAATCCGTTTTTTTTTTTCTATTTCTGGTCGGATGTGATTAAGAAGAAGAGGATTATATATCTTAGTAGCTATATCAGTAAGAGTTATGCCTCTGTGTAGGTATTAGTGATTTCGAGGTCGCCTTTTTTGGTCAAAGGGATGCAACATTTCGTCCATTTATCTATTTTATTTCTTTATATACTGGATTGCATAGCCTAAGCTGCATGTCATCGAATTTCCTCATTTTCTATACCTCAGGGGGTATTTCGTCGTGGCCTGCAGCTTTTCTATTTTTCAGTCTTCTTAAGACTTCGCAGAGTTCTATCGTAAAGTCTCCTAGCAGGATGTTTTGGTGGTTATCTGCGATTTTATATCATATCGCATAGATTTAGTGGTTTTCCTTTGTTTCTACGGAGACTTAGGCGTAACATAGCTTTCACTATTCTGTGATCGGGGGATACTCCTTCAAAAGAGGAGTATGCTTCGCAGTTCATTGCGCTGTTTATCCACTTTTTATTGTATTTTTTTGTGTTATTTGTATAAGTCCATAATTTGCATTTTCGTTTTTTGAACTCTGTATTTAAACAGCATAATACAATAGAGACAATGGTGTTTAGCACATATTGCAATAGAAAAAATGACATAGACCGCATACTACAATAGCACTAAAAATACGTATTGACAATTATTTTAAACCGGTAAACATTTTATTATCTTAAACAGATATATTTGATTAATAGATGGAACCCTACCAATCTGGAAAAATTACAATAAATGGGTGACTTCACTCACGTACACACCATTATTTTTTTTTTTCAATTAATCAATTCATCATCCGAGGAATTAAAAATCATTACGAAGGATACGCACACTGGCACAATCTCAATTGCAAAATGAATTTTAGATGACATCGTTTTAATTTCCCTCGGCTGTTCGCGTTTACGACGAGCAGATAATGGAAAATCAGTCGGTAGGAGAGATAACTCCTCCCTAACGAGCGATTACACTCTTTACTAAAAGTGGGGTCAACGACCAACATGATCAAGAAGAAATAAAACAAGCTGCCTGCATGAACATGCACGTGTATTCTGTTGATGTCTAATCCATAATTTTTCAGTACAATGGTCGGTGAAAAATAAAAACAAATATTGTTGAGTTGAAAAATACATTTAAATGTTTTGTATTATCATTTATTGTTCCTAAAATTTGGGGTTATAACAAAGTTTTACGACGATCAGGATGAGATCTAAAAAAAAATATCATGTCAAAATCTTCCAGGAAAACTTCGCTGAGATCCTAGCCTATTTCTGAATCGAATTTCCTCATTTTTCATACCTCAGGGGGTTTTTCGTTGTGGCCTGCAGCTTTTATATTTTTAGTCTTCTTAGGACTTCGTTCAGTTCTTCTATTGTAAAGTCTCTTAGCATGATGTTTTGGCGGTTATCTGCGATTTTGGGGTATTATTTTCTATGATTTTAGGGGGTTTTCCAGCAGTTTCCGGAAGTGGTCTTTTCACTTCTGAAATCTATAGTTTTGGCCGGTTGCCTTTTCCTAACACTAATTTCATTTACAGTTTGTCATGCTAATCGTGACTGTTTGTCTGCTACCGAATGTCTAATTTTATTTGTTTCGCTAGATATATTAATGGACAGTGTTATCTTATATTTGGTGTTTACAGCAAATGGCAAGAATTTTTTTTCAAATGAATGGCATCTCTGCCGATGAAACAATTCAAAAGTTGAAACAGATTTTCAGTTGATTTAGAATCCGACAGATATTATTTTCTGATAATGGCATTGCTTTCTCTTTTTCATTGCATTTTCAAATTTCTTAATGGCATCCAGCATATTAGAACATCAACTTTTCTTTCACAATTAGATGAACAGGTGGAGCGTTTTGAAGAGACTTTTATTTTGTTCCTAATATTTTGTGTTATAACATCGTTATAACCTGTTAATTAATTCAAAGGAGGTCATTTATAAGAGAATTTCCAAAGAAACTTAAAGGTTTTTAAACTTCATTTGCTAATAATCAAACGTGTGTTATTTTAGTCGTATTGGGTCATTGATGTGAAAGTAATACAAAGAGGGAATTTATGCGAGAGAGAAATATACGAAAACAAAAAGACGATGAAAAAGAAAGTAGGAAAAGAAAAGAGAAGGAAAGAGAATAGAAAAGAGAAATTAAATGATAGATAAACAAAAAGGAAAGAATGAAAAATGTGAATTTTATGTCATGTTTGGTTTTGTTTGATTTTGTTAATTTATCTAACAGCATATCAATTCCTTATGGGTTATTTAATGCCGAAACTAGATTCACTTGCAAATACTTGATTCCTTATTTATTTTTGTTTTGTTTTATTTATTTTATTTATAATTACCAGTGATTAAAGATTAAATGCTCCACTTTTCCTCAGAAATGTCAACTGATTTTTTCCGGATATTTGTATTTACATTTAACCCCCGGATGTAACTTTCAAAACAAGATTTAACAAATTCGAAAAAGATTACACCTTGAATTATAATGATTTCTATTCTATCAATCAATTATTTTTGTTAATGTCATCATTCAAGAACTATAAAAAAAAGTAATGAATTCAACTGAAACAGTTTGAAAATATATACTTATTTCGGAAATGAATACAGGAAAACGTTTCGCGCTCAGCAGTCTAGCTATTTACCTTACCTCACACAGTTTTGACCCAAGATGCAGCTGTTGTTGATTTTGGACATCCTGCATATTTGTGTCTTTAGTCTTTCCTCAAATTTACACCATATTGCATCTCAAATTGTTATATCATTTTGTTGTAGAAATAGATTATGGAATATTAAACTTAAGTTAAGTGTTCATTACAATGTATATAAATTCACTGAGCCTCCATAAAGTGATAGATGATACAATTGAAATATATATACATTAAACTTCACGAATAAAACATTTTGTACGGAATATCTTTTTTATTTTGTAAATAATGCGTACGTTGCTTACGAATACACCCAACGGATATATAAAACTATGTGGATAAGTAAGAGAAGACTAGATCATCGGATTTTATATTATCTTATTAATGACAATTTTAATAAATGTTTTCTTTTTATTTAAGCTCTTAGTTTTGAAAATCATAGAAAATGAAAAACAAAACAATCATGGTCTCCAATTATATAAGACATATTTTCACACTCGTACTACTAACAGGTACTACCACTCGGAGCTATAGTTGGCCTAGAAATAATAGTAACAAAGTAATAGTAACTTTACTCTACCCCCAAATCTTCAGAACTGGATCCTTACCACCGGATGCAGTTTAGTATCCTCCAGGACGTACTGAAAAGTATTGTTTTTAACTTTAGTGTATCTGTATTGCTATATTTGCCAGTTCAACACATAATCAGGGGAAGTCTTCTCTCTTAAGGAGACTTGTTAGGTGTAATTGTAACACAGCACATCTCGCTGACCGTTGTACGCGGTAACCTGTTGTTGATATCTCGTCAGGACTGTTCAAGGTTAATAATAATTGAAAATAAATCTGGTACTCTAATGCATACTACCACTCCTTGTCTTATGGAAGGTATTGTTCATAAGTATTTGAACAAGCACAGAATCTGTTTTAATAACTAAGATTTATAGGATATTAAAAAAAATGAGTAGACGAGATGAAGGTTAACTTATCAGTTTTGAAACTCTTCCAAATAGTAATGTGATTTCACCTGTCGCCTGGGGCGTTATAATACACCGACTACATCTCTGCAGAGGGGTAAGACTCCCTCAATGGGGCCACCTATTAGTCGAGGGTGGCGACCCGTGATGTTTAAGGATGAAACCTGGGTGGCTGAGTAGTCCATGACATGTAACGCTCCACTTTAGCCCGTACTTGGGCTAGACGGGCGTTGGAGAGGCCCCCTCCAATCAACCGTCAGACCATAGCTCCTATATGATTGCCCCAAACCTATTACCCTTATGGCAAACTCCAGCCCTTTTTATCATATGTGTGATAGAAAGCAGTGGCTGATGATCATCATGTCCTGGGAATGACGTTAAACTCTATCTGATGATGAGGTTCCAGTTCTAAGGTTTGGGGAATGTGGAGCACCCCTTCATCTCCATTGTTCCCTGGTCCACTCTGTCCCGGAATGGTAGTACCTGTTTGGGTCCCATCTATAGGTTAAATTAAAAAAATATGAGTTTATAAACAAAATTGATTATCTATTAAGAATTAATTTATTTCAAAACTTTGTCGGCATTAAATAACCAACTGAGGTTGATATGCCGTAGAACAAAACAAACCAAAACAAACATTTACAATCGTTTACGACTCGTTTTGTATTTAATGATTTTGATGGTTTTTTTTTGTCTTTTCCCATGAATTTAGCATTAAAAACACAAAACATGACTAGATGCGCAACTTGTCGTATTAATTGTTATGATTAATATTTTGCTTTTGTTTTTAATTCTAAATCCAAAAAAATTAGCCTGTTTGTTCAAATATTTTTGCGTACTATTATATCAACAAAGTCTACCACCCCTTTCTCTGGAGTAATACATATAGTACAAAGGTATACATGTGCGTATAAGTAAATACATACATAAAAAATCTCTATGAAAGTATAAGTATGCTGTGACTAAGTACAGAATCATTCGAAGAATACGCTTCAGCAGAGTCCGTGTTCCAGGAACAATAGACTTCCATAGAAAGTTGAGAACAATAAGAGACGAATATATAAACATCAAGGCTGATAGAATCGAAATAAATTGCAATAATAATAATAATAAATAAATGTAAGATTGATTTGCACTTATTGACATACTAAGAGGGATAACCGACTTTATCCGGGAAAAATAACTTCACATATTTACTTTAACTGATTACCCAACAAATAAAAAAGGGTTATTTCTACTATTTTCACCGGGAAAAGTAGGTATTTCTGAAAAAAAGCATTTTGATATAAAAATTGATTCCAATGTTTATAACCGGTGACTTGTATTTTTTCGTGACCTTAAATACTCTCTTATGCCAATCTTACATAGCTTATATATATATATATATATATATATATATATATATATATATATATGTATATGTATGTATGTGTGTGTGTGTGTGTGTGTGTGTGTGTGTGTGTGTGTGTGTGTTAGCAATTGGTTATTGACAGTTAAAACCTTGGGAAAGGTATAAACCCAACTATCCTCCCTCCAGCTATGGGTAAAAGTCGGGAAGACGGGACTATTTTACCTTGGTTAAGCGACCAGTCTAGAAGAAGGAAAACTCTAAATCAAACCTGTTAAACTCTGCTTAAGATATTTATCTTGTGTCGTGTGGAGTGGTTGGTATATATATATATATATATATATATATATATATATATATATATATATATATATATATATATATATATATATATATATATATATATATATATATATTGTTATAGTCTTATTATATGATGATGTCATACGATAGCCTAGATGCTGGCCATTATATATATATATATATATATATATATATATATATATATATATGATGGCCACCATCTCGGCTATCGTATGACATCATTATATAACAATACTATGATATGAAGCTATGAAGCTGACATATGTGCCTGAAGATTTTTTATTGTGATGAATGATGGTACACTGATCCAATTCCACTCACTGAGTCAGCCTTCACACTTAGATATTGTTTATGTTGCAGCGTTTCCTTTTCTTAGACGTATGCTGTAACAAAAGCTATGAATCCATCACTCACGGTTCTATATCAGTGTATCCTTCTCATAAATGGATGATATATAAAATTCTAGTATCCATAATCAATGAATATGGTACAAGGCTCTTGACCCTTCATATATCATTATTTTATCATTCCAGATGTCTAGCCACACTTCTCGCCAGGTAAATCTGGTACAATAAACACTTTAGTCTCCGATCACTTGATTATATATATATATATATTTATCATGTTGTATGAAGAGTGCTACTAGTACCATGTAACTCAGTACTACCTGCTGCATAATCAAGTGATCGATACAAACACATACACCATAACTAACGCTGTAAAATAGAATATTTGACGTCACATTTCAAAACCGTTCTTCTTTCAAACTTCAAAATTTTTTAAACTGAATAACACATAACTACCACTCGCTTTTCTCGTTATTCTGTGATAAATAATTTATTATCACCTTCCATATACCAACAAATGCCCTGAAGATGATCTAATTAATAGATCGAAACACTGCAGCCTCGGCCAATAAACTCGCCACTTAACCCATTTAAACCTGTGTTTTTTTTCCTTTTTCCTAATATACTTCATATATATATATATATATATATATATATATATATATATATATATATATATATATATCGCGTTCAAAAAAGATGCAACCGTCTATTTCGGAACTTGTTTTTAAATTTTAAAAACTTTTTTGTTGCTCTGAAAACAGTAGCTGTATTCAGCCTCATTTGCAAACTTGGCATTCCAAGAGATTTTCTAAGTAAGCTAAATGCTATCATCTTGAGAATTTCAACACCCTCAATTTCATGGTGTTTGTCAACCCAACGTAATATTGTCAATTGGTTGGTAAGTCTAAACTGACAGTAAGTCGTTTCTCGCACTTCTTCAAGATTGTATACGCGAAATAGATCGTCATTGGAAAACGTCATAGATGAAACAGCACTAAGGAATAGATGCTCGATTGAGGCTTATGCATGATGCACTTATTTAAATAAGCAAAATCTAGATGCATGAAATTTACGTTAAATACATGACATTTATGTGCGCGTAATATTTTTTCTTTTATTTGCATATCTTATAAAACAGGTTTAAGTGTTATAATATTTGATTGAACACAATTTGATGAAGAATTAATTAAAAAGAATTTTCTATTTTGTATCATTTACACCGTCTCCCTCAAAGACAGTGAACAAAGCAAGGAGATGTTTTCTTACAGAGAAGCTTATTTCACCTGAAGAAGGCCGGAGAAGGTATAATGTTCTGACATTAATCTGGTGTACATAATGTTCTTTTTGCGTTATATTATGCAAATATTCAGTACTAGCATGGCCTATGGATATATCACAGTATGATAATCAGAATTTGCATTTTTGCATTTTATCTCGGACGATTTGGAAAGTCTCATTTTTAACCAAGATGATAACGGTCATACAATTAAGGAACACGAGTTTAATATACCGATACTGCCGAGTTACTTTATGACAATATTCTAAGATTTTGTTGAATATATTCTACCCAATTCTCCTGGGAATTTAGAAGGGTTGGGTTCTGCTACTTTGCAAATAGAAACATGTTAAATCACGAATTATATTAATATTTGTAAATATTCATGTTAACACATTTTATTTGTTCAAGTACTTGTGTACATTTATATCAACAAAATCTAGCCTAGCCTTTCTCTGGAGCAAATTATAAAGGTTTATGTATGCCTATTAAGTAAATACATAAATAACGTATGAATATGTTATGACTAAGAACAGAATCATTCAGCACAGTCAATATTGAATACCCAGAAGCGCCAGTTGTCTCGAATGATACAGATTAACAATAAAATGATTCCGTATTGATTGTGAGGAAATAAAGAGAAGAAAAAGAACTTGATCAAAAAAGAAAGAAAAGGAAAAAAGAGAGAGGAAGTGATAACGCTATACATCAGACACTTATCGCCTCCTTTAATGGGAAAGAATGGAATGGAAGGAGAAAGAAATGTGGAAAAGAATAAGGACAGAGAGAGAGAGAGAGAGAGAGAGAGAGAGAGAGAGAGAGAGAGAGAGAGAGAGAGAGAGTGTGTGTGTGTGTGTGTGTGTGTGTGTGTTTCTCTATGTGTGGGAGAGTGAGGAGAGAGAAAGAGAGAGTGAGAGAAAGAGATAGAGAGAGATAGAGAGAGAGACTGAATAGATAGGTATTACTAAGAGAAAGAAATAAACGGCGCTTTTGTAAATACTTCTAAACCAAGTAATAAATAAAGGGAGCAATTGATTTAATTTAGAATTTCCACTGGTACTTATAGTTCAAAATATTTTTAATATGTTTGTACGACATGCAATAAAAAATCAAGTAGACATCAAATCAAATAATTATATATTTGTTGTTGTTTCCACATGATAAAGACAAGAGAAATTAATTCTCTACGAAACCAGCTCTTACTACACAAGCTGGAAATTCTAAATATTCACTGAGACTTCTACCCCCTGACAATCTCCTACGGAGGGAATGTCATTCCCAATTCAAGTAATTAATGTCAGAAAACTTGTAAACTTGCTGAAACTCTTGACATCAAGGGACCCTTGACAGTGTCTTATCTGATAGTCTCTCTCTTGGAGATGCTATTGCTATAAACGACCATGTAGTTTTAACATCACCACACAAGGAAAGGAAATTCTACAAAAAAGAAATTAATCCATGGAAGAGTTATAAACAGATAGACTGTTGTTACAAGGATCTTGTGCCCTTACTTTCAATTGAGAATTTTTTATCGTAGGTCAACCATCTTCTTTCTCGGGGCTAGATATGGGGAATCTTTTTAGGAACGACACGTTAGTGATAATCTTCTGAAAAAGAAAAGTCCCTCATGTGTAGAATCCGTTTCTCGTATTGGCAACATTTATGTCAATGTAAACTTCCTTTCATTTATTCTCATTATTATTACTAAAATCGCTATCTTGTAATTTCTTATTTATTAAATTGATATTAAAATTATTTGAAAAATAACCCAATTGCAATAGCGATGAAACGTTGACAGACCTTTTAAGCTGACTGTCCATAGAAGTTAAATTCAGAATTTATTTAGGAATGGCGCGTTTGTGAACAATTGATATTGCTTCCAACATCTCATTCTTGGAAAAGAATTGTTAGCAACACGCATAAAAGAAAGAATGTGACAAATATACCACGTCTCCTAGCGACAAAGACCTAGACGACAAAAATGTTTTATCTCTCTAAACTTGTCCGCCCAGCATCTTGTGAGAAACACCGTTGGCTTATGTTGGATTCATCCGCTGTGTTTCACATCCACCACGCTGCTGTACTGCTACCCATGGTTTCCGGTATTACATGCTCTTATGGCATGTAAGATACTGTCTTGAACTGCTGTCAAATGGCCAAAAAGGAAGGGGGTACTTCAAGATTTCTAAGTTTTAACTTGGTATAAGTCCACATGTCCTTTCCCATATTATACAGCAAATATCCCAAGGTCTAGGTGTTTTTCCTTTTTTAGACAAAAGAACATAATTAACAAAATTGGTTAAACACACTTTAATATTATTTGGGATGTTTGGCCACCATTTGCATAGATTATAGATTAGCATCAAGTAGTTGGAGATACCGACTATGAATTAAATATCTTTCACAAAAAGTAGCATTTTAGTTTTTACTAATTTGGCGGTTGAGCATTAATAGACTTTTTAAGTTGTTATAACACATCTACCAAAATGAATAAATAGGTTGGTTGGCCGATTGGTTGGTTGGTTGGTTGGTTGGTTGGTTAATTTTACGACATATAAAACCTCGTTTTATCTAATTCCGAAGTCAGTATTTTTTCAGGCAGTTATATGGTTTTAACTATTTGATGATAACCATTTGTAAACAATTTTTGCTTGAAGTAACAGATAAAAGATTTGTACACAATTACACTGGACACCTTTTATTTGGGGGGGGGGGAGAAGAGAGGTTGTCTTAATCTTCTGTATAAAGTTGCAGTCAGCGTATTCTAGGCTTCACTGACAGGGTGGCCCATTGTCAGATAACATTATCTAAATTATTTATAAATATAGATTATTTGCATTTACTTGAGTTTTAAAATGAGATCAGTCACTGAAAGGAAGGAAATGCGAGATTATAGGGGTGTCATTAACCGGGAAAAGGGGGGATAAACTTTAATGGATGATGAATAAATGCTATTAGATATTTAATACAAGCGTACGCCTAACAAAGAAGTGAAAGAAAATGGATACTGATTCTCTTTATTATGATGTCCATTACCAATTTATAATGATTCACTCCAGAATTCTTATCGGTATCGCCTCCATTACTGTTTGTTTTGGTTTGGTTTGGTTTGGTTTATTTGTTTAACAGAATTATGCGTTATTTAATGCCAACAATTAAACAAAAAAGGTTTAGCAATCTTCTATTGCATTTTATTGCTCTTTTTTGTCTATAATCATTTGTTTGCACAAAGTTAAATGATATCAATTATTGAAATAATCCAAAAATTATGTTTCAAATAACTATTTCTATTTAATAACCATTTGGTTGTACACAGTTACATATTTCCAAGTATTCCAATCTAATATTAATAATTTTCTTATACTTATATGCTTTCAAATATTTCAAACTATTATATGGTTTCAAGAAACTAATGATAAATCTATGTTTGATGCAATCACACTTGGTTTCATTTTTCAAATTTTCCTATTACTATTTTCTATCTATTCCTATCTAATACTTTAATAATTTAGGTTTGGTTTATTTGATGGCAAATGAGTAATTTAATTTCAAAATTTTATTCATTTGTAAAAAGCTTGATTATAATCACAACTATTTTTAATCTTCCACTGCATTTTATATTGCACTTTTTATTGTCTCTAATCGTTTATTTGCACAAAGTTATATTCCTATCTAATAAAAATATTTTTACACGGCTGTATGGCTTCGGCTATTTCTATCTAATACTAATAATTCATACACAATTATGTGGTTTAAAGTAATTATTACTAGCTAATAATTATCATTTTTAACCTATTTAATGATAATCACTTGGTTGCATAAAATATGGATTCTTGTATTTCTAACAAACATAAATCATTTACAAAGAGCCCTATAATACTTCGCTTGGGCAGAGGGTTTCAGTTTATGGAACGATGCCCCGGCTCAGCACTACAGTCGTTCTATCGGAATGATACCAAATATGATACTATAGTGTCTGAGGATTATTCTATGCTGGTCGTAGCACAGATTATAATACTATAGTGTCCTGAAGGAGAGCTGGTTCTATGCTTACTCATCAACTCGGCTGAAATAAGATTAAATTACCAAAAGCTGTCAACGGGGTCAATCAAACAAAACAAACAGGAATGCCTTTTGATGATAATGTACAAAATATATACATTTATTTTTTTATACAATGCTTAATATTTTTGTATAATGTCACAAGAGCGAGGTAATTGTTTTGTCAGTTGACTGGCGATCTACAGCTAGTTGTTTTTGGTTAACTAATCAATTTGGTACCGAGTGGCAAGATGTCAGAGTGTATCGGCAAAGTTGTAACAAGAGCCCCGAGCTATGGCGAGCTCTCTGGTTTTGGTATCTTTGACCGGCGGGCGTTCTCCACTTTTCTCTCTTCTTCGGTCTGTCTGACTCCGGCTGACGGTCTGTTATTTATGGGATCCAGACCTCCCCACCCACGAACATACCCCTCTGATTGGCCAGTCACTCGATACTATTGATTCCTGTCTAAATGGCCTTGTGTCAGCCTTAGTTGTAGGTTTCCATTGTTTTTTTCCAACTGCCACAAGTCAAGGCCAACCATTGTTTCATTTATGTAAGTTTTTGAAACTGTTGACCAACTTTCAAAACTTGTAATCTTATTTGTTAAATTACTGTTTTATTTTGTCACAATTTAAAATTCCGATGATATCGGTCAAATTCCATAATTTAAGGAATTTATTTTGGCCTACGCTACAACTCTTTGTTTGGATATATTTATATTTTTAATATAATCATTATTATTATTGTTGTTGTTGTTTTTCTTATTTTTACATTTTCTTAAAGTAACTTTTAACTTTAACAAACTACCCTAATTAATAATTAAGGTAGTTTTAATTAATTAGTAATTAATTAAAAGATCGCCAATCAACCCATAACACTTGTAGTGTTATAGCCCATAGATAGAACTCTTACAGGTACTACCACAACGGACCAGAATGCACCTGTGAGTAATGATAATAAAGGGCTACTCTACACTCTCCAGAGCTGCAGAACTGGAGCCCCACGGCCAGATAATGTTTAGTGTCATACCCATAACACCCTTTTTTATGCGGCTTCTTACTCCTCTGCGGGGGATACAATCGGTGTATTCTAGGTCCCACCGACTTCAAATGGTGAAATACTTAGCAAGCTGGACTAGCAGACCATTGCTATTGAGTTTGATTCTCCCTTTGTACCCCATAATTCTGGCTTTAGCTAAGTTTATTAAATGACTCCGAGCAAAATAGTATTTGTATATTGATTTTTCTTTTGGTCACATAAAGGTTTTTTTTGTATTCCCCCCCCCTCTCTCTCTCTCTCTCTCTCTCTCTCTCTCTCTCTCTCTCTCATAAGCTGATCTTTGGAGATCATGAACACGTGTTAAAACATCCAGCTATGTAATCTTTGATTATTATAAGTGCCTTTGGAAAATGGAACACATGATCAAATTATGAGCGTTTGACACGTGTGAAAATAACGTTACAGAAACATTTAACATGTTAACACAGGTTTATAAATTTTTACGAGCACACATTTTTTTTAGGTGATGCAAGGCAATTTTGGATGGCCGAGCAAACTAGAATATGAAACCAGTCCTTGTCGGTCGGTCACTTTACGAAGAAAATGCAACAAAAAGGAAACATCTCATGAGACTTGATCGAATTTTTACTCTTCGAATGATTGGTGATGAATTAACATCGATCAACTGATTTTCCATCAAGTTTACCAACTTTAAAAAAGACACAAACATAAACAAATTCTTTTTCCTTATAAACAAATCCTCTATGAACGGATTATTGGTCCCAAGTAATATCTATATGGTATTGCAAGATCCCTTTATATGAGATCTTGTTCTTGTGACCTTTATATGAGTTCTTGTGACAAATCGAAACCCATCTACCACTTGGGAACTATTGGCAACATGTAACAGATTCTATTGAGCTAACTGAAAGCAGTGTCAACTCCCATCAATGTTTCGGGGACGAGAACCACATCTACACTGGTATGTGGCTTACAAAGGGGAATATTTTGAAAGAGATAAAATTCTAATTAAATTGATAATAAAAAAGTTTATACAATCAAAAACCGAGAATAGTACCGATATATTAAAATTATTAGGGTTGTACTTATTTATGGGCGATAGTGTATATCGTCCACTAAATAAGTTCCTCCCTAACAATTCTTCATCAAAAAATAATTTTCTTCTCAACCAAAGATAATAGGATCGTATTATTTCTGGTGTAACGTTATACATCCAAAAAGCAGTAACCAAAAATATATATCACATTCTACATACACTTATTATATGAATTTATATAATTCTATTTTGGGTTAAAATGATGTAGAGTTTCCTGATAAATAATATTTAATAATATCTGTTTTGATTGTATGATAATCTACTAAAATCAATGTAATCCAAGTATTTTAGGTTTAGAAGAAAATTAACATTTTATAAAAAACGGGTTTACTTATATATGGGGGATATTTTAAGCTCTGTTTTTCTTTCACATTGGAAAGAAATAGTTGAACATCTTCAAAATATTTAAATATTCGGTCTTTTTCGTAAACAGTTTGATTTTGATTTTTGAATTCAGGAAATAGTCGCGAGTGAAGATCTTGCTTTCGATGAAATTTACTTTAGATTTACATGGGGATATATTTTAGAGACGCTGTTAAGTTAACGGTTATCTTCATAGGAAATGGAATCGGTGACTCGAGTTCAAATTCTGGGCAAAGCTGTTTGTGTTTCACTTCGTGCTAATGCCCTTGGAAAAGAGACGAATCTATCTCCTTTTCTCATCCGAAGCCGTAGATAAATCTGTTATTTAGAATAAATCAACCAGCTTAGGAGAAAGAAAACTGTTAATCAGTAATATATAGCCCGAGTATGAAACATGACTTGCTAATTTCTTCTAAAATGCTGCCAAAAAAGTTGAAAAGTTCAAACAATTGATCGGTGATCTTTTTAATTTAAAATCTAGTAGATCCGTTGACCTTAAAATCCGTCTCCCCCTCACTCTGTTCAACTAGATGACAGTAACTAACGGTATTACAGGGAATATTTCTCGTATATGTCTATTTGTTGAATAAAGTTGTTTGTATAGTCAGAACTATATTTATACATACATAATCGAATTAAATTTCTGCATACATAATAAATGATAAAAGAAGGCCGGTTTAGCGTAACATTTATCGGTTTGGGAAGTGGAGCCGGCGACCTGAGTTCAAATCTTAGACGAGGCTATATTTGACAACGCTACTGAACATGAGAAAGCCATGAATCTATCATTTCTTTCCCCAGTAAATAGAGCAGTGTAGACTTGGAAATATTTATATCCAAATATAAAACGTGGAATATAAAGAATAGTAGCAGTAGAAAAACTATTTAGATATACTGATTTCGTATTTTAATACTTAACTGCATAGTCCTGGTTTACAATTACTGCTTGGAGGGCAACCTTGCGAGGTGTAATGGCAAGGAAGCTTCATTAGCGGACCATTAATTCGATTCTCACTGAGCGACTCATACTTCTGGCCTCATGCCACATATAAACTTAGTAAATAAATACAATTATTGCTTAGATAAGTTTTTCACAAATGGTTTGTTAATTGTGTTGAAATTTTTGCTCAATTTTTCTTGCAAACGAACTTTGGTTGTTTGGTTGGTTGTTTGGTTGGCTATTTGGTTGGTCCATTGGCTGGTTGGTTAGTTGGTTTGATGGTTGGTCGGTTAGCTGGTTGACTGGTTAGTCGGTAAACCATTAAACCAAAATGAAGTAGCCATTAAATTTGCTAAGCTTTTCTTAGTCTGGTATATAGGCCTCACTTTGCTTACATCACTTCTGTTTCTCAATGGTTATCCATCTGCCGTAATTCGTTGTGTGAAACGCGTTTATAATATTCGGCTACGAAATTTAAAAAAGAAATCTCTTGAGTATAATACACATTGAATGTTTGGAATTTGTAACAACAAAATTTAACATCTCTTCAACATTTTATCCGGTTTGGATCGACTAAAAATAAGAATTCATATAGTTTATATAATGTTTCCAAACGAACAATTCGCGCAATATTTAGGGTAAAAGTAAATATATCTTCATATGAAAATGTAATAAACTTTCGGCGAAAGAATAGAAATAGAAGAAACAAATAATAAACACGCAATCTAATGCCTATTTCTCTTTAATGCTATAAAATAGAAGAGTTTATTACTCGTTAGTTAGTTTAGATGATTGATATAACTTACTTTTGGCCATACCGTCCCATATATGGCGACACACGTGACCGAAAAAAAAGTTGAAATTTATTTCTCGTGTACTCCTTACTTTTGGCCGAAAAACCTGGAAAAATAACTCAGGTGACAAGGCTTTCAGCATCACTTGGCCATAATCAGTTTTTTTTTTAGTTAATGGAAATGGAAAGATAACTTTCAGTTTGTAGAAAAATATAATTTTATTTTTTTGCTGATTCAAGGAATCTTTGTACAGTTATTGTACTTAGCTTTTCTAATCATGTATCACTGGGACCCCCTTTTTATTAATCCTCCTTCTTACACTAGATGTATGCATATATCACTTTCATCCTCCTCCTCCCCCAAGTATGTTTCTCCTTTTTTATCTATTCTTGTCACCCGATATCTCCCCATCCCCTGTTTAATCACACAATTCTTTTCATTCCGTGTCTTGATGTTCCTTCAAGTCTCTACTTACGTCGACACCGCAAATCCCTAAAAAAAAGTTTTAGACCTCACCCTCACTATCATAAAGAAAAGTTTCAAAAAATTGTTAAAAGAAGACCCTACCCAATCAAAGTTCTTCTATCTTTCTGTGATGAAGTCACGTGACACTTATCACCCAACCACCCAACACTCTTTAGATGTTTATCTCTGGCGGCCTTCTATGTGGATTATCTAATTTGGACAACCTGTCGGCCATGTATCAGTCCCGCATCGGGACGCCCCCCCACCTCAACACTCTTACCAAGATCATCCTTACCCCAAGCGCCCACCCACGGCACCCAAACTTCTCTCCCGCGTCTTACTACCTCCTTCCCTCTCTGCCAACATCAACCATCACGGCTACTACTGCGACATTCTCAGAGTTCCCTAAGCGATAAGACATAAAAATAATGGCTATCCAAGATGGTGGTGTCGATTCGTATCAGTGTTTATTCAGACGTTTATTTTGCTACCATCCATCCATCTAAGTCAGATCTTTCTTTCTTTTCTATTTTTTTTTTTTTTACTTTTTTCTAGTTTGTATTTTTTGTCGACTTTTCTTGGTCGTTGCACTGGTTTGGCCCAAGTGAACAGCTGCCCCGTTGACGACTGGCTGGCCAGCGTACATAGTCCAAAGATAAACGAATTGAAATGTCGAGTCTTGTTGAACAGGGTGTCAAGCAATCACGATTGTTTCTTGAATCAAATATACAGTTGACCATCGATACGCATTGTTGAAAGATATTGCTTTCATCTAAACTAGAGAAAAACTCTAATTAAAAAAAGGAATATATATTGTATCAGTGGCGGTGTGATGGTTAACGTCGTAATGGACAAAATGAACACGGCGAGATAAGTGCAAATCATGGACAAGACTGTTTGCATTTCACGTAGCGCAAATACTCTTGGGAAAGGTATGAATCCAACAATTCTACCTCCAGCTATGTGTAAATAGTAGAGCAAACAGGGATCTGTAACCTTGGTTAGACAACCAGTTTAGGAGAAGGAAAACTTTGAATTCAAACCTGTTAAACTCCGCTTAAGAAATTGATCTTGTGTCACATCCTGCTCGTGCGGTGATGGGGGATGTAAGATATCTATATATTGTATCAGTTACACATGAAGACTATTACAACGTTTAGTCTGGATTAGCCCAGTCAGTAGAGTATCTGCATAAAAATCCAAGTTCGATACTGGCTATCATCAACTCTACAGCTTGGGTAATCTGATCTGTGTTGTGAAATGGGGAACTGACGGTAGGTGTACGCTCCACTTCATCACACTATATTTTTACAACCTTTAGAATCCTTATATAGCATAGGTGTCAATGAAGTTACTACACGTTCAGTAGAAACAATCATCCGTCTCTTTATTAGCTGCAGCAAAAGCAGCCATTTAGAATCTGGTGATGGACAAATGGTATTTCAATTTTTCATTGAGTTTTGCTGATTGTGAAAAGACATTTGATTGGGTGAAAAATGTTCAATTCATTGCAATAGCAAGGCATTAACGAAACTTATGTAAAAACTATTGAAAATATTGGAGTGTTTTGAAAGTAATGATTTTTATCAAAGATTTAAATATAAATGTAAGCTAAATTTATTTAGCTATTATCAGAAAAAAAAACGAAATAACCTTTATTTTCAACGACTGCACCCTAACATGTCCAAGAAAAGATTGTAAGGATGAGAGATTCTTACACATCCTCCATAATCACCAATTTCTTTCAATCTGTGGAAATAGAAAATACACACACACACACACACACACACCTACTAACATATATATATATATATTCATTTTTATGTCATATATATATATATATATATATATTCATTTTTACTTACTTATATGGATATATTCATTTTATATAATATATATATATATATACATACATATATATATATATGTGTGTGTGTGTGTGTGTATGTATGTATGTATGTATGTATATATAATGAATATAATGCAGGTAAGAAAAGTTATGTAAAATGTGTTCAATACTATTATTAGCATAGTAGGTCAATGCGATATATTAGGGTGTTCGGAAAGAGCTTTGTATATCACAACTATTAAGAGAACCAGCAAAGGCAGAAACAAAGTTAAGCATTCAGAAACAAAGATAAAAACTTTCTTTTTTCTGGGTTTTTTTTCGGGGAAAATACCCAAATTTCTTTAAACGTGGAATCGAAAAGTTGCCTTCCCTACTTATCACACATACACACATAAACACATACACGCGCGCGCGCACACACACACACACATGCACACACACTCACACCTATATATTATATATGTACATATTTTTATGTTATAGACATACATGTATATATAAATGTATATTATGTATTGATTATTACATATTATATATATATATATATCGTCGTCGTCGGGGCGGCCTAATGTCGGTATCAGCCAGACAGCGAGGAAGTCTATCCCTTTTTCACTAGCGTTAGATCAAGGAGATTATTTTAGCATCTGAGGTGGAGCGCCACACCTACCATCAGCTCCTTACTGTACCGCACAAATTTCCTGTGCTACTCATACGCTGGGTTGGCAAGGTCCGGTTTAGCTCAGTCGGTAGAGCGTTCGGCTAGGAATCACAAGGTTCCTTGTTCGATACCGGTCCTCACCAACTCAGCGTATGAGTAGCACAGGGATCTGTGCGGTAAAGAAAGGAGCTGATGGTAGGTGTGGTGCTCCACCTCAGACGCTAAAATAATCTCCTTGGTCTAGCGCTATTGAAAAGGGAATAGTCTCCCTCGCTGTCTGGATGATACTGACATTAGGCCGCCAACTATATATATATATATATATATATATATATATATATATATATATATATATATATATATATATATATAACTTTCTCAATCATACTCAGGACTCTCATTATTACTGGTATCGTGGTAGTTTTAAGGTGCGACATCTTTTTTTTCAATTTCCAGGTTTTCGTATTCACTTATTTTATTGAACCCTTTGATTGATATGTTATTATTTGTTAGCACTTAACATATCAACCAAAAGGCATGATTTTATTCTATACTCCTTAACTACTACATATGATCTGTTGCTCTTTATTTTTTTGTATGATTCGAACCCTAACTGTCAAGCTGACAGGCGGGGACTCTAACCATTACACCTGCTGGCCTTTTCCAGATTTTTCGTTTTGTTTAGAAGTAGGTTATATTCCACTTATGGTGACTTTTATTACACGACAGTATGAGAAGTAAACAAACAAACAATGTGTTTTGTTATGGCTTTATTTAACCGACAATTTTTGGGAGAATATGTGCTTAATTGAAGTCACACACAAAGCGGTCTATCTGTCTATAGCTCTGCTGATGAGGCCTAATAGGCCTAATAGGCCGAAATGTACATACAGAGATGATTTTTCTCGATTTGTTTAGCCTTAAATTTGAATAGGTATGACCGCCTAATTCATTAATTATTAATCAATTAATTTTCAAAATTAGGTACGACTTCAATTAAGCACATATTCTCCCAATATATATATATATATATATATATATATATATATATATATATATATATACACAAAAGAAACAGTTTCTAAAAGTTATGTAATCTTTTGTAATTTCTTACAAAATTGCTTTTTATATTCATCGTTTTTATGTTCAAATATTTACAACAGTAGTTAAAGCTGACATTCTCTAGATTATAGAAATTCCTTTTCAAAATACAACTTTGACTTCATTTTGATTTTTTAACAAACAGCTGTAATGTCTGACTTTTCAGGATAGAGTTTTTTGTTTGTTTTCTTATTTTACCGGGTTAAATACCAGACGCGATTTTTGAAAGAGAGATAGAGAGAGAGAGAGAGAGAGAGAGAGAGAGAGAAGAGAGAGAGAGAGAGAGAGAGAGAGAGAGAGAGACGACAGTCAGCAGGTCATAAAATCGCTCACAAAGGCGCACTGCTACTTGGAATGCCGGATACGCCTCCTTTTTTGAATTTTGTAAACAGAAATCTTAAAGACGACTTTTTTTTTATTTCATTACTTAAATGAGGTGAGTGGCTAAAAGGCGAAAAAAAATGTGGGGGTCCTTAAAATCGGTAAGAAATCGACAAGAGACTTTAGATAAAAAATGATACAGACCCATCTGAATAAAATTGGTTGCCTATGTCGATAATAGTGTAAATCTCATACCGAGATTGTAAATCGATTGAAGGGACCCAGAGTCAGGGGTTCCACACAATATGCGCCATTGTTTTTCGGTTGTTATCATTAGTTTTCAAATTAGTCATAGAACGTTGTCTCGACTTTCCAATGACATATAATTCAAATTAAATGAACAATTCTTTATTGA
Source organism: Doryteuthis pealeii (assembly GCA_023376005.1). Classification (NCBI taxonomy): domain Eukaryota; kingdom Metazoa; phylum Mollusca; class Cephalopoda; order Myopsida; family Loliginidae; genus Doryteuthis; species Doryteuthis pealeii. Next base: position 96,735,709 of record CM042147.1, on the reverse strand, counting down.
GATCTTACATCATTGAATTAAAGCTTTGTTATTGGAACAGTTGTTGATTCTAAATTTAGAGTTGTCTTTCCCCTAGTCTGATTGTCCATCAAGGCTAGTGACCCTAATCTGCCAAATGTGTTTGCCATTAGCCGGTGAGACAGGCATTCATGCCTTTGTCAAGGGCATAAGAGTAAAATAAACGAAAAAAGCCTCCTCTAGAATTTGAACTTGGTTCGCCGCTTCCAATTCTCACGTCCCCAGCTGTATTTCCACTTTACGTATCCATGACAACTATAATTCATAGAATAGATTAACAGTTTATGAAACCCATATCATCGCAGTTATGAATCTTTAAACAAATATTGAGCTGTCTAATAAGTCCGTTCTGCTTTTGCCATTAGATGCATTAGAAGATCTTTTTTACATTACCGAAATTCAATGGGTTATTTCCCATTACCAAAAATCAACATCAATCATTAATGTTATTCAAACTTTCAGATTTTATGCGAATATTCTACTCATCACCTGATCCTTATTTTGTCAGTAGGAAAGTGATTTGAGGATTCATAGCTTATCTCTTTTTTTTTTTTTTCTTTTTTTACTTTTTACTTTCTCCTCGGCTTTTTGGCAACTGTTTACAAGTAGCAACCAGGCATTTATTTTGCAGTGACACATTTTCATGACCTCTAACCTTCCTTTTCGTTGACCTCCAAGTGGGACTTTGATGTCTGGAGTGACATTATAAAGAGGCATTTTTAATTTTTTAGGGAATGTCCGCTCTTTATAATTCTTAACACTTTCACAGCTGCATTTTTAAAAGATTTTCATGAGTTCCTATTGTCACATTTTCTAGCTGAATTAACAAAACAAAACGTTACTCAAAAATCTTTAAATCATCAAAAAATGGTATGGTTGTATTTTCTCAACCCCTCCGCAACTAACAGATTTCGACATAAAGCCGATTTTTAAGTGGAGTACAGCTAGTTTGAATTCAGAGTTTTCCTTCTTTACCAAAAATAAAGAATCCAGGCTACCCTACTGGTTATTCATAGCTGGTGGTAGAAGAGATGGATTTATGCATTTCTCAGAGTATCGAGAGCGATGAGGGGATATCACGTAAGACACGTTTTGAGCGAGAAGAAAGCTATTTCTTAACATAGTCACCATTATTGACTATGCATTTTATCAGTGATGAACTAGATCCTACAGGCCCCGTTCGTGAAAGTCTGCTCTTGCAAAGGCGACCCATTTTTACGACACAACTCTCAGGAAAATGATTACCGTGTCATCCATCATTCATCGACCCGATTCGTTCGTATGAGCTGGTGGAGGCGCTCTTCATTTCATAAATTGACGGCTGTAACTGTTGCCACTGCTAAAACACCTTGTCCAATGCTGAATTATGATCATGTCTACCGTTTCGATTCCGTAAACATCCAGCAAGCGTTGATGTATGTTCAATGGTGCAGTTATTTTTCCGCATGAGGGAATTCAGTGACGCACCTCCGCTTTCATTCCACACACCACTTCACCAGACTGCTGATCACCTGTTATCGAGGCAAAAACAAAGAATTATTCGTCATTTTATGTAAGGTTCAACCTCTGTTGGTGATGATAGAAAAAAGAAAACGAAAAATGTTTTTAAGCACTTCCAGGAGAACGTTATCTTAACTTAAAAGGTACTCTTCCACCCGAACCAAAAATTGCAGAAAAAACAAAAATTACAGAAAAAATAAAATTACAGAAAAAATAGAAATTACAAAAAAATAAAAATTACAGAAATAACAAAAATTACAGAAAAAAATAAAGAACAAAGCAATAAACATCAGCATACAGTTGGTTGGTTGGTTGGTTGGTTGGTTGGTTGGTTGGTTCTTTCGTTTTGATAAATGTTAACCCATTTATGTTATTTTATGCAGAAGTCATTTTAACAATTTTACAAGTCATTTAACAATTATGGTCTCCAATCATTTACAAGATTCAAAAATATATCTTAATCATTTTAAACATTATTGCAAAAAGATCCATTTGAACCCTAGATGGTACCTTGATGTGTACTAGCATTCCGGCTCAGAATGAACCTGGGGAAAATGGCAGCAAATAGATGACTCCACGCTCACTAGACCCCCCCCAAAAAAAAAAAAAAAAAAAAAACACTAGCCATAACAAGCGGTACAGTTTTATTAAACTAGACTAACCAACTAAATCATTAAACTTCACCGAAAACATTCTCTATCCAACGGTGTTCCTTTTATCGGTTTTAGTTTCCATGGAAATAAATAGGAGGCATTATTTTCAGTCCACATCTCGTATATAGCTATATTTTTTTCTATTTAAATACTTAAAGTGGTCGAGTGGCCCCCTTTAACTTTTTATCAGATGATTTGTCTGAAAAGTGTGTTCTCTTGGCGTGCGTGTTATTACAGCCCCCATGGGACCCGAATACCGCACCCTTAACCTGACGAGAAACTTTTTTTAAAAATTCAGCCACACTATAGCACACTTCACATCCCCACACTTCTAGGTCTCCGAGGGACAGTGTTAGACATGGGAAGTAGCCTTCTCCTTGAATCACTATCTCCTATGAACCAATACGAATAAACTGGCGGCTTACTTTCGTAGCATCAAAGAAAAATAACTTAGATCTTCTTCAGTGGTGAGGAAGGGCGGGTAGTGTTGTAAACCAGAATCGTTTGATATCTTGCAGTTACATCAAAACATGCTGCGGGCCCCGGATGGAGATTATGGCTCCCGCCTACTTTACCCACGGCGCTCCTTCGAAACAGGTGTACACACAATTGACTGGAACTGCCACAACAGCAATAACAACAATGAGGATAATTATTTTAGTTACTGTCCTGTTGCTGTTTGTCGTTTTATGATGAGGAGGAAGATGATGTTGATGATTACTTGTAGTAGTAGAATTAGTAGTAGTAGTAATCACAACAGCTGTAGCAAAAATACGATAAAGATAACTAGGAGAACAGGAACACCTTATCAGTACGAATTGCTCCTATATGATGATATTGATATACATTAATAACTAATGGCATCTCATAATCCTCTAAACTGACAAATATGACACCAATCTATCTTATTATTAGAAGAACCCAGCGTTGCTCGATATATATATATATATATATATATATATATATATATATATATATATATATATATATATATACGCTAGACCAGGGTGATTGTTTTGCGTCTGTGCTGGAGCGTGACACCAGCCGCCAGCTCCCCATTTTACCGCGCAGATCCAAGGTGCGCTACTCATGTGATTAGTTGGCGTGGTTCGGCATCGAACCCGGAAACTAGTTATTCCTTGCCGGATTCTATGCAAATGAGGAAAGTTTGCAATAGAAAGTGCTCAACCCAGAAAAATATCAAACTATGAACACAAAGTCCATTACTTTCAGTTTCATATGGTGTGCACAATCATCAGAAGGAAAAGTGAGAAAATTTATCAATCGTAAATATATAGTGGTGCAAATTCTCGTGTTAAGATAGAAGTATACTTGACACTCACATATGGAAAACACACACACACACACACACACACACACACACACACACACATATATATATATATATATATATATATATATATATATATATATATATATATTCGAATTATGAACTCTTGAAGTCCGTTAGTTGAAGTTTTATGTAGAACACACAGTCATCGTGTGGAAATGGTAAGCTTATCAAATAATAAGTCTTTTCGTCTCATCTTATATTAGTTTATTTACTGCTACATATCTTTAAAATCAGGTTAACATCCTTTTAAGTTTGCTAATTGGTTATTTGCCAGGGGTAGAACTTCCGCTGTCAATTTTTTCACATTCTTTTTTTAATTGTTTGCTTTTTTTCAAAAGCTGGTAAATTTTCATAATGTTATTTTTATGATATTCATAAAAAATAGAATGAATGTAGGTTCTATTTTACGTGCGTGAAAAAAGTAATTTTTCCAAAAACCTTATTGTTACTCATAAAAAGAAAGTTTGGCAACTTCCTGAATCTGAGGGTGGATGAATAATTAGTAAAGTAAACAAAATTTATTCTGAAATATTAGGTATGTAAACGGACTTTCAACAAGCAGGGGTTGTCAATGGACACCGCTATTGATTAAAAAATGTTTTTTAAAGAAAGAAGTTATAAACTTGGGAAAAACGCTGAATAACATATTAGGAATATAAACGGATTGGTTTGTTTGTTGTTTTTTTTTTCCTGTATATTTTATGAAGCCAGAATGTCCAGCTATTAAAAAAATCAACTTTTGCGTCTTAACTTTTATTAGTTAAAAAAAACTTAAGCAAATTTACTCTAAGCGTGCTAAGACCATAATTTTTGACAGAACCTTGGCTATTTAGTCACTATAAGTGATATCACGGTACGCTCATTCTGAAAAGTATATAATTTATTGATTGATTTTAGCATCATGTCAACCCTTCTAGGGTTATTTTGAGCCTAGAGGTCTGGGAATTGCTTTCATTACGCATTCATATTTACATTTTTCTTGTAGTTGTTTAAGAGTTTGTTTTCCTTACACGTAGTGCTAATGGATACGAATAATTTTTACACTGATCTATATATGGGACAGGGACAGGTACTATCACATATATCAGTTTACCTGGGAGTAATGACAATTAAAAGGTACTCCATAATCCCCAGATATCTAGAATTGGAGCTTCACCATCATATGTAGTTTCGTGTCGTACCCAGGACACCCCTTATTTTGGTGGCGGGGGTCTTACCCCTCTGGAGGGGACATAGCGTATTCTAAGCCCAACTGACAGGTCGCACTACAATTACGATACATTATAACTGGCTCACCCAATAAAGTAGTCTATATAATGTTCATTCCACATCCAAGTTGTATAATGTTCCATTAGTCAGAACATATTCCATATACGATGCACACTTGTATAATATTAGCCTTCCATTTTCTCCTTATATGGTAACTTATCAATACTTTATATTTCTTAATCATTCCTCTCTTAAATCTGAAGAATATTCATCGATTATCCTAAATGTTTATCGAATTATTTCAGAGCTGTGAAATGTTCTCTAGATACTCTCAAGTTTGTTTGTAAATAGCAGCAGCCTGTTTCAAGGGCACATAACTGTGCGTATTGGAAGCCTTTTACTTGATGATCCTACTCTTTCAGATAATCATCCAATAGTCTTATTATTGCATAATTCCAGCTTACAACTGAATGATAGTTTACAACTGAATGATGATGATGATGATTAGTAGTAGTAGTAGTAGTAGTAGTAGTAGTAGTAATAATAATAATAGAATACTCAGAAGAGTCCTGGAGACCTGAGGAGACTTGCTGTCACTCACACTCCAGTGAAATACCATCAGCTAACACTGGTATGAAAACTCAAATAATAATAATAATAATAATAATAATAATAATAATAATAATAATAATAATAATAGAGTACATTGTTGCGAATCTCAAAAACACCATATCAAATACGAGATATTTACGAGAGATGCTATAACATAAAGAATAGATCCAGGTCCAGTTTGCAACTGAATGATGATTTAGTGGAATAATTATTCACTGGACGTTATTTTTTAAATGTTTAAATTCTCAATATAACGAAGATTAATATAAAATGCAAATTATAATCCTTCATCCTTTCTTAAAATATAAACATGACTATAATCTCATGGGCCGCTGTTGTAACAGCAGAGATGCAGTCGGTGTATTCTAAAGCCCCAGCTGACAGGGCTAGATCGTCTCATGTATTTTGTATATATATATATATATATATATATATATATATATATATATATATATGTGTGTGTGTGTGTGTGTGTGTGTGTGTGTGTGTGTGTCATTTGCTTTCCATTATCCATAATCTAACCCCGTTCTTTCCTTTCCTTTTTTTCTTTTTTGTTCCTTTAATCTCCTTCCCGCTCATTTTCTGTTTATTTTTACCGCCATTCTGACGCCGCCTTATAAAGCCGAAATCTTTTTTTCTCTTGTGCCCTGATCATTAGCCTTTTATCAAAATTATTACATCTACTTCTTTCTTTCTTATCTGAACAACAAGGAAGAAAGGAACGAAACGTCACCATCAATAAATAGCAGATGAAACGAAACACCCTTAAGTTGCCCATTCCGATTTATTTATTGTCTTTTCCTCTGCACTCTGACTTTCCATTGTTACTTTTGTTATTGTTATTCATTAGTGGAAACCATTTTTCATCTGTTATCTTCCTTTTCCTTTTGCCATAAACGTTCTCGATTTTTACTTTTCTCGTTATTTTCTCTCTTTTCTAATTACGCTCACCTTTCATTTAGATTTATTTACTTTGAGTTTATTTTCATGCAAATTCTTTTAGTTTCTATCAAGTTTTCCCTTATTCATGGTGCTGACCAATCGAATCCGTGTGATAAAAATCGAGAATTAAATGTTCAGAATCGCGTTATTCATTCTTAATTTGTTTCGGGGACAGAGTTCAACTATCGTGTAGTTTATTCCATTTGGCCATATATATATATATATATATATATATATATATATATATATATATATATATATATATAAAGAATAAACTACATGTTTGTAATTACTCACAGATACAAATACATTTCTATGTATCCATCCACCTACATATAAACAACATGTATATCTTGTTATGCGATCAGTTGTTCCTAGATTTACTCGATAGGAGTCGACTGTAACATTTGATCCGACTTCCCCATCCACCGCGGCTTGAAACAAATAGCTGAAAATGTAAAATATGATAATTTGTTATTTAACTCATTACAGATGTAGAAATAATATTGTTGATTAAATAATAATAATAATAATAATAATAATAATAATAATAATAATAATAATAATAATAATAATAATAATAATAATAAACCTCGGTTGATCACCGAGTTAAGGTGAAAAAAGTGAAAAGATAGACAAATACTTTGTCTTTGCCAGAAAACAAAGAAAACTATGGAACATGAAGGTGAAGATCGTGCCAATTGTAAATGGTGCCCTTGGAACGGTTTCCATGGGTCTGGAAAAGAGTCTGGATGAACTAGAAATCAAAGGAAGAATCGATACCATCCAGACTACAGCAAAATACTTAGAAGAGACCTGAGGAGACTTTCTGTCACTTAGCCTCCAGTAAACCACCGGAGTGTGAAAAACTCGAGTGGAGTGAAATAATAATAATAATAATAATAATAATAATAATAATAATAATAATAATAATGGTACTCTACTGGAGAATAAAGCATAAAACCCTCTGGAACTTTGAGATGCAGATAGATCACATAATCACGGCCTAATAATAATTAACAAGAAGAAGAGAACTTGTCATTTCGTGGATTTTGCCGTCCCGGTGGATTGTAGAATGAAAAAAAAAACAATAAAAGTTAGACAAATATTTGGACTTGTCCGAAAACTGAAAAATCAAAAAAAAAAAAAAAACTCTGGAACTTGAAGGTAAAGGTCATGCCAATTGTAATTGGTGCCCTTGTAACGTGATTTGGAAAAGAGTCTGGAGGAATTGGAAATTAGGTGAAGAATCTAGACTATCCAAACTATAGAGTCCTGAAGACCCGAAGAAACTTGTTATCCCTTAGCTTCCAGTGAAAGACCAACAGCTAACGCTGGTGTTAAAAACCCGCAAAGCGTGAAATAAAATAATAATAATAATAATAATAATAATAATAATAATAATAATATAGAAATAAGGATTTCTGTGATGGAATTCAGGCCGCCCTGATATATATATACTTCTACATGGCGACACAAATACCGGCTACTTAGATTCTAAGGGTTCAGATAAAGTGAAAATTCCTCCCAGCTGTAGCTGTGTTAATGCTATTGTGTGGTTGCACAACTTTGGCTCTAACGAAACGCATAGATAAAAATCTAGATGAGAGAGAGAGAGAGAGAGAGAGAGAGAGAGAGAGAGAGAGAGAGAGAGAGAGAGAGAGAGAGGGGGAATAGGGGGTAATGGATATCCGTGTTTTCAGCGCGACCCGATGATATATAATTAGACATGAACGCATATATTCAAAAATTATGCCCCGTCATCACCTCAAATAAATAATGGACCATTCTGTTTTGATTGTGGGGAAAGAAAGGGAAGAAAAAGTAAATGCTACACACCAAAGAAAAAATCACATATATTATAATAAAAAAAGAAAGAATGAATGAATGAATGAAAGAAAGGAAAAAGAAAGTGTGGGGAAACTATAATGCATACATCAGAGGCTTAACGTCCACTTCAACGAAGGAAAGATGGAGGGGTAAGAAAAGAAAATCAGATACACACAACACACACACACACACACACACATATATATATATATATATATATATATATATATATATATATATATATATGAGAGAGAGACAGAGAAAAAGGCAGAGACAGAGAGAGAGACAAACAGACAGAGAGACAGACATAGAGAGAGAGAGAGAGAGAGAGAGAGAGAGAGAGAGAGAGAGAGAGAAGAGAGAGAGATGGGGGAATATTGGTAGGTAGATAGATAGTTTAAAAAAAAAGAAACGAAGAATGCTTATTTTGAAAACTTATTTTGGAAGTTTATTTTGAAACAAAAATGATATAATATTTCATTAGTAATAAAATCCACAGAAATTCAACAAATTATTTTGTTTTAATAACATTTTCTTCATTGAAATAGAATAAAAAATAAAGTAAGCATTCCATTCAAATAGGTCTGCTGATCCTTATATGTTTATTTATTTGGTTATTTGTTTGTCTGTTAGCAAGGAATCAAATAATAAGTAACAATGAATCATTATCTATAAAATAATATACTCAAAAATTCTGATGCAAACGTATGTAATTTAAAGGGTACATTTTTTTTAAATATTGATAAATTTTTCTTTGTAAATTATTATTTGTAAAATTCATAAATCAAAGTGAAAAATCATTTTTTACTGTAATTTCCATGAGTACTGTTATTAGATAAATATTAGATAGATATTGATATCATGATAATATCATGATAGATATTGATATCATGATTAAATCAAATTTATCTTTTTTTTTTCAGGGTGTTGCGTATGCATTCACAGGAACATTGCCTTAATGATTATCAGGCCGGTCGAGTTCATGTATCATATGAATCATCTTATTCAATATATTCTTGAAGAATGTGCGACTTACGTAACGGTTATCGTCGTAGAAAAAGGACTTGTTGAGGTGAGTTTAAATCCTGGATGAAGCTGTTTTCCCCTAAGAAAGTTATGTATTTATCTCTTCTACCCAATATCATTGGGAAAATAGTAGAGCAGACCCAGCTGTTTTGTCTTGGTAGAGCAACCGGTTTAAGAGAAGGAATTTATAACCACCTGTATACCTTAGTTCGGAGATCATGCCTTGCTACTGTTACCATGTATCCCAGTATAACCAGTCACATGTTACTTGGACTGGGGATATAAACCGCTAAGTAATCTTCCCATTACCCAGGGATACCATAAAAGATAAGTAATCGGCATGGCACCCGAAAACTTTACAGGATATGGGATACGAGAACAACACTTCCCTTTAAGTAATAAATCACTGAATTATTAGACCAGTTCTTATACCTCGGCCGCCTGTCGGCTGTGGTGTTAGAATACATCGAATGCCTTTCTGCAGAGGGGTAAGACTCCCCCAATGGGGCCACCTATTGTCCGTGGGGGGCGACCCCTGATACTTAAGGATGGAACCCAGGTGGCTGAGCAGTCCATGATCTGCGACATCCCACTCTTACTTGGGCTAGACGGTCGGTCGGAGAGGCCCCATCCGATCAATCGGCTAGTCACGTAAAGCCCTAGCACCTATATGATAGCCCCAACCCTATTTCCCTTATGGCAAGCCCCAACCATTATTATCATATTGGTGCTAGAAGGGTTCATGTCCTGGGAATGATGTGAGGTTCCAGTTCTGGAGGTCTGGAGATTGTGGGGCACCCCGTAATCACCATTGTTTCCTGGTTTTCTCTGAACGGGGTGGTAGTACATGTCAGCGTCCCATCTATGGGTTAAATAGGAAATTGTGCTTATAAGAAAAAAAATGAGTATCCATTAAAAATGAATTTATTTCAAAACATTGTCGGCATTAAATGACCCATCGAGTTGATATGCCGTAAAACAAACCAAACCAAACCAAATCTTATACCTTGGTAGCAATATTTCATTTACATAAATGATGTCAACATACGCCTAGTTAAAGTATGAACTTTATTGATAAGTTATTGACTATATTGAAATCTGGTCTTTCTGATAACATAAAACGGAAATTCTTCCTTCCTGTAGCCGTGTCAGTACTACTGACTACTATGGGACTTAACATTCTGAATGAGACTGTTTGCGTTTCACTTCACGCTAATGCCTTTAGGAAAGGCATGTATCCGTCACTTCTCCGCTTAGATATAGGTAAATAGTATGGTAGAGTGGTTCCTTTAGCCTTGGTTACACAGTCTATGAGAAGAAAAAACTCTGAATTCAAACCAACCGCTTAAATATTGACCTCGTGTCACATCACGTTGGGTAAATACATATATACAAGACTAACACACATTTCCGATTGAATCTGTAGAGATTGCAGTTGTCAATATTTCTCAGAAGTGTTTGCTTTACTCAACACTTTATGATTTTAAACAATATCCTTCATGTCTCACCAAACACGGAGTGTTGTCCACTCCAGATATGATTTAATTTTTGCTACAGGCACAAGCTTTTTCTTGGGTCGCAACCATAGTGATTAACTCTTCTAGAAATGATTTGGTTGTGTGTGTGAACTTGACTTACAGATCAAGTTGGGAAAGGGTCAGATTATGCAAAATCAATTGGCTTTTAGGCACAAGAAAAACAATTATAATTTATTGACCAAGTATGAATATAATACATTATAAGATCAATCAGGTTGACACAAGAAACTTGTTTATATGTAAATACATTTAGAAATCTATTCGTTCCTTTTTTATTCAGCAATTTTATTATTTTCCGTATATTCCAGAATACACAATCTTTCCAGACATAATCTGCAATTATTAGCGAGAGCGAGAGAGAGAGAGAGAGAGAGAGAGAGAGAGAGAGAGGGGGAGGGAGGGGGAGAGATTTGTTCACGTGGCAGACACACACATACACACACACACACACACACACAGAAGAAGAAGAAGAAGAAGAAGAAGAAGAAGAAGAAGAAGAAGAAGAAGAAGAAGAAGAAGAAGAAGAATTTAAATTTATTGATTTTAGAAATCTTAACAGTTCAAATACTGGTAAAATACATTTAAAATCAATCAGGTGGTAAGTGAGACAGAAAAAAATTGTTAATATGTCTACACTTAGAAATCAAAACCCTTTTTGGTTTAGCAATTTATTATTTTCGGCATTATTACGATTTTTGTGGCCATTTTTAGGCTGCATGTGAGAGCACTTTACAGTGGAGATTCCTTGTGCTCCTTAGTGTTAAGGTAGAATCCTTTGGTTGTTCCTTAGTGAAGAATCCTTGGTTGTTCCACGGTGTTAGGCAGAATCTTTGTTGCAGATCCGTTCGTCCGTATCGAATACGGCTTTCAAGATCGCAATTAAATAGTTAACTAACCACGTATTCGAACGTGTTGATTGGCTTGCTTTAATCCACGCACCCACGCAGAGTCTATAAGTTTAAATAGTGGCCTACAGCACGCCTTATATCCGAAATGATAAGAAGGCGCGTGATCTAATGGTTAGAGTAATAGGAAATGGACTCATCAACCTGTGTTCAATTCCTGGACGAAGCTGTTTGTATTTCACATGGCGCTAATACCCTTGAGAAAGGTATGAATCCAATTTTCCCCCCAGGGCAGACTGGTCTCTTGATCATGGCTAGGTAACCAGTCTAGAAGACAAACTCGGAATTCAAACCTGATAAAATCCGCTTAAGAAATTGACCTTGTGTCGCATCCTGCTCGTGCGGAGGGGTTGGTAAATGTGCATATTCGAAATAATCTAACAGGAATATTTCAGAATACATAATTTTTCAATTTTTGAGTGGCACATGAACAAATATCATCCCACGTGACTAATTCTTTCCACTATAAATACATTTGATTTACTACTATATACTCATATCTATGTCTGACGATTGTATAATCCACATTAAACTTCAAGAGAAATTTTAAAAGTAAACAATGTGTATATTTTATGTTTTAAATCTATTCTGCCATAGTAGCATGGAGAACATTTCATGCACTTTTCTTATTTATATTTGTATCATATATATATATATATATATATATATATATATATATATGTGTGTGTGTGTGTGTGTGTGTGTGTGATAAAAAGTGAAACTAAAGCTTTATACATATAAACATATTAAAATTCAAATAAAGAACTTTGCACACTTGAACAGCTTCTATAATATTGATAACTGTTCCACCATCTCTTGGACCAATGTTTGGCGTGACATGTATGTTGTGTCACTTAGCTTTTCAACCTAGGTTAAGCATATCCTAGCTATAACAAACAGGACTCCAGATTAGTCCCGGCTCTCGCTTGCTCTCTCTCTCTCTCTCTCTCTCTCTCTCTCTCTCTATATATATATATATATATATATATATATATATATATATATATATATATAATATAATAAAATATATATATATGAGGTAAAATAAGGAATGAAGAAACAAAACTCAGACAAAAATGTGTAGTATATTTCGCTGGAATATTAAATTCCGCTTCCTCAGCCTTTATTGAATCATTAGGATCATACAAATGTTTTATAGAAGGGTGAAGTAGGTAGGTGGGTAAGTTTTGTGGCGAGGGAAAGACTTGATTGGTTATAGGAGACATATTTTTCCTTTATTCCTTATTTTACCTCATTCTGTCGGATTCATTCCAATCCCATTTTCCTCATATATATATATATATATATATATATATATATATATATATATAACTGACTCTTGGAACTCTATCTTGGACTTGGGGCTCTGCTGAATATGTAAAGTTTAACTTCCGGAAAAACCTGTGTGTTTTACCACTTCAGTCACCTAAGTACTAAAAGATACAAAAAAGGATGAGAGTGGAGACTCTTTGGTGCCTCTGATACTTTTGTTGAATATCAGGGTAATATCCGAATCAGCAGAAATCTAATTAGATACATTAGAAAAAATATGAAATCAAAAATAGCTAAAATGATAATTTATCTATTTATACATCAGTTTTTTCTTAGTTTCTATATTTTTGTTTGAGGAAGTTTTAAATTTCATACATTATAAATTTTATTTATCTCGTGAATTTCATAATAAAGTAATTGAAGTAGACTGGGATTATTGCATGGATGGTTTTTGGTCCAGGAAATACTGCAATGAACGGAGATATGTGTGGAGAGTAGGGTTGATTAGGTAAAGACATGTTTAACCTCTTTATATTTAAATACATTGTGTATACAAGCAATAAAAGTTCTCCATGTGGTGTAAAATTAACATTTTGAAAGATATTGCTCGAGGGGAGTGAGAAAAATTAGATTAATAAATTGAAACGTTTAATATTAAAAAAAAAACACCTACTTACTTAAAAAGCATCATATTCCCTCCACTCCTCTGAAATATTTGTCTTGTTTTACAAGAATAAGAACCTCCAAAAAATTTCTTAAAATTTCTGATTTAATTATGCAGACCATTAATTTAATGGAAAAATTTTTAAACCGTTCGAGTAAAATATATTTGGTTTGGATTTCAAAAACTGAAATAAGAAGGGAGTATTGATCTTGTAAAAATATATTTCCCCTAATACATTTTAGGGAAAAACTATTTTAAACATAAATTCATCTAAAGGTGAATAAGTACCAACATTTTCGTTAAAATTTGACTCGTAATTGATTTTTCATAGAATTTTTAAAAAATTACTGTGACGTAAGCAATGATGTATTTTCGGTTACACACAAAATGAGATCGAATCTCTATTGTTAATAGATTAGCAAAAACAAGAAAAAACGCCCCCAGGCGGTGTAAAAGTTCATTTTGAAAGATATTGCCAGAGCCCCTCCTGGGCAAAAATTCAATGTTCAAAATTTATTAATGGAGTAAAAAAATTAAACAATTAGAAATGGAAACTTAGTTCTGTTGTGTCCATCTTTTAATTATTAATTAAATGATTATTTTGAATATTTTACACATGAATATTAGACAAAATCGTTGGTATTCATTTATTTATAAACTTTTTAGTTTTAACTAAAAAAAGGGGAAGAGTAAAAGATAATTTTAAAAATTGGTTACAATGTTGTTCTTTATTCTATGTATTGACGATTTTTGGTAATATAACGTAAGCAGTGACATAGTTTCTGTTGCCGAAAAATGGAGACCGAATCTCCATTATCAATAGATATAATTGTATGTAACCGTTACCTAGCAAAAACGGCACATCAGAACGGGATTTTAATGAGAGCAATACAATTAAAACGCTCTCACTTATAGAATAAAGCAATATCCAGTCCAATTTTTTCTTTTAGCTAAATGATAATTTAGTGGAATCAGCGTCCAAGCTGAACGTTATTTCTTAATTATCTAAGTTCTCAATAGTAGGAAGATAACTATAAAATTTGTCTTCCATGATTCATATTTCGCCTAGTCGACGGGAATTAGAATACGCTGATTGTATCCCTTGTAGAAAGGTAAGACCACGCTCACTCAAAGGAGTGCCCTGGGTGTAACACAAAACTGATGGTTCTGGAGCTCTACAGAGTGTGAAGTATCCCTTCACTGCCATTTCTCCCATGTTCACTCTGTCCTGAAATGGTAGTACCTGTTGAGGTCCCATCTATGGGTCAAATGGATTTGTTAGCAAATTATTTGTGTTAGATAGGAATATTTGGTATTATATGATTGGGTGCAAAAATACATAAAATATGTAAATTTTAATGTACAATGGGTGCATTTTGCTAACATCTAGGCCTTAAAATCAATTAATCATCATTTCATATATATATATATATATATATATATATATATATATATATATATATATATTAATCAAATATTAATATATATATATATATATATATATATTAATATATTAATCAATTAATCATCATTTCATATATATATATATATATATATATATATATATATATATATATATATATGAAATAAAAATGGAAATTAATCCGACAGTGTGAAATTGATATGTTGAAAAAACAAAAGATGTTTACAAAAGCATGGGATCATCAGGAGAGAATGTGCAACCGTTTCGGGGCCTTCCCCTCAACGGTTTTAAAAAGCAACATCGCCCCCCCCCCCATCACTGATGTGAGGTCCCTCGGAATATCTGTATCGACCGCATGTGGATCGGTCTTCAACAAAAAATAAGACGGGATGAAATGACCGTTAGGAGAAAGAATGCGCAAAACAGAACACTGCTAGTCAAAAGTTGGAATATTTTTTTAATGAAAAAATGCGCTGTCAGAATTAAAAATAAAATGAATTTTATTTTTAATTTAAAAATCAGAAGCATTATAGTTTATAATAAGACTCAAAAGAGCCTGATGTAAAATTATTTTTAAAAAAGTGTATAATTATATAAAAAGTGTATATTAAAATATCAAAATTGTTCGTAATACTCCAACTATTAAATAGGTAACCAATATATATATATATATATATATATATATATATATATATATATATATATATAATGTTGATATTATGATTTCACACTCATAACTTAAAGTTTCTTGGTAGTCCAATCATCAGATGAGAAGTGGTTGAGATGTCAAAAACCAGTCGTGAAATGGTAAAAATAAAATTGTTTAGCGTTTATATGCAGCGTTTTTCACGCGATGGGAAATGCAAAGCTATATATATATATATTAGTATATTAATCAATTATATATATATATATTAGTATATTATTCAAATATATTAATATATATATATATATATATATATTAATATATTAATCAATTAATCATCATTTCATATATATATATATATATATATATATATATATATATATATATATATAAGGTGTGTATCGAGATTGAAGCTGTATTTACCAAGATAGAAATGAACAATGAATGGAACGTTAATCTTTTTTCAGAATACAAGGTGTAAGAGTGTCGAGTTTGAAGCTGTATTTAACAAGATAGAAATCAACAATGAATGGAAGTTAATTTTTTCAGAATACAAGGTGTGTCAAAAAGTACAAATATTTTCGATGCTTTTTTGACAAATCTGGTATATATATATATATATATATATATATATATATATATATTATATATATATATTTGAGATTATTTTGGTATCTGTATCCGTTTTTTGGGAGTACATATATCAGATTTGGGCATTAGTGTGAATAATTAATGTGATATATTATAATACTATAGTTATCATGATATATTAATATGTGAATAAATATCAGAAAACTCGGTTGTTTATTAGTTGAGTTTTATTTATTTAGTATATATATATATATATATATATATATATATATATATATATATATATATATATATATATATATATATATATATATATAAGATTTATCCAAAACTTGGTAGTAAGGGATGATTCTATATGTGATTTCGAAGATCCACTGTACTAATATTGATGATCCAGTATGTATAAATACAGCGAATATATATATATATATATATATATATATATATATATATATATATATATATGTGTGTGTGTGTGTGTGTGTGTGTGTGTGTGTGTGTGTGTGTGTGTGATTATTGGGTTAATTAAATGAATACGTTTTCATTTCAATGTAAGGAGAATAAGAATTAAAATAAGTATGAGAGATATGAAAGCCGAAAAAAAATAGAAGTCGGATATTCTGAAAGGAAGACAAAATAAAAGCTGAAGCAAAAAAAAAATGAAATGAAAAAATGAATAAGAAAAGAACGAAGAAACAAATTTTATATAAAAAAAGGGAGAAAATGAATTACGTAAAAAAGATTATGTATGTAACCGAAGACGCAAGGAAGACGCCCGACTTATAAAACACATATGCTAAATATGATATGTTGTAAAATAAAATATGAAACTGAAATAAATTTTTAGAGCCTCTCAATTTGATAAGTGCATATACTACACTCTGATCCGAGACAGCAATACCGAACCATACGTAAATAATCGATCCATTATTAGCAACTAATTGGGAGGATTTTTGATCTCAAAACTGACCTTTCACAGTAAAGGATGCAGAGGAGTTTTAACTCACAAATTACAAAAAAAAAAGAGCACGTCATTTAAAAAAAATACGACATTCCCAAACACCACCACACCCATACGTGCACACATACATACACAAATACATATACAAAAAACACACGCACATACACATACACACACATATATATATTTGGTTGAAAATAGAGGAAAAGTGGATATAACAACACATCAACTAAATTCAATTCATATTTCGCCACGTTATTTAGAGGCTTCCCCAGAATTTATTGAGACAAATGCTTTTACATTCTGCTTTTATAATGAAAATGTAAATGGGTAAGGAATGGAAAGAGGAGAGGGTTTGGGTGTGTGGTGTAGAGATGGTGGAAGTTAAAAACGAGGGTTGGGTTTAGTATGTGGGGTATGGTATTTTTATGTGGTCAGTTTGTTGCCTTTGAAGAAATGTGATAGTCAGTGTAGAACATTGTATGGTGACTACTGTAAGAAAAGGTTTGTGAACCACGTGGATTGGAATATTTTTGTTTGGATATATTTTAGAGAATATATATATATATATATATATATATATATATATATATATATATATATATATATATATATAATAGATAATGAATAGAGAATGGATGAGAAAAGTATTGGCATACAAATATGGGGTGAATAATTGTTACCCTCGTAAAAGTAGTGAAAATATTACATTGCTTAAAAAGTTGAAATAAAACTAACGTGAAGAAAAATATTCCAATATTCCAATATTTTAAGATATAAAACAACTCACGGTTCAAAGTGTCATTGAGGTCGATTTTTAGAGCCTTGTGTGCAGATACTACACTCTGATCATAGGAAAATGTGCCGAATCATCGTAAATAAGCAGGTCATTGTTCATAATTACTACGGAGGATTCTTCTTTGTCAAAAATTCTTCTGGCACTGGGATAAGTATTTTAGAATTTTTCTTACAGAAAATTAGGAGTTAATGAAAATATTTAGCTAAATAAATAATAATAAAACCAAATTACTCGAAGTATATTCCTAAATAGATTTTTGAAATGCTCTTTATTTATTGACAACAGACTTGGATTATATTCTTAATCAGGATATTTGGCCTTGGTTGAATGTTGGCCCAATGTTTCTATAGCCATGATAAGAAGCCTTAACCTAAATAATTCTCTAAGTGAACACAAATAGCCTCTAACTTCATACAAACACGAGTTACCGTCTGTGTTTTGCTGCTTATCTTGAATTCGTTTTTATCATTAATGCTTTGAGGGATCAAAATCAGTAATCATCGTCAAGGTACTGGAGTGGGTAGGACTTCTAGTATTTTGGACGATAACCCTTCACTTGTCAAGGCTCGATGACAGGATACCTTCATAACCACGTTGGTGGGCCCCAGATATATTCATAGGTAAACATGTTTCCGGTTTATATATATATATATATATATATATATATATATATATATATATATATATATATACCAGTAGTACGAAAAAATCTACTGACACGACGTAAGCCAGGACTATCATCCGGATGGTTGAGTGATCGGCGTCTAAACCGGTTAAATCAACAGACTTAATTTATGAAGTGAGTATCTACACACCGGGAAGAATTAAAAATAAGACTTGTCAAAGGGCGGATTGTAGGGGCAACGGCCATCGTGCCCACTCATGTCACGATGGATACCCAGATTTTGATAAATCATCCATGTCGGAGGAAGACTCTAATATAGAACTAAGAGTGATAGACACTTTTTTTAAAGCATTCGTCGAGAAAAAGATCTCTCTGATGTAAAAACATTCGGCCTCAATAATATCCTTTGGTGTAGACTGAGCGTTCTTTTAGGTACATGTTATTGAGGCTTCGTGAGTGCAACGCTTTTTCGTACTATAAAAATCCTCAGCTCGATCTCGAGTGTTGTTACATTCTGATACCTATATCAACAATCATTTATGACCGGTGAACCCTAAGATAATTCTTCAAACCAATGAGAGAATGTCAGCCTTTAAATCAGACTCGGAAACTGACGATCATTTTTCTTAACAAGTGTGTCAGGCTGATAACTAACTGGCTGGGAATTCTTACGCACACACACACACACACACGCACACACACACACACACACACACACACACACACACACACATATATATATATATATATATATATATTATATATATATATAGAGAGAGAGAGAGAGAGAGAGAATAGAGATATATAATATATATATAGATATATAGGGTGCGATGAGTAAATTATCGCCATTTTTAATTATCAATTTCATGCATGCACTTTGTTTGTTTAATATGCTTATTTATCTATTTGTTTATTTATTTACTATGCAGCAAACTTATATAGATAAATTGGGTACTTTCTGTGAGGAAAGTAGCACCATGATCCAATTCAATCCACCAGACATATAGAAATGGCATGCTGTACTGCTTGGCATTCACTTTGTAAGTTCCAATACGAAGATTTTAGTGTGTCTAGTAAAGAGAATTCGACAATATTTGGAGTGATTACGAAGGTACGACAGCACTCCCAAATTTGTTGTTGAGATTCAGGCCATGACTGACAACAATCTCAGCAAACTAATCAGGTCCACAGCCAGAAACATGGAAGCGTATGAGTTTTTTTCCTCTGGCAGGTAGTGCATGACAACATTTCATATTTCTCATACAAGATGAGAAAGATCCAATTTTTATCACAGGCCACGAAACAATATGAAAGACCACACTGCAAAGCTTTTCAACAAACAAGGCATCTCCTTCAACCGATCATGCTTTATTTTTCTCCGATGAGAAAAATCTCTGCCAGGATCAGATGGTAAACTCACAGAACCATCATTGACTTTCTCTGTCTTCACAAGATGTATCGATACACATTAATCTACCCACAATGCCTCAGGCCTCAACACGGGGGCCTTTGTCAAGTTCCTGGAGTAGGTAGTGCTGGCCTAGATCAAAAGGGAGCTACTGGAAGACCTTACGTCTGCGAACAGGACATGCCACAAGTAGGAGACCTAGGCTGTAAGAATATTTCTGTGACCACATAATGCTTAACATCTGGCCGCCTAACTCCCCAGATTGAAATCCCTTTAATTATTTTGTGTGTGTTACAGTTGATCGAGATATCATCAAAATTCCAAGCAGCACCAAATATAAACTGAAGACAACGATAATAGCAGAATTTACCAATTTAAACAAGGAGGCCGTCGGACACGAAATCAGTTGAATTTTATCTGCAACTTTCAGTGTAGAATGTGACTGATATTCACCATTGAATTAAGTGTATCAGCAAAGTACATTATGTTGAAGGAAAGATAAATGTTTGTTTCATCTTTATGTCGTAGATTTATTGATGCACATATGATGGTAAATCCAAACGTAAAGTCTCCAAAATATTTAGAAATCACAGAAACGTTTATTGTTTATTGTCAATGATTTTTACAAGTTTGAAAATGTATCTATTTTTCTACATAATCGCAATTTTGGTCAATACATTTTTGAACGCGCTGTGGCAATTTTTGTATGCCCATATAATATCAGCTCACCGATATGTCGTTGAGCAAACGTTGCGTTGTTGCAAGCGGACAGTTTTGACATCCAAGCATGATTCGTCCAACACTTCCTTTAATTGGTGATTAATTTCAATCGGTTTAATGACTTTTGGCAGTAGCATCAATCGTGAGCTCCATCAGAAACGACTGCTAAGCCAAGACTAAATATGGTAGCGAGGTTCACACAAAGACAGACACAGACGCAGATACAACAAACACAACAGTGTGGCCAATAGCCACACGAATTTTCTCTGCGCCCCGCGCTTTGGAGAGTTTACTTTTGGGATTACCCTCGTACATAATATACAGTTTAAAAGTATTTTAAAATCATAAAATGAATGTCGTCTGCATGTTTTCCATATCAAGTGTAACGGTTATCAGAGAAAATGGAATCGTCGACTCGAGTTCGAATCCTGGAAGAGGCTGTTTGCGTTTCACTTCGGAAAAGGCATGAATCCATCTCTTTTCTCTCTGAGGGTAAATGATAGATTAATATTGGCGTTGTGTCACATCCTGGCTGTGGTGGAGGCATTGGGTGAATACTTACATACTGTCCGCCGGTCCAAAATGTATTCGATAATTTATTCACACAACTAAAATTATTTTTATCCTGGTAAAACATTGACAACCTATGTCAGCTTTTTTTTTTCAAAAGATGGGGAATGTGATCAAGGACACAGTTGTACTGCAACTTATACATAGAATCATATAAACAAGTGAGATATTAGTGCAACCCAAGCCTTATTCAAACTAATTTTATTCATAAGGCTATCATTTCGCTCTTAACTGTACCAGACGATTTCCTGTCACACACAACTGGGAGAGATAAAAAAATTAAATAAAAAAGAACTCGTATAAAATAAGGTTTTAATTTAAAATAAATATAAAAAAATCCGCAATAAGATATTTTAAATCTTGACTGCACGAGTTGTGACAAATATAAAAATTAATTAAAAAGAAAACAAAAGCATTTTTTCTCTCACCTAAAAATGTTCCTCTTCCATTTACTCCGCACCTTATCTTTTCCGGTTTTGATATTATCAACAAGTCCCACCCAGTTGATTGTCGAAATAGGCAGTCTCTCTTTAGTTTTTTCAGTCTCTACTTTTCTGTTTCACGAGTGGTCTATGTTTGACATTTGTTGAACATATGCTGGTAAAGTGTTGAATGATCGGAGCAAACTATAAGAGGAACATAACGACTAAGAGACCGAGGAACTTTAAGAGTTTACACACACTATCACGAACTTATTTATCTTGTCTCAAAGTTTCCTTTTTATATTCAATGACAATATTTAATACTGCTACAAGAATTGAATATAACAGATCATCAACCGCATAACATTTGACAACCATATTGTACAGTTGTATTTTGAAGAACTTTGCTTAATTTGGCCATAAGTATGGGACACCTAATGAGAATCGAATTCAATCCTCATCGTCAAAATGATTTACAAAGTTTGGCTTAAGGCCAGAAGTATGGGGCACAGTCAGAATCGAAATCATTAGTAATGTGTATTATTTAGATTTTTCGGATTTTTGTCTTCATCTTTATTGTTATATACACAACGTTTTGGTCGATGTGCCCTCCAAATTTCTTCAGGTCTTTCTTGTGAAAAACCGGGAACCTCCTTGCTGAACTTGGAAGCCTTCACGGAACTTTGAACTGAACCCTTTATTTAATCCATTAGGTCAGTTTTTCTCATTCCGTTAACCATGACCGGGTACAAGTGTTAAGCAATATTATGTTATTTTCGACTGCAGCAGTCAGAACCTGCAACCTACAGATGATTGTCATTGAGAATTGTAAAAACTCAACCGTTGCGCCATGTATCTAACTGGACAATCAAGAGGGAATTTTTAGAATCTATAAATCTAATGTTCTTTTTACCTAGAATTTTCACATTTTATACTTATGTATGATTTTTTTTTTACCTTTACGATTTTTTAAGTTTTAGTTTTTAAATTCTAATCTAGCCTTTTTAATTACTGTTTCCCATATTGTATTCATTTTCTTATACTTGGTCAATTTGAGAGGACATACGCGCCTAACATACGCGCTGATTCTTTGAGACGTCGTTTTCTCCAATGTTTTTCCCTATCTATTATCTTAACTTTATCACATATGGATTTCCTTTTTGTCACAAGTATGGGGCACTTAGTAAGAATCGAACTCACCACTAGTAATTGGTCTGCAAAACAAACTTGCTAACCATTACAAATAAAATGATGTTGATTCTGGTAACAATAGGATTCATGACTTTTCCAAGGCACTAGAAAGAAGTCAACAAGATAGTAGTTGTACCCAGCGATGTTTGTTCTTAGTTATAAGTTATCAATTTATGTCTGACGTAAAAAAAAAACGATGTTGTCCTGGGTATAACATAAAACTATAACCGGTGATGAGGCTTCTGCAGCTCCGGGGTGTGCCGAACCCCCTTCGTTTCTATTAATACTATAACCACTCTGGCCCAGAGTGCTAATGTATGTTAGGCTCCCACCTATGCGTCAAATAAATGGGTCTTTAATTTATTTATGCAAGCAAATTAATCTTATAGACAATTAAAAAGTGCGTGGAAAAAAGATTGCAATATAACATTGAAAATATTTATAATCATGAATATAATCATTTACAACTGAATCAAATTTCGGTATTAAAATAACGAGTTGATATAACGTTAAACAAATAAACCAAGCCAAACAATGATGGTAATATTGAAATAATTTTGCTATTATAGTGTACTTCTAAAATATCAAAAACATTATGTCACTCTGCATTATCTTGAATACTTTCTGAAACTACCAATTTACAATATGCCTTATCCACTTGCTATAAACATAATTATAATAAATAAAACAATTTTTAGTATACACATATTGTTGCATTTTACATCGCGCTAATATCCTTGTGAAAGGTATGAATCCAATTTTTCTCCCTTCAGCTATGGATAATTAGTAGAGTATGCTGGGCTCTTTAAACTTGATATGGCAACCGGTCTAGGAGAAGGAAAACCTGTTAAAATAAATTGCCCCTGTGTCGCATTCTGATCATGCATATAAATAGGGTTTACTTTCGGAACACCTCTATTAAACTCTGCTTAAAAATTGACCTTGTGTGGAGGGGTTGGGTAAATACATATAATTAAATATATCTTGCTTGAAAAAGTTTATTTATATCCAGAACCAGTCGGAATTTAGAGTTCCTTTAACACAATATCTTTGTGTAGACATCAGTTGGTTTCCGGGAAAGAAATGTTCGGCCATTTCCCCCAAATTTACAAATAACATTCTATTCATTATTGAATGTTTAGATAATTATATTCAACAAATTTAACATTGTATAAAATTCTATTTATCCATATTCGACCATTAATAATTCTTGGTACCATAACAACCGTCTCCTCGTTTGAAATCTCCAAAAATGTCCAGCCTGTAGAAGAAAAGATTTAGTAAGGATTGTTCTACCTCTGAACTGCATTCGCCGCGGGCCAATCTAACCCGCATTGGCCTCGTCAGCGACCAGCGACCCTGTAATAATTTTGGTCGCCAACCTTTGTAATATGATCTTCATTAGTCAAGAATTGCGTAGAACATTCGACAATCATACTGAATATTATTACAAGAAATGACTGTTAGACAGGTTCTTGGTGATAACCAGATAGTATATTTAGTAAAAAATGGCCTCCAATATTGTTTTTTCTTATATCTGTATATAAGTAGATGACATCGGTCCTTAGCCACATAATATTTCATACCTAGATAGTATATTTAATAAGAAGTGGTTTCCAATGTCCTGAGCCACATGACACTTTACAACCAGATAGTTTAATTGATAGCAAACGTCTCCCATTAGAATTTGTTCATATTTACAAGGTATAGTTTTAAAAATAGTTACACATACAGCTATGATGTGACACTCAGTGATATTATCTATATTATTTGACTGTTAAACGTCTATTAGTTGAGAATCTTGTAACGAGGATGTTGTGACAAGAAATGGTTTGGTTGTTTTGTTTTACGGAATATCAACCCTTTTCGGATAAGTTAATGCCGAATCAAGTCATTTTGATGATTTGTTTAACTTCTTGTGCATTATTTTTTAAACTATCTTTAAACTAAATTATTTTTACTTACTCAATTCTTTTAATCAAATTATTTTTTAATCATTTTTTTAAACCTTTTAAATTTCTTTTTAACTAAATTTTCTTTTTAATCAAACTTTTTCTTTTAAATTATTTTTAAAAATACTTGAAAAGAAAAAGTTTGATTTAAAAAAATTGTAAATGTATGAAATCAAATTAATTATCATCAAGTTTTTAAACTAAACTTTTTGAATTAATTTTTTTAACTAAATGTTTTAACCTAATTCTTTTTAATCACTGATTTAAAAGAATTAGGTTAAAAAAATTAAAAACATTTTTTCGACCATTTCTTTTAATCAATCTTTTCAACAAATTATTTTTTAACTAAACTTTTTTAACCAAATTCTTTTTAAATAATTTTTTTAACTAATTCTTTAACGAAATTCTTTTTTAATAAAATGTTTAACTAATTTTTTAACCAAATTCTTTTAATCAAAATTTGTTTTTTTAACTATTTTTTTAATAAAAGCAAACTTTTTCATGAGTATCAATGAATTGGTGAAAATAATTTTCCTGTTATATCTATCATTAACTTCCTGTTAAACTGATAGAAATTATTTACATTTATTTGCACTTATATCCATTTGGCCCATAGAGGGGACACTAATATGTGCTACTACTCCGGGTCAGAGCGTACCAAGGAGTAACGGCAATAAAGGGGCACTCCAAAGTTCTATTTGATCTATAGCTGGAACACTAAAAGGTTTTAGAATTCCGTATCAGTGTGGGCCTGGGAGTAATAGCAACGAAGCACTTCACACTCCTCAGTACTCCAAAAACGGAACATCACCACGAGATACAGTTTAGTGTCATACTCAAGACACTTTGATTGATAGATAGAACACTAAAAGGTTCTAACATTCCGAGACTTGGCAATGAAGGGGTACTTTACACTCCCTAGAATTCCATAATTGAAATCTCGCCACTAGATGCAGTTTGGCGTCATAACCAGGACATTACATTGGTTGAATTCATTTTACGTTTTTTATTAACTTCATGTGGATCAACAAATTGGTAGAAACAACTTCATGTTTTAATAAACTAGTTGTTGACACTCAGTCACCGCCTTCTAGAGCATTTATTAAAAAGGGCAGGGTGTTTGATATAAGAGCAATTGAAGAATACAATCGTGGTAATTATATAGGTGCTAGGGCTCGACATAACCAGTCGATTGATGGGAAGAGTTCTCTCCGTCTAGACCAAGTAATTGGAGTGTTGCATGTCCTAGGAAAACTTAGTGTCCGGTTCACAGACCACTCAGCCATCACCATTCTGTCCTCTGACATTAGAGGGTCGTCCCCCACGCCCAATAGGTGACCCCATTGAAGGGGCAGTCGTCGTATACTACAGCCCAACTAACAGGGTGAGACAAGAAATGACATAAATTCTCAATTATAAGACACTTAAAAACATATAATACAGATCCTAACGATCAACCAATGATGGTAGTTATTTAAGGACATCGATTTCGAAAGGGTTGTATATCTATGATGTTGTGTGTGTGTGTGTGTGTGAGAGAGAGAGAGAGAGAGAGAGAGAGAGAGAGAGAGACAGCGACAGAGAGAGACAGAGAGAGAGAGAGAGAGAGAAAGAAGAAGCGAGAAGGCGAGAGAGAGAGAGAGAGAGAGAGAGAGAGAGAGAGACTAATTCCAGTTATCCTGCAAAATCTGTATTCTATATTCTACGATAGATAAGGGCAAGTGTCAGACTTATCTCATTTCCGATACTGTGGGTTCTTCAATTCCAGCATTTGACCCGTATGTGCTCATAGCTACACAATTTGCCATGTGTCAAATAAAATATCTTGCTACATAAAAACATATTTTTAATAAAGTCTTCAGAACATAATGTGTACTTGATTAGAATGAACTTGTATTGAAGATGGTTTAGCATAATGGCTATCGTCTTATGAAATGGAATCGGTGACCCGAGTTCAAGTCCTCGACGAGGTTCTTTGCATTTTCTCTTTGCGCAAATGCCCGGGAAATCTGAATCTATATCTTCTCCCTCTAGCTATGGGTAAATAGTAAGGTAGACTCGGTTCTTTAGCCTTGGTAAGGCAACCAGACTAGGAGAAAAAAAACGAACCAGCTGTATTTCGCTTAAAAAACAGTTTATGACTTTTCTTGTAAATTAACTCCTAAAAAAAGTAAGTATTGTCGGCGGAGTAGCCTGTTGTCGTTATCAGCCGAATAGAGAGGGAGTATATCCCCTTTCCACTAGAGCTAGACCAATTATTTTTTTGCGTCTTGGGTGGAGCACCACATCTAACATCAGCTCCTCCCTTTATTGCACAGATCCAAGCCATGCTACCCATGCGCTGAGAAGGCCGAAATCCAAACCTGGAACCTTGTGGTTTGACTTTTATCATATTTTGCCAACAATTTAGTATTCTGACTCTTTTATAGAAATACATAATTCATGTGAAATGTTTGTAAAATCCAGTTATCATTATAATATTAATAAAAAGTATTAACAACAACGATATTAGTGACAAAAATTGGACACTTTTGTACGTTACTAGAATATTCCATTTAAAAGAGATGAGCGAACTAAATAATGAGAAAACTCAGCAATACCAGCGTCGTTTTCATGTCGAATTTTGATTTGTATGTATTTTCTAGTAGTATACATTTGACGGCAAGGATATATTTGAAAAACAAAAAGAAAAAAGAAAAAAGGAAACAACGATGCTAGACTAAATGATTATTTCTCAAGAAAACAATTTTCAACTCAAAAGCAATGTTTCTATTTTCTTATCTAAATTTCTTTTTGGTGCTTTTTACCATGAAGAGTCGAGTATTTTAGATGATGTTTTCGGGGGTTTTTTTTTAATCATGTTTCTTTTTTAATTGGAACGAAATACATTGATACACATTAAAATAAGACCGTGAACAGTTGGATTTTTAGCAGTACTGAAAGCAAAATTAACTGCACTATTTATGGAATTAAAAGAGACTTGGAAATTTTCTTATTAGATATTCACTAGAAT
Source organism: Doryteuthis pealeii (assembly GCA_023376005.1). Lineage (NCBI taxonomy): Eukaryota > Metazoa > Mollusca > Cephalopoda > Myopsida > Loliginidae > Doryteuthis > Doryteuthis pealeii. The sequence continues at coordinate 96,707,862 of CM042147.1, read as the reverse complement.
ATCTTTTATATAATTTCACGTGATTTTTGTGGAAAAATTCCTTTCCATGGCAGCAGTCTTACCGATTAGGCTATGAGATCCAACGGAAATTTATTCTTTAGAAAGAATGCTGAAATATTTATCCCTTTTTTGGTCATTTGTTTCGTTTGCCTTACTGGTCACATTTGACCATGTTCGTTCCATCATTTATGTACTTTATATCAAAATATATCATTTATGTATTATATATATATATATATATATATATATATATATATATATATATATATATTGGCCTTAAGTGCCCTCCGAGAATAATCTCTATACTTTCTGCAGAGGATTAGGACCCCCCCCAAAAAAAAAAAAACAAGGAAGTGTTTTCTTATAATTTTCTTGTTTAGAATAATTGTGCATGGTATTTTATCGTTTTCCTTGGAGGCATCTGTAAAGATGTAGAGGTGATTGGGGTGGTGTTCCAGGATATTGTGGCGTTTATCTTGGTAAATGCGGGAATTGGTTTTTGTTTTAGGCAGCTACCTCAGTTCGAGGATCCCTTTAGATTGTTAAATAATCCAAGGTGATGGTTTCATATATATTGAGAGTGATTTTAGATTCTTCGAGGATTGGTTCCATTCGTAGGTCAAAATCCTTTCCAAAGAAAAGCGTCATCTTTACAGCTAAAGCCCGAACAAGAGATCTAAGCATCATCTCTGAAAACAACCACAAAATCTTCATCATATTTTCAGATCCACCTTCGGTTTTACTCTCATTAAGAAAAAAACTGGAAGACACTCTTATCTCCTGAGTAGATTGGACTCCATGTCCAACTCTAAAGAGATTCTCATATGCTGTATCCCAAGCCACATTGGAGTGAGTGGAAAGGAAATATCTAACTCGGCAGCCAAATCGGCTTTAGATTTCACCTCCGACAAATTCAAGATTCCATATACTGACTTGAAACCTAAAATCAATAGATTCCTTAATACAAAACAGCAACGGCGCTGGGATAACAACATCCACAATAAACTCTTCTTAATCAAACATACTTTCGAAAACTGAAGACCAGCCTTTAGAAAGTCCAGAAAGGTACAAGTTATTATATCCCGATTACGCATTGGATATACAGGAATTAGGCATACCTTTATACTCAAATAAGAACAACAACCACAGTGTGAAGCATGTAAAACACCCTGCACAGTTAGAATCTTCCTCATAGAATGTGGACCTTTTTCTCATATCAGAAACCACTTTTTAATGCAAATAATATGAAAGATTTATTTAGAAATGTCAACATAGATTCGGTCCTATATAGAATTATACAAAAACAACATAAAACTGATCAATATCATACAAAAGTAATCCCTCAACATGGTCCCCAATGTTAAAACCGTTAACTACAAAAGCGTAAATATAACATATATTATTTCCCAACTCTAACAGGAAATAGCCCCAAACGGGTTGATATGCCGTTAAAATCAATCAAACAACTATCAATAATAAAGGGTGGGTTCTGGATATGACACTAAACTACATCTGATGATAAGACTCCATTTTTGGAGCTATGGGTAATATGGAGTATTTCTTTATTACCATTATTTCCGAATCCATATTTTTATTATTATTCGTATTTGATAGGACCGGGCGCAAAAAAACCCCGACTACACAAAAATGTAAATATGAATGTACAATGAACGCGATTTCCTAAACTCTAGGTATTAAAATAATCCTAGACGAGTTTGCATGCCCTTAAAATGAATGAATGAATCATTCAATCAATCTGTTCTATCACCATAATACCGCATCATTAGTAATGCCGCAATCTTTAGTGGATGAAAACCTGGACAAACCACTCCCATACAATAACATTAGCTGCCCATTCTATCGCAGGAAAAGTCGTTACTTCCTGGTCAATATTAATAATCACTAACAATAAATGTACTTGATAAAAATGGTTTCAAGGAATGATTCTTCAAATTCATAAGCTGTGACACGTCAGTCAAAACAAAGTAAAGCAAAACAAATGATAAGTGCAAATAGTGATCATCAAAAGATTATAACAGACTGTTAGTACTACATTGTAGTGTAATTGGTTAACAAACTAATCTCACAACCTAATTACTAAATCTATATGTAAAAACATTAATAATAAAGACAATGTTTTATTTTCTTATTTACTTGTATTTTTAGAAATGTAGTCGATAAAAGATTAAAAAATATATTCGCGTTCATTTTTAGAGATTTTTAAGTTGACAATTATAGTTAAATTATTTTCCCTATATTAACAGACTGAGATTGTATTATCTAAATGTTACACATATAAATAAATTAACAACACTGAAATGGTGAAAAAGTAAACGTTCGAATTATTTTCATAATTTTAAAAAACTTTTCCTTATGTGGTTAGTATGGAAATGTTCAAGTGTTATAAAAACAATAACATTCTCTTTTGATAATTAAACAGCTGACTGATAAGACTTTTTATCCTCTTTTTTTACTGGTAACATTCCTTACTATATAAGTAAACAAATAAATAAACATTGTCTCGAGAAGAACGATATTTACTTTGTTATTTACGTTTTTAAAATCCCCCAAAGTGAGACTTTTGTTACAAAAAATAGCTGGCCCTGTTAATTCTACTAAGAATACGACAACTGGTTCCTCTAAAGAGGGATAAGACCCCTCAAAGGAGATGTCCTGAGTATAATAATAAACTGCATTGCCATACTTCATGTCATTACCCACAGATCCACTCTGACCCATAGTGGTAGTACATGTTAGTGTGTCATTTATGTGCCCAATAGATCTGCTTGAAAATTATTAGTATTGCAAAGAGATAAGTAATACTATAACAGTGTTATAGTATAATACTATAACATTATTATTATTATTATTATTATTATTATTATTATTATTATTATTATTATTATTATATTGATAAAATTAAAATGCTAGATAGGAATGCTTTAGCTAATGTAGTTGTCTGAGTACTAAGTTACCTGAAACCATATAATTGCTTACAAATAACTAGCGTTAGATAGGAATACTTGAAACCATATAACTGCATGTAAAAATAATATTATTTAATAGGAATAGTTACTTTGAAATATAGAATTGCGTATAAATTATTAGTATTAAATAGTGATACTCGATACCCTATTGTATTGTGTATTAGATAGGAATACTTGAAACTATACAAATGTGAGCGAGGAAATGATTATAGACAAATAAAAAAAGTGGAAGAAAATTTGATGGAACATTGGAAAGATGGTTATCACAATTAAACATTTACAGTTTAATCAAATTTCGGCATTAATAATGTATAAGAGGGTGATACGCAATTGAAAAATGAGCCTAGTTACAAAACTATATTGCTTTTTTTTAAAAACAAGTATCGACTTTATATGGGACGTAACCAATGAATTCATTGAATCGTCACACACACACACACACACACACACACACACACATATATATATATATATATATATATATATATATATATATATAGAGAGAGAGAGAGAGAGAGATAGATAGATAGATAGATAGATATTGGTATTTTTCCGAGATGAAATAATGGAAAATAAAGTGCTCAATTACAAATGTAAGAGCTTTATTTATTAGATATAACTGTTTATACAAAACTGAAACCTTTGTATAAACAGTTATATTTAATGAATTAATAATTATATATATATATATATATATATATATATATATATATATATATATATATATATATACAAAATCTTAGATCCTCACGATATCCTAGCATTTCTCAATCAAAATATTCACACATAAAAGTAAAACACCAGTAGTTGTAAGGTGCCCCCATTTCTGAAGCAAAACATGACGGACGCCATGGAAACATTTCCTACATTGAAGTCTGCCCTGTGTGGCAGGGCCTGTATGTCGAGGGTTTCATATGTGTGACAGGGTACATAAAAAACATGCTGGATCCGTGGGCCATCTGCGTGCTCACAACTGTTCACATCTGGACTACTTGTAAATTGGCTTTATTCTGTGAAGAAGCGGAAATCACCATATATATATATATATATATATATATATATTATATATATATATATATGATGCATTCAGTGAAATATCAATGTAAAAATCATTCTGTCTGTAGTTTAAGGAGATTGACGCTTTAAAAAATACTGCCTTAAATTTCGAGAGGAAACTTTGTTTTAAAAAATTCGTCTTTTATTACTAGAGTACTGGAAATTATATTAAAATCCGATGAGTAGTCGATTTTTTTACAATTGTTTTTCATTTTTAGCCGATGCTTCTCAGGTACCTAGAAAAGGCCGCGTTTTTGTTCATACATAGTTTTTAGGATTAAAAATAATTTTCTAAACAAGTTGTTATTACTTTCGTAAAGCTTCGATCCTCACGATGTTTCAGTATTTCTCAATCGAAATATTCGCCCACAAACGTTACGCATCACTGGATCATCACGGCCGTTACTTATTCGAAACAATAGAATGAACCGGTTTCTGTAAGGACGTGATAGAGTATTAATCAATCGTACACACATTTAATTACGTACGACTGCGTATATATAAAGTGTCAATTATTCTTTCCTATTAAACTTTTTCTGTTTCACCGACAACAGTCAGGTCTTTGTCAGTCATATTTACCATTGCAACAAAGTTATGTAAATCAATATTCAGTAAACGAAAATATACGTAATGCTCATTAGTCGGTGTCGTTAGTTCCAGTTAAGTCTACCGTTATAAATTATTCCTACATATTAATATGCATGTGTTAATACCTTCAATACATATTCGTTCGTAGGTTCAAGTGTATTTACTTTAAACATCACCTATCGACATTATGGATATTGACCCAGTGATCTGTTTACTCTACTGTCCCCTATTGGGACCATTGTTTGAACACAAACGCATATTTAAAAATAGGTGCATTTGTGATATTATTTATTAAAACAAAGGAAATCTCGATTAATTACGTCACATATACAGACAAAGAAAATGGCGCTGTACAATGGTTGATGTCCCGAAGAAGATTTTAGGATGTATGCATGGAACGGATCTTTAGTCAGCCATAAAAGGAAGACACATTAACGTTAAAAATATCTTCTCTTTTATTCAAGCAATTATATATTTTTAATTAACTATTTCAATTTACTAATAATTTGTTTACACATAGTTTTATATTTTCAGTAATTCCTATCGAATTTTAATAATTTACACACACACATTTGGCTCCAAGAATTCCTATCTAATACAAATAATTTGCACATAGCTTTACGGTCATATCGTATTGATTTGCTTCTTATTGCTTAGTAGGCCCAGGCATATCTTTACTGAGACGATTCTATGATTGAATGTGACTCCCAGTTCATAGCACTGCTTGTTTACTTCTTGTTTATTAATATATAATCTAGCCGTGCTTTCGAGTTCACAGTTTACTCTTCCTTTTCTGATATTTAGTTTGTTCTCGAGAGAAAAATCAGCTAGTCGTTCACTATTTGGGGAGTTGTGAAAGCAAACTTTATCATTTTCGTCTGTGCCTATTTGAGCATTCATGATCCCTATGACTAGTACGTTGTATTTAAGAATGTGTCATATTAGCTTATTGTAAAATTTGATGAGATCCCTTTCCTTACTGACATCAGTGCGGCTGTCGCACGAGATAATAGTTTTTCAGGGGTTGTTATTAAATATAGCACACATTATTCTCTATCGTATTTTGTGATTTTAAAGTACGAGGAATGGAAAGCATTCCTACACCTCCAATGACGGCATTGACAGAGTTTTTTTTCTATACAGATGCCAAAACAAAGTCCATCCATTACTGGATTCATTAAATTTTAGTTTTAGTTTGCAATGGTAATATCTATGTTTTTTTACGCATATGATGTTTATATTCTTATCAACTATATATATATATATATATATATATATATATATATATATATATATATATATATATATATAAGTACTTTAAACTCGGCAAAATTTTTCGTCAGCTGATATTTACACAAATATACATACGTGTGTCTGGATGTAATTTTCCTCTCTAACTACCACTATCAAAGTCTTTCTAGTTCTTTTTTCTTCATCTGTCTCTGTGTCAGCTCATAATCAACATAGTTTCTCTTGGCCAGATTGCCTTAAAATAAGCAAAACATATATAGTTCAAAGCTCTTATAGTATTTCTTTCAAGGCAAGTTAACATAGTTTTGTACGCCATTAAAACTAAGTTCTTACAACGCAATCCGCAGATGGATAAACAATCCTTAAACGAGAAAAAAAGGGAGAGTGGTGAAGATGAAATCCACTTCGATCTAAGTAATCCCACGTTTTTTGGTCACGTAAACTTCCAAATTTATTCGGTTTTCAACATATTACCATCAATAAACATAACCAACGAAACAAAAACAAAAAATGAACACCGGAAACGGAATACTTTTTTTTTTACAAATGTTCAAGTAGTCTTAATTTAAACCGATGATGATGACAGTCATAGGAAACAGCATCTACTCACAATACAATTGATTAGACACTTGTCAAGGTTGGCTATGAGAGTAAGAGCTTTTATCTGCTGTAAGCATTTTTATATATTATAAACAATGAGATTTATATATATATATATTCCCAAAGTAAAAAATGTCAATAAAGATAATAAGATTCGACTTTCATCGGAAAAGAGAACTAATTATTTACAAGAATCTTTATTTAGAAGTATTCACTCTTGAAGTATGTGCTAAATGGGGTGTAGCGACCTCTTCCCCAATTCACCATGTAGCTGTCTCATTGGAAATAGCTTTCTTCATATTGATACAGTCGTGACTATCTACCTACCGTTGTCCTCCAGATTTTGTGTATATCACGCTCAGTAAGGATGTGATTAGATAGACTAAAGTGAAACCTAACCCACATGCGCATGTTTGCTTTTACAATACAAGGTAAGGGGGAGAACTGGACTGATAAATGGATTCTTAACACATCAGCTCACTCATTAGAATTGCTCTTATTTTTCAAGACCATAAAATGCAACTCTATTTAAAAATTAAACATTCATACATAAAATTTCCATGAACATATTGCATTTGGTGGTATGTGGTGACAGTCTATGATTAAACTGAATTTAATGATATATACTCAGAAGCATCCCGTGACATATAGTTTAATCAAGTTTTAGATTGAGCATGGGTGTATACATGAGAAACGGGTGTCATGTAACTAAGACAGGAAACAAAAAGCGTTAAACTATTAGTTTCAATATGTAGGTTTAATTTTTGTGTTACACACACACACACACACACACTATATATATATATATATATATATATATATATATATATATATATATATATATATGAACTATTTAAGATATTTTGAAAGTTCAAAAATGATGTGTGGTCTAACAGAGGTCTCCCCATCAACACCAAACTTTTTTGCTATGAATCGTGCGTTTTAAATGCCCATTTATTCTCTTCTAAGGCTTGGACTACACATTATTCTCACATCAAACCCTTGTAACGATTACATCCAGCTTGTCTTAGGAGGATTGTAAACATCAAATGGCCGTATCTAACACCAGACGCCATTGTTATTCAGCGAGCGAATACATCCAGTATTGATATGTTTCTCATAAGCAATTAAATACGTTGGGTTGGGCACTTTACTAGAATGGAAGATGTTAGGTTACTTAAACAATTATTTTAAGGAGTGTTTATTAAACATAAACCTATGAAATATTTTAAGGATATCGTCAAAAACTATCTTAGAGCGTTTATTGGAAATACTGAAGACTGGTAGATGACAAAAAATTTGATTTGTTTGGAAAAAAAGGGATTTACGATGGTTGTAATGCATTTGAAGTGCGGACAATCGAGAACTTCAGACTTCGGAAACAGGACTTGACATCGGTTCCGGACACTTTTCACGCTGAACATGTTTGTAACATCTGAGTAGTGTCTGTTTGTTCAAAACCGGACTTGCTAGTCATATACGACCTCATGTCAGAAACAATCACATGTTGAGTATACTCAAGTTCTTCCTAGGCAACCTACAGGTAATTTGTGTCAATTTCTGTCAATTGGTCTGGGAAACCACACGAGAGCGCACGAGGGGCGATTTCAGCACTAAAGACAGGTATTTTGCTAGTAATGTACGTAAACCTTTACACCAATAACATTAATGATATTATATCACTCCTATAAGTAAATACAGTTGAACCCAATCGCAAAAACATTTAACACCATACAATGGAAATGGCTAAAGTTAAGAGGATATCCACCTGCCCTTTATGCAGCCCATTATACGTGAAACTCATAGTTATGTGCAGTATTTAACATTTTAGATTTTACAAATTGACTTTAACGTGTAGCCCTGAGTGTCAAGTAGTCACGGTACGCAGCGATCATAAAATGTTCAGTTCAAAACATTTGAATACTAAAAAAACAATCCCCATTGAAGGAGTGGATATGATATATCACTGGTTGATTTTTCGTCTCTTCTTTCATAGCATATCAACTCTTTTAAAAACTTTTAAAAAATGCCATCAAAAATCATTTCTCTCTACGAAAAAATAACTGATACAGCATATCATGAAAGCGTGAATAGTGTAATTTGAACAAACCATATCTATGGAGTAAATTATGGATCTGATACAAAATTCCCCCAAAATCAATTAAAGGAGGACAGAGAGCACGTTGATCGGGGATATAACATATACGATGAAGAGGAAATCAGTGTAGGTATTTACCCAACCCGTATGCTATGGGTAGGATGTGATACCATATCGTAAGTATGAGGCATCCAACGAAGATCGAACTCATTCTTCAGCAGTAATGGCTCAGCGAAATTAGCTTGCTAAGCATTACACCACGATGAGACATCCGAACATATCAATAATTAAAAGCAACATTTTCAAATATTTCAAAAAAGAAGATACTTAAATTCTAATATGCACGCATACGCATTTTATCATTAAAAAATGGAACGTGTATAAAAAGTCACCGCTAGATTTCTATCTTTTCAGTCGACAATCAAAGGGACAAATTCTATTTTTACGAGGAGATAAACATCATTTCTTTTTCTTTTAGTTTTAAACTCGAAAAAAGAAGCCATACTAATTCTAACAGTTGGTTTGCTGGATACAAAATCCAAGATTTTAAGTAAAACGTTTTTCTTTCAGTAATTTGATTTATGAGTAATTTATAAAATACGGGTCATACTTTCTTAAAAGTTTTCTAAAGTTCTGGTACCGGAACGGACAACACCGTAGTTAACTGCTAGATAAAACTATAATGTCTTATTTCTCATGTAATATATTTTTGTGCTCAAAAAATTAAATTCAAAGTTCAAGCCTTATACGTTTCACTGACTTTCTCTCTTTGATTTTTTTTCCTTCAAGATAAGTTGTTGCCCTCCAATGTGTAAGATACTACAAATGAGTGCGTACGTGTGTGCGTTTGTGAGAGAGTATTTGACTACATATTTATGTAGTGTTGTATGTGATATAGGGTTTATTTAAGTAGATGGGAGTGTACGCATCGGTAAGTATCCTGATGTCAAGCCTCGGGGAGCTGTTTATTTATTTATTTATATTTATTAATTTTTTCTGCCCGAAGACAAATATAGAGCAGAAGTAAATGAACAGATACTACATCTTAATTGTAAGCCGAAGTCCTGGAAAAGTTGTTTGTCTATGCAGATGTCTATAAGTGTTTGTTTGTGTGTGTGTGTGTGTGTGTGTGTGTGTGTGTGTGTGTGTGTGTGTGTGTGTGATTATTGGGTTAATTAAATAAATACGTTTTCATTTCAATGTAAGAATTAAAGTAAGGATGAAGATATGAAAGTCGAAAAAACATAGAAGTCGGATATTCTGAGAGGAAGACAAAGTGTAGGGTTGTATGTGTTTATTTACTCAACCCTACTGCTACAGAAATGATGCAACACAAGGTTAATTTTTATTCACCGGTCAAATCAGAGTTCCCTATCCCAGTCTGGATGATAGACCATTGGCTAAAAAGTCCCTTTTGCCCAATAATTTAGCCATGGTTACGGGGAGGGACTCATACCTTTCTAAAGGAAATTAGCACGAAGTGAAAAGCGAAAACATCAAAAAATATATTTAAGTTCGAAGGACACAGTTACCCAACAACTGAAAAAAAAGTTTTTCTTTTTCTTTTTTCATTGGGGTAATGAGTATTATAATTACCCGGTGATGCATACAACTCAGCATCGTATTTTATATTGAGTGGGTCGTACGTAAGTCGGTTCTCTTACTGCAGACATCAGGGTGTGCTCGTGAATTAATCGCTGATAGGGCAATAAGATACAGTAACATTACATTAATTTTGGTTTCCGATCATAAAATATCAAATAACCTTGACCGGATGCCTTACCAAAGCTAAATACCCTTTAAAGTGTAGGGAGAAGAGATGAATTCCCAAGACCTTAGTGCCTTGTTCTGAATTTGAACTCGAATCGTCGCCTTCGTTACGCCACTTGAACGTCCATTTATATACCTATATCGATTATTTTCACAGTAATGCAACAAAAAACTGCCCTAAGAGATGGAATGCTACGAAGCACCATTCAACGTTTAAAGTTCATGCCTTTTACGAAAGATATTTGTAGTTTCAGAACTTAGACTATCAACTATTGTGAGGCTGCTGATTACCACTCTTAATCACTAGATGGCCTCCTACCTCTAAGACTGAATATGTGGTGCCTGTAGTTTAAAAATATCGACATCCTGTATATAAATCACGCTCATTCCAAAGGAAGATATATCAAAACGTCTTTGAAGATATTCTCTCTCTTTTTTATAAGCATTTTTAGTTGATTTTAATTTCTTTTTAAAGATAAGTACACCTGCAGGGATATGGCGTGGGATGCAATCTCAGATAAGCAAGCTAGTGTACGGATAATAGCGGGCGGACGGACACCTGTCGATAGAAGTATTCTTACTCCTCCTCTTTCTCCTCCCTCCCTCTTCCCCCTTCTCTTTCTTGATAATGAACACGAATGAGTTTATTCTATTTAGATGTGCTATCATGTCAACATTTCTTATGTACATGAAAGTTATAAGAGTTTCCTGAGACGGTACATTTAGATTAGTTTCAGTTTAGCAATGAGTTTTTCAGACAAGAATTATTTATTGGTTATTGCCAGAGGCTAAATAACATGCAAGTCTATCATTCTTTGTAATTTTTTTAATAGTGATATTTTCAGGATTATTTCCATTTGAATGAACCAGCTGACATTCCAAAACCGTCTAGAATTAGATATCAATATGACGTTTTAATGCTTTATTTAAAGTTTAGTTTGGTTTAGTTCATTTGTTTAAAGGCATATTAACTACTTATGGGTTATTTGAT
>CM042147.1:96684021-96691521 GCA_023376005.1 Doryteuthis pealeii | reverse complement strand
TATTTGTAATACCGATACATGTGAATGCTCAAATATGGCCTGTTGAAAGTCTGTGAGAAATCCAAATAAATTATTCATATTAATATTTATAAACATTATGTTTTATATAAAAAAAATGTCGTATGATTTTCAATGAACCCAATACATTCGTTTGTGTTTCACACAAATAGTTTATAATATCGATACAAAGCTACACAAATATAGTTGAGCAAGATATTAAACTAAATTCGGCGTTTCTTGTCAGACCTGTTTTCTTACAATTAAATGTCAAACGAATAAAATAACACACACACTCTCTCTCTCTCTCTCTCTCTCTCTCTCTCTCTGTGGGTGTTTTGTGTATGTGTTTGTATGTGTATATTTAGGCAGCAACCTTTCATTAATGCAAGTTTGATTAAAAACCGGTTTGAAAATTTGTGTTAGATAGAAATACTTGAAACCATATATAATGTTCCCTTCGCATATCATCGTAGGAAATGATTTGTCCTTCTCCTAGCCTGTTAGCCTAACCAAGGCTAAGAAGCACAGTCTGTTCTACGATTAATCCATAGCTGAAGCAGAACAGATGTATTCCTGCTTTTCCCAATTGTATTAGGAGAGGTGAAATACAGTCTCTTCTAAAATTCGAACTCAGATCACCGATTCCATTTCCCACAACGATAACTGTTATCCAAAAGATGCCTCTAAATGGTATCGAGATTTTTTTTAAATAATTACCTTACAATTAACTATTAATGTCTGAATAAAAAATCTTTTAAATGTCTCTCACGTAAATATATTTTCTACAAAACTTTATTAGACAATATAAAAATATAATTGATAACTCTTTTATTTGTTTTGTGGATTTAGTTTATAGTAACAATTACCGTTTGTAACGGTTCTGTGCCAATTTTATATGACAGGAAAAATGGGGAATTGAATTTAAAAACATAATTTTACTGTCAATATAGCCTAATATTATTCAAGTTACAGCGGCATCCTATAATATAATATATGTATATGAAAAATATGCACAGGTTTGCGTGTATACATACATTTAAAGAGGAATTTTAAAGGCTTTTTCCAACAAACAAAAACTCGCAAAAGCTTGACATCAGGAGACTGGCCCATTCCCACGCACTCCCATCTCTTAAACTGACTCTATATCGCATACTACATTCGATGTACGTAGTTAAATACTCACACACACATACACACACACACACACACAACTACACAAACACACACCCGCGTATAAACAACTCATTCGTAGTATCTTACACATTGGAGGGCAACAACTTATCTTGAAGGAAAAAAAATCAAAGAGAGAAAGTCAGTGAAACGTATAAGGCTTGAACTTTGAATTTAATTTTTTGAGCACAAAAATATATTACATGAGAAATAAGACATTATAGTTTTATCTAGCAGTTAACTACGGTGTTGTCCGTTCCGGTACCAGAACTTTAGAAAACTTTTAAGAAAGTATGACCCGTATTTTATAAATTACTCATAAATCAAATTACTGAAAGAAAAACGTTTTACTTAAAATCTTGGATTTTTAACCAGCAAACCAACTGTTAGAATTAGTATGGCTTCTTTTTTCGAGTTTAAAACTAAAAGAAAAAGAAATGATGTTTATCTCCTCATAAAAATAGAGTTTGTTTCTTTGATTGTCGACTGAAAAGATAGAAATCTAGCGGTGACTTTTTACACACGTTCCATTTTTAATGATAAAATGCGTATGAGTGTATATTAGAATTTAAGTATCTTCTTTTCTTATATTGTATTTAAATATTTAATAGTGTTGCTTTTCATTATTATACACTGATATGAACGGTCGTCCCATCGTATTGTCCTGTTTACCAAGATAGTCTTGCAGATCCATTACTGCTAAGTGACGGGTTCAATCCTCGGTTTTACCCAACTCATAGCAAATCGGCTAGGTAAAATGGGGCGTCCAATCGTGGTTTAATAATTAGCTAGTTAATTTCGATGATCAATTTCTGCTAAATAGCGAGTTCGATACCCGCTTGATACCCCATACGTACGACCTTGTATCCTATCTTATTCATAGCGGAAGAGTTGGGTAAATATCTACATTGATTTCCTCTTCATCGTCTTTGTTATATTCACGACCTTTCGATCACTGTGCTCTCTATCCTCCTTTAGTTGGTTTTGGAAAATGTTCAATTAAGATCCATAATTCACTCCATAGATGTAGATTGTCCAAATTCCCGTTTTAATGATATGCTGTATCAGTTATTTTTTCGTAGTGAGAAAAGACATTGGTGATTTTTAAAAGAGTTTTTAAATGAGTTGATATACTATAAAATAAGAGACGAAAAATTAACCAGTGACGTAGTATATCCATTTCTTTAATGAGGATTTTTTTTTTTTAGTTTTCAAGTGTTTTCAGCTGAACGTTTTATGATTTCTTTGTACCGCGACCAGCTGACACTCAGGACCACACGTGAAAGGTAACATATAACGTCTAAATTTACAATGTTAACATAACTGCACATAACTCTGAGATTCACGTATAATGGACAGGGAAATCAGCTGGTGCTGCTGTTCGCCATTTCCATTGTGATTTGCTCAACTGTATTTACTTATATAATATATATATTTAGTTATATAATATTATCATTAATATTTGTATAAACCTTTTGAATAAGTGATTGCACAAATTGTGTAATATATATTCTTAAATTGATCGATAATTCTAAATTAGAGACGCAAAAAACACAAAAATATGTTATCTTTGGTATGATAAACTACATCCGGTGGTGAAGCTGAAGCTTTGAAGCTCTGGAGAATATGGAGTACCTCTTCATTGCCATTACTCCCAAGTCCACTCTGACTCTAAGTGGTAGTACTTGTTTGGGTCCCATATTTGGTTCAGATAGATCTATTCAAATATAAGTGAGAAATTAATAGAATTCAGAATGGTTACGTGAAGCTATAATTGTGTAAAGCTATAATTGTCTAATAAGAATTGTTATTATTAGTTACTTGAAACCATATAACTGTTTGTAAATTATTGGTGTTAGATAAGATTTTTAAAATAAATGATTATCATTATTAAGTATAAAGAAAGTAAAGTTACCTTTTGGTTGTATCAGCCGGACAGCGAGGGAGTCTATCCGTTTTTCGATAGCGCTAAACCAGTTTTTAGCTCAGGTAGAGATCAGATTACCCCAGCTATACTACTCATGCACTGAGTTGACGAGGGCCGGCATCGAACCCGAAGTCTGCCGAATCCTTGGCAGATGCTCTATTGACTGAGCTGAACATCCCCTTCAAAAGTAGTAGTTACTCTAAACTATATAAATTATTAATATACGAAACTTTTTATATCATATAACTGTTTGCAAACAAATCATCAGACAAAATGTGAAATTTAAAAATATGCTGTTCAATATTGAAAATAGTTGTGATTATAATAAAGCATTTACAATGAATTTTGGTATTAAATAATCCACATGGAGTTGATTTGCCGTTAGACAAATAAATTAACCAAATAACATTTGAATCTCTTATATAGATGAGACATTTTGCATACCCCAACACAGGTATTGAACTCACGACCACTAGAAAAATTAATATGCTTAAAGAACATTCTTATCCACATTGACCCCGTAAATAAAAAAAAACCAATGTTACCTTTTACACTACTGAAGATATTGATTTGAATATTTTTCATTGATAAATCTACAAATTCAGTGATGTAGAGACAAATATTCACTAATGCTTCCAAATGAGATAGGACACATTTCCAGAAGAAACTAACATTCGGTGGCATTTTTAGAAGGTGGCACGAGACGGTGGCAACTAAGTGGGATGATTATGGTGCTTTCCGAATCGTTTGGTTGAAATTCGGAATTTTGAAAAATCATTCCTAGAAAAATATAAACATCACATATCGTAACATCACTGGATGACAAACAATGATGCAAGTCATCAGAAGACGGCTGGTAAGAATTATCTCCCTTAGATTTAACATATGGTATCTATCATACTCAAAACGGAACCAAAAAAGAAAGGGTCACTTGATATCAACAAAAACAAGGGAAATCCTTAGGAAACTGATACATTTGAGCGTGAACATTACTATCATGGGTTTTTATTGTTACTGTTACATCGTCTATATCATTAGTCTGTTTGATTCTATGTAAGACTAGCCTAAGATCAGAGTGTTATATCTACTCAATCTCCAGTATCGAGTATATCTCGAGTACTAAATGTAGTTTCTACTCAATGCTTTTCCAGAAGCGTTAAAATCAGTTAGGCTTTCTGACCAAGAGAATAACATGATATTAGATTATTTGTAACATAATGGTCGTTTAAATTTACAATGTAAAATTATATTTATATGTAAAATCAGTCATCTATATATATAAAAGGAAATTTGGGATGTACGTATCGACGTATAACTCCAAAGCAGGAGGCCACTCAGATTCGAAATCTTACATACACCTTGATAACCTTCTAACCAAGAAACACGCCAAATGTGGTTATTGATTTTTGCTAATTAAGGGATATAATTAATTAATTAAACAAAAATCAAACGATTTTCTGAAAGTATCGTAAGCTGCCCCTGCTTGGTGTATCAAGAATATCAGCTGTCAGTCATTCAAAATGTCCGCTACAACTATGACTAGATTTTAACGTAAAATAAAATTCGTTTTTTTTTGTCCAATCTTTAAAATATTTATTTACTTAGAAAGAAAAGAAAATAATCTATATGAGTTTTTATCCATTGAATTATCTTTTATAGCGTGTTAAAATATTTTGCTTTGGAGAGCCGATTATATGAAATAAAATCGTACTTCGTATGTTTTTCAGACAAACTTTTAACGTAAAATTAAATCTTTGTCCATATTCTTAAATTGTGCACTCACTTAAATTAAATTGATGTCATGCACAAAAAATTGTAGAAAAATGAAAATTGTTTCAAAACACAAGTTTACGGTTACATTTCTTTTTAAATAAGATTTTAAATGTAAATAAAAATATCATGAAAATGTTTTAAAACATTTACCAGCATAGGGTTTTAATATATATATTAAATGTAAATTTTAAAAATGATAAAACGAGTTGTTTTGTACTTAATACTAATGGTAAAAAAAAGTCTTAATTCTTTAGAGAACTAATGAAAACGTTTTAAATATGTTTTTAAAATACTATCTTGAGTTTAAGCAAAAATAGATATTGCAATACAAAGCATTTAAATTTTCGATTCTCAGCTTCTTTTTATCGTTAAGAACTGGATTTGAACTGTTTTGGACAAAAAATTAAAATAAATAAATTACAATGTATTTCTAACTCATCAAGCAATTAAAAACTGAATTTAAAATTGTCCACAATGACAACAATATTCTATTTACAACAATGAAACTTGAATTATCTTCAAAATTTTTGGACCATTCAAAAGATGAAGCATTAAAAAAAAAAACTCCTGATGATTTTTTTAAAATTTAGTTTACGGAAATAATGAAAATTATGAACGAAAACAATGTTTACATATTCGTACTATTAAATCAACTGAAATTTAAAGTAACCAAAAACAAGTTATGACTATCTGCTTTTTTAACAAATTCTATGAAAAATTAAAATATGTTTGAAATAGTTTTTTTTCTTAAAATATGTTGGGGAAATATTTTTTTACGAGGTCTCCCCCTCCCCTATTTTATGAAATCAGAAAAAATTAAACAGATAAAAAACGATTTTTAATTTTTTTTTCCAATAAAGATAATAGTCTGAATAATTATATTAGAAGATTTTTATAAGTTTCTATACGGGATTTTTATTTTAGTAAAAAATAACATGAATTCTGAATTCTACCTAAAAAAAATGTCAATGTTATAACATAAAATTATTCTAAAACACTCAAAAATTCAGGATCATATTTAAAAAAATATTTTCAATGTTTAAAAAAAATTCCCAAAAATAAACAAAGAAAAGGAGAAACATCAGGAGTAAAAAGACCAGAGCAAAAGAAAAAGGAACTTAGTTTTAAGGAATATATATATATATATATATATATATATATATATATATATATATATATATATATGTTGTGTGTGTGTGTGTGTGTGTGTGTGTGTGTGTGTGTGTGTGTGTGTGTGTGTGTGTGTGATAGGCTAGGTAATCACTAAAATCATGGGAAACTAAAAATTGGAATTAATAGCAGGAGGGAAATCCCTACCAGAGGCGAATATCCAAAAAGGCTTCTTCCAGGGAGACTCCATCTTGCCACTGCTATTTGTTGTCAATTACGTAAATAGCACAAGGGGCTAACAATCTAAAAAAAAACATGAAAGATATATAACCTTATGTAATTGAATGATATCAAGGTATTTGCCAACAATTAAAAAGAGCTGGAAACCCTTATACAAACCATAAGAATATACAGCCAGGATATAGGAATGTAATTTGGGATCGAAAAATATATATAGGGAATTATAATTACATTGGAATATTGGAAACGGACATTATTAACAAATGAAGGTGATAAGAAAAAACCAAGAAAAATATTCTAGAAACTAAGCTCTGCAACAGAATTATCGTCAAGGGAATAAACACTTGGCTGAACACCTTGTAAGATACTCTGAACCATTCTTAAAATGGACAAGGAAGAAACACCGACAGATGGATCAAAGAACAAAGATATTGATGACGATGCACATGGCATTACAACTGTTCGATAACACAGACTGTGCATGTCAAGAAAAAGAGGAGGAAGAGGTGTAGTCAGCATTGAAGATTGGGAAGATGCAAAAATTCAAGGACTCGGAACTTCACAATCCTCAATACTGGTGACTTCTATTCTTCCTTCTTTTTTGTTTGACACATATGGTATATCAATGTTATCACAAAGAATACACTAAAAAGAGCAAAGTAAGACTAATTAAAGCAGCCAATAACATTGTACGTTCATATTTACATTTTTGTGTAGTTGTTTCTTAACAGGTTTTTACACACGGTCCTTTTGAATACAAATAATTTTTAAACAAATCTATTTAACCCATATATAGCACCCTAACAAGTACTCCAGGAACCAACGCAATTATAGGCACTGATATGACTTTTTAGTGGCGCTTCATTTTCCTATTATTTAAAGTTTAGACGTAGCCTGAAATTAAACACTGCAAGTCTCTGATGTGACAGTGGAAACACGAAAGTTTCATATTTATCTCAGGTGCAGCCACATCATGTGGTGTAATGATTTGTAAGCTAGATTAGCAGACCGATGTTCGATTCTCAATGGTTGCTCCATACATCCGGCCTTGTGCCACATTTAAAATATGATTAGTAAATAACTATCTATTTCAGGTCTCAGTCGTTGGTTTTCGATCCCAAATGCAAATTGGGATTTAAATTATTGACTTTTGAAATAACTAAACCCTATTCCATCGGAAGATTGACGCAACACAATCTCCCTATCTCGAGCAGACTACAGATTCTTTTATTTGTAAAATTCCTTATACTTACTTGAAATATTGCTAATAATTACAAAAA
>CM042147.1:96656521-96681521 GCA_023376005.1 Doryteuthis pealeii | reverse complement strand
TGTAGTATCATTTGACAAGCTTAATTTCGCTAGGATGGTCAGCTGTGTACCGTGGCCGAGGCGATAAAAGTGTGTTTGTGTTCACTGTGGTGAGATTCTTTCGGGAAATCGTTAGTATTAGCTGATGAGACTTAATAAAGTCGAAACAGTCTGTACGGTATTCTACACATTGTCATGGATATCCGTGCTGCATGCGCGACATGATGATGATGAAACAAATGTTCAGAAAATTTAAACAGTATAATTCAACATTCCACTGAATGTGTAGAGCTGTGTATGAAACAAAAGAATTTTGTTGTCAGGATTTTCTGGGGACAAGAAAAATCATAGAAAGAAGTTATAGAAAAACGTCATAAAATTTCCATCTACAAAATATTGATACATTCAACTTACCTAAGGGCCGGATTTATAGCCCGGTGCCTGGGTGTCCTCAAAAAGGGATTCATACGGGATTTTTTACTGGCCATCGCATAAGCTTCGAGCGCGACTTCCCATGTTAAAAAGACTTTATGTTAATTTGGCCTGGTGGGAGGTCAGGAAAATAACTACATTTAACCGACTTGAGTCAGAGTCAAGTGATACTTACATTGCAAATCGAACTCCTAAAAAGAAAACTTTACAAGTTTTGGAATTAAAATGATATGTTAAAAAAGATGTCTTCCATTGAGTTCCATTTCCCAATCTACTACAGGCATTACTCAAACTGTTCCTGTTTTATGATAAACAGATGAAGAAGAAGAAGAAAAATATATTTTCTGAATTATAGCTTGGTTGTGACCTCATATGAATAGAATATACAGAAAGCCCATAAATAAGTATACCCCAAAGAATTTTATACAAAATGTTCATTTTCTTCTAAACTAAATATATTTACATTTCATTATTCATAGTGGAATATTTTACTATCAAAATCAATAATATCAGGTATGTATTTCCCCTGAATGATATTGAATTTAATTGGTGAATGTTCGATTCAAAATAATAAAATGCTGGTATATTCAGTTTAGAAGAAAACGCACTTTTTATTTAAAGGTTCCGGGTTCGGCGCCGACCCTCACCAACACAGCGTATTAGTAGATCTGTGCGGTAAAGTGGAGGAACTTTTAGTGGAAAAACGCAAAAACAACCTCTCAGTTCTAGCATTAGTGAAAAAGGGATAGACTCCCTCGCTGTCCGGCTGACTCTGACAATAGGCTACTCTGACTACTTTACTATTGCTCGTGAATAATATGTATTTATGAGCTATATTGCCAGCATGAGTGTCTCACACGAGCTCGTTAGACATTACATAACTTGAGATAACCTTGATGAAATATAGGATGACATTTCCCTCACTTTTTTACGGCGTGCGTAAATTAGCATTGAATGGCCAATAAGATTTAACTATTTTTTTATTTTTATATTTGATAAAATCCTACTTATATTCATTTTGCTAATAACTGTGTGGGATTTTGTTTTACTTATAGTTAGTTATTACCACCTGCATGCTAAGAAGATGAGGAGGAAGAGGCTATGACAGCTGAATGGATATTGCATTTAGTGGCACATTTACAGCTGCAAAAATAGAGAAGATGTTGATGTCATTTCACTACAGGAAGCAGCTTGGAATTGTTACGTCAAAGGAAACAATTGCCAGACAATTGGGCAATCCCCGCCACTTCGTGATGGAAACAAAACAATCAGGTACATCAATAACTGTATGGTGAGGTTGCTTTCACTTGATTAGGGTCTACCGCAACGCAAACTGTTTTTATCTCGATTCACCACTCACAAAGCAAGATCCAAATAGGCGGTTCACTTTGTTGAATCTGTTTAAGAGAAACACTTAAAAAGTAATCCAACATATTTATTTAAAAAAATTCCATGGAGGCATAATAAATATTTTGGATAGAGCAATTTTTCAGCTACAAAACTCGATTCTTCCAAACAGTAATATTGTCTATCAATATAATAACATTGCCTATGAACAAATACCTGCATAGCACGAGAGTGGTTTTGAAATCAATACGTCCTATTTCACTATGTCTGAAATGGATATTGGTGGTAAGGCAGTAGAAGTTGGAATATATATCAATCAAAGTACTCTCTTTATAAATATATTTATGAAATATTTTGGGTTACACACACACACACACACACACACACACACACATATATATATATATATATATATATATATGGTGGATTTTATGAATGCACTGGGATGCATCATCCGGTTCATCAGGAGTTTTAGGTCTTTCAAAGTCATTACACTCTTGCCCAGATGACCCAGCTGTTATGGATCATTTTCCAGTTGTAAGTCACCTTCTTTATCCAAAACAACTAAGTGGGGACGTGATGATGGTCGTGGACATGATGATGGCACTTTTAGCAGCTCCTTTTATATCAATCTTAATTAACGCCGTGCAGAACGAGCGGTTGCAAACCCTCAACAGCCTATATCCATTAACTCACATACACACATTAAACTCGTAAGTAAAGGTACGACTATATATATATATATATATATATATATATATATATATATATAAAGAGAGAGAGATGGTGGTGGGAAGAAAAGATATATATATATATATATATATATATATAGGATCTGGCAAAATGATTAATCCGGATTTAAAATCGTATCCCCACAGAAATGAGTAGCAGTGAACGAGTTGTAGTTATATCTTAAACCAGCAGAAACAGCAGCCATTTCATTGCAGTTTCCATAATTGCTGCGTTCTATTTGAAATTTATTCTAGAATTGTGACTGTAGAGGTGCCTGGGGGCTGCAGACAACGGATAAACTGAAATACTTTATTCATCATGAAATCACATCAATACCAGAGGCAATGGCCAGACAAACGCTACGGAACTTCCGGTGACGCTTGAGGAATGCATAGCGCATGAGGGAAAGCATTTGAAAATATAATTTTTAAAACGAAGTGATAACAATAAAAATACAAAATATTGTTCTTTCCAAAATTTTTATAGTATTTATGTTACCTTTTTCATTATTTATACTCCAAATCTAAGATTTTTCTAAAAAAAAAAAAAAAAAAAAAAAACAAGTTGATATCCTACATATTCATCTCGCAATTCAACAAACTTGTCACATAGTTTCTCAAATTCCCTTTACCTTTCAAAAATGTAATACAATTCTAAAATAATGTAATTCTCTTTTTTGTTGGTCTGATAACCTTTCAGCTCGTATAATTTTAATCTTTCATCTGTTAATAACAGAGATTCGGTCTCTATTTGTCTGTAACCGAAACTACGTCACTACTTACGTCACAGTCATTTCAGGAATTAAGTTTGTCAATGAGTTTTATAGTCAGTATCATCACTACATAAAAATATTAAAATTCTATGAAAAATAAATTGTCAAATTTTCACGGAAATTTCGATCCTTATTCACCTTTAAATGAATTTATGTTTAAAGTACTGAGCTGGTTCATCGGAGCTTAATATGTTTCATATTTTCAATTTATCATTACCAGCAATAATTTTTTTTTAGAGCGCGCAATAGCAAATTACTGTATCTATAGGCTTGTTATTAAACTAATGAATTTTGATCCGTATATAAACTGCCCGTCTTTTACATAAAAACTCCACAATTAGATTCAGTGGTTTCAATGTTTATAGTTGTGAATGGAAATTTGGAAAAATCTTTTATTACAGAGAGATAAAAACATTTTTAATGAAATCAGAAAAAATGGATTTTTTTTAAAAAAATTGATACAAAGTGATTATCTATTATAATGAAAGGGAAAAATTATCAATTATATAAAGAATGTTGGAGGACAAATAGTCTTATTCAGGTGTCTATCATATTTGATAACTTTATGGGAATTTCAAAACTTGAACCTATTATTCATTCTACAATAGTAGATTGTTCTTACTCCATTATTTATGTCAGGAGATAGCTTGTAGAATCAAGACGACTTGTCGGTGAGGCTTAGAATACGCTTATTCTATTCCATGCAAAGAGATAAGACTTCCTCTCTCAATAAGGGGTGTCCATGATATGAGACTAAACTAGATATAATAGTATCTGGCGACCTGGTGAGTGGGGAACATATTCATTGTCAGCTCAACTCTCACCTAGTTAAGGTCCCATGTATGGGTCAGATAGACTTGTTTAAAAATTATTCGTATTCAATAGGACCGAGAGCAAAAATCATCTTAAAAAAAAACTACACAAAAATGTAAATGTGAATGTACAATGAATACGATTCCCTAACCACTAAGGATAAAATAACCCTTGACGGGTCGACATATCATTAAAATCAACCAATCAATTAATTGTAGAAACAATGGTTATTTATTAAATTTTACGTAGTCTGATACACAATGTTCAGGCTATTTATAGTACCTGCTGTTACTAAGTGGTCACCCATTTAAGTACTGATCAGACTAATCACTGCTTAACTTTGGTAATTTAGTGGGAATTAAGCAGGAATTAACTATAAATTTTCTATGTATTTGTTTTTAGTTTTAGTTGTTTTTAGTAAGAAAGAACCTTTAAGTGAAAGATATTCTTATATCCTTGAACAACGAAACCTATTGCCATATATCCAACCCTATTCTCAATAAGCCCTTTCCTCAGAACACTGTAATACTTTTAAGCGCATGTGTGTCGAATCAACCCCACACAAAAGTCAAGCAGCAAAACAAGAGAACGGACAACAACAAAAATAACGCACAAAATTCCTAAACTGTCGTTGTTGTTTTCTGTACCATCCGATCTAACCGACGCCTTTCACTGTTATTTAGAGAACAACAACAGCAACAACGACAAAGGGACTTTGTTCGACCGATCTCTCTCGAGCACAAAGACATTGTACCTATGTGTTAAGTTTATCGTCATAAATGCCAAGGTTGGAGTCGCAAAACCACAAATTGGCGACTCGTATCAATCCACAGACACCCTACACTTTTGTTTGATCCTCTGAATAGCGGCACAAGAACTGACATCCTTCGAGGCAAACCCACACTCAGTGAATATGTACATGATAACAAAACACGTAATCTTAGCTGGTACTTAAATCTACGAGGGTGAGTCAAAAAGTAATGCCATTTTCCTCATTTATTGTGAAGTTTTTTGGTTTTTTTAAAATAAAAACTAAGACCTACGTTGAGATCCTAACCCAACGAATAAGACCCAACTTGCCAATCGACAACATCCCTTTCTGCATGACAATGCTCGACCACACACAAGCATCAAGACAAGGGAGAAAATCGCCTCATTCGGGTGGACAACTTTACAACATACTCCATACTCATTCAGACTATCTTCTCTTCGTCCCCATAAAGAGGGTTTGAAAGGCAAACATTATTCCAGTAACGATGAAGTGAAATCCGTAGTGAAGAAGTGGCTCAAAGAACAGTCAACAGAATTTTACGGGCCAGGGATACATTCTCTCATTTGAAGGTGGAACATTGCTATTGAGAGAAACGGTGACTATAGGGAGGAGTAGATGTTCCTGTTCTGATAATTATATTTGTCCTAAACAAAATGGCATTACTTTGTGACTCACCTATGTGGAGAAGTAAGGATATGATCCACAGAGAACCAACTTCATTTTGATGTATGATACATGTTCCCGTGTTGGTAATTATACCTGTCCTAAACAAAATGAATTCACCCTTATATCTTCTCGTTTTTTGTTGTTTTTTTTTGGGGGGGGGGTATTTTGTTTGTTTTTTTTGGTTTTTGTTGTTTTCTTTCGGTTATGTTTTTTTTTTAAATTGATATGTATATCATTTGAAGATCGCAATTTAAATAAATAAAATTCTGTTTTCAGCTTCAGATTAAGGACTGCAAGATTATTAAGTACTGTTGACAATTAATTTATTGTTGATTTCTGTCTTGGTAGATACAGATTCAGTCATATACAATGCATGTAATAACCTATATAATTAAGTGTGGAGATACTAATGTAAGCTGAATGATAAAAACAAATAAAGAAACACGAAGAAGAAATAAATAGGCAGATATACGTTTTGGCAATAAAACATATACAATTATATATATATATATATATATATATATATATATATATATATATATATATATATATATATATATATATCGTGCAGGTATTTAGAACGCAAAAGGTATTAAACTGATTGAAACTTATGTATGGTGAGTCATACATAGATGTTAAAAACGTCGGCAAGACGTGTAGTAACAATTAAAGAAAGTGTGTTAATCTCCCTCTTGATTCTCTAATCTTTTGTTTTGCTCTCACAGAGTCTCTAAACTATATTGGGAGTAGTAAAGTTATTAAAGATAAGTTATAGGGGGGATTAACAGGTAGATGCAAAGTAAGAGAGGGGTTACTTTATTACTTAATTGCCAATCACTGCTAATTGAAATGATAAAGAAATGTGTGTGTGGGGGGGGTCAAACATAACTCAATCCCAGAACTAACAAATATTTTAACATGTATTTCGTGTCATTAAACTGAACAGGAAAAATCCCTTAGAAAATAATCATTATTTAATTGCCAACTCTTACCTGATTATCAAATGGTTGTGAAACTTAAAGTTGTGACTTAGAGGATTTTGAAAAAATATCTTTAATATTGTTTTGACTCTATGATTTCTTTTCTTTTGTATTGGGCTCTTGGTTTTCAAACAGTAATAATACGTATTATAAAGTAACACAAACACAGATGTGTGTGTGTGTGTGTGTGTGTGTGTGTGTGTGTGTGTGTGTGTGTGTGTGTGTGTGTGTGTGTGTGTGTTTGAACGTTTTACTCTTACGTATCTCTATTGGCCCTGTGTATTTGGTGGGCGTCGCAGGTGTGGATTCGGTTCCTATTTCATCACGGATTTGTGTAAAGATGAAATAATCACAGTGCGGTCCACGGTCCAATGATCTCCCGCTTCACAAACTCGACACATGCCATTGTTTTGAAAGCCAATAGACAGACAAAAGAAAATATATTTCTATGCTGAAACATAAAATAAAAATTCACGAAAGAATTTACTGAAAACATAATCTGGCATATAAAACATCTACGTATACATTTCCTAACGTACTTATCTTACACACACGCACACGTGTAATGGGTATGACACTTAACTGTATTTGGTGGTGAGGCTACATTTCTGAAAATTTTTGGAATCCCTCAATTGTTTCTATTTCTCCCCAGTCCACTCTGACCCGGAGTGGTAGTAAATGTTAAAATTCCATCAATGGGTTAAATAGCAACATATCGTTGAGATTAATTTTAAGTTTTGGAAAGAAGAAAACGTCGTACACAGCTAAATTTAGTGATTATGGAGTGTTTTACATTTAAAGTTTTTAATTCAAATTCTAAAATTTAAATGAAAGAATGTGACAGCTGAGAGACCTATTTGATCAAGTATAAACATCTAGACTGCTGTCTAGCCAATATAACAGAATTATAAAGCCAGTCTATGTACTTTTTAAACAAAATGTTTTCGATGAGTCAAATAGATATATTTAAGATAAATACATTTTTGTACCGTATATATTTGTAGACAATTATTTTTCAAATGACTTGGGCAGAAAATAATTCAACAAGGTTTGGTATACCGTAAAACCAACTAAACAACTAATTTGAGATTCAACATTGACCTCTGCCACCGATGGGAATGATATACTTTTTCATCCACTATACATTTCTATTATTGGATATTATTTGTAAACCTTTGAGCCCTTAAACACTAGCCCCACTAATGCTCTCTGTTTGATCTCACAACATTTCCTAAATCTTTTTAAAAGTCTAATTAATTATTGAATGAGAAACAATGATTCGAAATATCGTTAAAGGCTTTTCTGCTTATTGGTTTTGAGTTGAATTAATTCAACATGTTTATGTAACATTAGGCCACGTGTCAGGGAGCCCATTACTCGAAAGGCTGGAAATACATAAAGCTTTTCTGAAATCTGGGAGTAATTTACCAGATTATTAGGTCGTCAGTCTGTCGACCTTAGAAGTAGAATCCTTTCACTCTTTCCGTATTAAAATGATTAATCTGGGGGACTATCGTGGCATGGTGTTTATAAAACGCGTCTCCCAAATCATTAACGCATTGGATTACATCCTCATTGGGTACCTTAGTCTGTGACCTTGGGCTAAAATAGCAAAACTTAACAAATATTATTGCCTACTTCAATTCACGCTGAAAGCATCGGTTTTCGTCAGATCACCCAAGTTATCCTGTCGAGTACTGAAACGGACGATTTCTTAGAAAAACAAAGTTCTGTGAGCCCAAATATGATCTTGTACCAGACTAAGTAAAGATAGGAAAATATGTAGAATAACCAACCTTAAAATTTAATAAAAGAAACTGAGGGTTTTTTGGGAGGGGGTAGTTTTAGGATTGTGTTTTGTTCTTTTTTTATTGTTTTCTTAATGAAATGTAAATACAATTATGGATTAAGACAATTATAGATGTCTCATTGTATTATGTATGTCACGAAAAGAGGAAATGCAAGTATGTTTTCAATCACACATAGATAGATAAAATGAGTAAATATATGGATAAATATCTGACAGAATGAATCCCATACAAAATAAAACAACATAATAAATATTTAAACACTCATCTAAAATATTTTTTTTTTACATAGATAGATAGATATGAAGAGATTTAAATAGATAAATGGATGGATAGATAGATAGATAGATAGATAGATAGATGGATTGATTGATACATACATACATACATACATACATACATACATATGTATAAATAAACAAATCGGTATAGGTATGAACAGACTAAGATAGATAGATAGATAGATAGATATGAACAAATTGAAGTATACATATATATAACGATCAAATTGAGATAGCTCGATAGATAAATATTTGTGAGACTGTGAGAGCGTGTAAATAGATGATAAATTATCATTAAAGGTCATGACCTATGCGATGGAGTAGATTATTAGTGAGTATATATGCACGTTATCACATTTACCATTTCAACCCATGTGTTATTACGTCATACCTGCCGCATGCCGACACTGAAATGACAGACTTACGAAGCGAGGAGACTTGGTCACTGATAAGAAGTGATATTAACTGTCAGAAAACAGACTTTTCTCGTCTCGTCCATTTTTAAGAGACCCACTTGCGGTGACCTTTGGAAGAGTGGCGCACTTGTAACATGAAATGTCATATTCCTTTTCAGGACCCTTGAAATTGTCTTCCAATAATAGTACAGCATCGTGTCTGGGGCAATTACGTATGTCACACCAGTGAATATAAATTCAGCGAGATGCGTTCGAACCAAAGTGAAAGATAAAGTTTTGAACTGTAATTTTCAAGAAAAAGAAACAAATTCACACATACGGTGGTGAGGATTCAGTTCTGGAGCTCTGGAGGGTGTAGAATACTCCATCATTGCCATTGCTCCTACATTCACTCTTGTTACGTTACGGGTCTTTTGTCGTCTTAAGTGTGGGTTTGTTTCATTCTGTGCGAAACGTCCCTTCAACTCCTTCTGTAGTAACCATTGTCTCTTTTTTGGGATGGGCGGGCGGCTGTTATAAATAGCAGTTATCAACGCAAAGAGAGATTGAAAGAAAGTCACAATAACAGTCGCTTAAATTAGATACGCTAAGCTTGTCATGCGCATGTCAGCTGGCGGCTTGGAGAGGATGACAGAAAGAAACGCCGTTTCTATTTTCGATATGGTAATTCTAGGCCGCGCCGTGGTGTCTGTCTTAATAGACCCTTTGTGGTCTGGGTTTGCTCATCTCTGTTCTCTGCTTCTTCTTTCTTTTTCGACTATTCTCCCTATCTTTTATAATTAAAGAATAATCAGCTTCATTATTGTCTTACGTACCGATAATCAGATTACTTTCTTACGTCATATTTTAATTCTGTTGTATATTGTCAAATTGCCACACTGGAAATTTTAGACAAAATATCCGACATTTTCTATGTCAGTGTCTCTAATTCTCCCGAAATTATTCAACCCGATCAAATCTCTAACGGAATTACAACAAACATTTTAAACAAAATGCATTCCAAATAAATTCTTTCTTTCAAAATATTTTTTCAAAACTTTTATTTCTTCTACTTCCATTACAACTTATTTTTACTAAAACAGATCCTTTTTTTCGAACCTTAATTATCTAAGCCCCCCTAATAATTTAAAACTCTGAACCGGAGTGGTAGTATCTTTTTATGATCTCTTTTGTGGCTCAAATAGATCTACTTGAAAATTATTAGTATGAGATAGGAATACTTGATACAACATGACTGTAAAAATTATTTGTATTAAGAATAGTTATTTTAAAATACAATTGGTTACTAAGGGTTATTATTAGTTACTTGAAATATGCGTAGATTGGAAAAATGTACTATTAATCTAGATAATTTTATCTAGTTTGTTAAAGAAATATTCTATTATTGATTGATTTTGATATGTCAATTTACCTATAATTATCTTATGCCTAGTGGTTACGAAATCGCGTTCATTGTACATTCATATTTACATTTTTGTCTAGTTATTTCTTAAGAGTTCTTTTTTGCGCACGGCTCTATTGAATACAAATAATTTTAAAACAGATATATTTGACCCATAAATGGGACTATTGTAGGTACTGCCACTCCGAGTCAGAGTGGAACAGCGAGAAATGACAATGAAAGGGTAGTCAACAATCCCCAGAGTTCCATAACTATAACCCCACCATCAAATGCAGTTTAGTATAATACACAGGACATCCTTCTTTCTGGATGTGGAGACAGAGTGAATGTATTATAAGCCTTGCCGACAGCACGAAATATTTTATGAAGCCATATTATTCAGTTATTAAAGAAACATAGTTTGCATCTTATATGTAATTAGTTCATTTAATGATAAATGAACATCCCCTAAATGTGCTAATTTTTGCCAGGGACTGTATATACACAAGACGTTTCATTGTGGAGTAATGGTTAGTAAGCTGGTCTCACAGATCCATTACTAGTGGATGCCCTATACAAGTAACCTTGTGTTAAATCCTACTCGTGACAAACGGGTTGGATAAATACCACACAGTTCAGATCTTTTCATTCTCCTAAACCAGTTGCTTTCACAAGTGAAAAGTGTGTTCAATATTCGTTGGTATTTAACTATAGCTGGGTTAATCGAGTATGTTTCCTGTGATCACAATCATTACTCAATGTGCGCTTCCATCAACTAGTAGTCACATATTTATGCTACATAGAGTATGTGGCATTCAGAGTGAAAGTAAATTAATAAAAGTGCTGATTTCAACACAAGTTCAGTCGTCGCCTACAGACGTGAAAAGATGTATTTAATATTCTTTGGTTGCATAGAGTTACCATTTTTTATGCAAAATTTTGCATGTAATTATATGCACAAATGTTGTTTTTGTTATACTAAAGTAGATCCATCTCTGAAGTTGAATTTATTAAGTCTGGATGAAGAAATGAAGCGGATGTAATTCCCTCTTTGGGATTCAAATTTTGTTTCAGTCGCCCAAAACGATGATATCAAACTACGTAAGAAAAATGTATTTCCTGACAAAATATTAACGCGTTCGTTTGAATATTTTAACGTTTAAAAGGATTTTTATTTATTATAATCATCATTCTCCATGGTAGAAGAATGTAGAAGCTAAAGCTGACTATTCTTAGGTGAGACAAACGAAGAGGGCTGCAAAAAGTTCGTAGAGCGCTCACTCTGCACGGCCTTATTTAGAATTGGTATAACCGGAGTTACTTAAGACTGTGCTAAATAGAACAATCACCATATTTGAGGTAAAGAAAAACAACTGGGAAGGAATCAATTCCAGTTGAGTCACCAGGGCAAATGGAATCTGGTGTTGAACGCCTCGAAATTCCTGATGAACCCAGTAACATAACTGACGATACATCCCAACGCATCTGCAATATGTATCTTTATGAATATGAATATGAGTGATTGATTTTAACGGCATGTCAAGCTGTCTAGGGCTATTTTACGCCTATAGATTAGGGAATTGCGTTGATACTCATATAGTTCTGTAGTTGTTTTATAGTTTTTTGCACGTATTTTTTCATACCCAGGACACCCTTTTTGAGATATAGTCGGCGTATTCGGAGCTCCGCCAGTAATTAATATTTAGCAGGTTTTTAAACGTTGTTAAATAAAACTGCGTTGGATTAATGAAGAAATACACTCATTAATTATACATTAAACTAAGAAGATATTTTCATTCTTCTTTCATATTTCATTTCATTCTTCTGGTATATTTTCTATTGAACGTGTACAATGAAGATGAATTCTTGTTTTAACCACTTTTTGTCAATTTTTGTCAATGATAACGTTTTATTTCATTTATTTATTGTTAAAAATTAAAAGAAAATTTACTTTAGTGTTTAATTTGATAATAAAGATTTTATCATTTTTAGTTTTAAAAATATATAAATTAATATGTACAAACTGCATACATTGAGCTCGCAACGCGAAGACCATCAGACAACCTGACCAATAAGAGAATGGGACCTTAGTAAGTGGCTGTTGGGTAGTGGCTAACTTGCTTAACTGTGATATCGTAGTAAGCTAGATTTTTCCACTTCCTGTCAAACTTAACTTCTGAGAATATCTGCTTTAGAATAAAAATAAAATATTATGCATCTTCCTTTCACTCACTGGTCCCGTAACCTGGTTTTGGTCATGTGGGGACGTTATACATGTAGCGTGTATTCGGCATGAATAGCTTGGCAGAGCCCATATTTCTCAATGTCTACAACTGATTTGAATTCAAACTTTTACTTCTCCTAGACCGGTTGCTATACCAAGGTTAAAGAGCCCGGACTTCCCAACTAACTACTAATAACTAAAGGGAGAAGAGTTGGATTCATACCTTTCTAAGGGATATTAGCGCAATGTGAAATGAAAACAGCCTCATTCAGGATTTGAACACGGGTGCCCGTTCTTTTATTACAACGATTATGTCATAAGCACCACTCATTATACACCGTTACATTTTTTTAAGACAACATAAAAAATAACCGTAAGTCATTTAAGTGTAAAAAAATATTAGAAAAACAAATTTAGCGATACATTTGGCACTAGGGAAACACCAGGTACTTCTGCTAGTGTGCATGAGCTTTTAAGAATTCAATTTGCTCTACACTCTTGACAAATTTATTTTCCCCTTAGAAAGAGATTTTTAAAAATTACCATTTACTTTTTTCTCTCGGAGTAACTGTCTATTAAAGTTTTTATTTATCTGCTATAAATAAGTACACCTCAACCAATTTTCTTTTCAAGTTAATTTTCTTCTAAATCCAAGATACCAGGATTTTATTATTTCTTGTGGAAAATTATACATTCAAAACGGATATCATTAGGTATTATTTATTGCTAAACTCTTCAGTATTGAAACTCCCAAAATACATACACCTCTTTATATATATATATATATATATATATATATATATATATATATATATACATATATGTGTGTGTGTGTGTGTGTGTGTGTGTGTGTGTGTGTGTGTGTTATTTTGATTTTTCGGGCTCATGTCTTCATCTTTATCATGATATAAAAACACAACGTTTCGGTCGTTTTACCCTCCGACCTTCTTCATGTCTATCCGAGCATAGCAATAAATCATTGCTGTGCTCCGATAGACAAAGATCCCCTCAAGAAGGTTGGAAGGCACAACAGCGGAAACATTGTGTTTTTATATATCCCGATGAAGATGAGGACAACAGTCCGAAAAAGTCAAAATAATAGATATCTGTTTTGAACGCACAATATTTTACAAGAAGTAATAAAATACTTCCGCTTTTCAAGAAATAACTTCATAAGATAATAGAAAAATATAATTGTTAAAACTATTTTCTGTTATGTGGATTTATGTTTTTGAGTAACAATTACTATTCGGTGTAAATTCTTAAACAATAACAAAGTTTGTTTTTTAAATAGACATTGCTTCGAAAAATAAAATAAGTAAAAGGGATTTTTGTCATTTGTCTTTTAATATCAGCTAATCTGTTTCATTGTAAATATGCAGGTGTTGTATTGTTCCTGTTAACAAATGTTGAAATTCAATTTTCAATATAACTTCTAAGCGTGACATAAGAAATACAAAGTTTGTATTCAAACCAAAGGGGTTTTCTTCTCGTTAGTCAAAACTAAACAGTGAGCTCCTACTCTTTCATCCAAACAACAACAACAACAACAAAACTATTTGTAGAAAAATCCATTCCCTACGACGATATTTGTTATGCGGAGCGCGTCCCTATGAACAACAAAGATTGTAAGATTTACAGTCAGTTCAAACACCAGTGTTCGTTAAATCACCAAAGTTAAGCAGCGATGCGCATGTTCAATACTCAGATGGGTTACTAGTTAGGAACAGCAAGTACCGTAAGCATCGTAATGCTTGTATGAGACACTGAACAGGGCTTGTCAAATAATTTCAACAAAGTTTATAAAATAAATATAAAAGTAGGAATTCATTTTTTTATTTGTTTGCTATGTTGCTATCTTTCTATGTTGGTGGCTGAAGTCTTAACAATTCAGCGTAGATAAGTACTTCAACTAGTACTCACATATTTATACATGTATAGAGTATATATTTACCCAACCCATCCGCCACAGGCTGGGTGCGACATAAGGTCAATAAAAAAAAGGGCTTTATTAATTTGTCGTGTTATTTGCTAAGCTTTGTTTAGGTATGGTACACAGATGGCATACAGCACTTACTGTTGCTTAAGTGGTCACCCATCTAAGTATTAAACATATTCATCGTTGCTCAACGTCGGATATCTTACGAGAACCGGTGCTTACAGTGTGACTTGATCGAAAGTTGTTGAGCTGTGTTATCCACAAATTTCACCATCTGCAAAGGAGTTAATGGTCAAGATCTATCTACCACGGATAACAAGGGTCTACGGTATTTATTTTACGTATGTGAACTTATTTTCTTGCCCTTTTCCGACATGTCGGTGGGGCTTAATATACACTGACTGTATCTACTGCAGAGGGATAAGATCTCCGCACCTACCCCAAAGACGGGGTGTCCTGGCCATGACACTAAACTACATATAATGGTTAAGCTCAATGACTGGAGCACTAGGGAGTGTAAGTACCTCCTACAATAATTACCCCCGGGTCCACGTTAAGCCGAAGTGGCAGTACCTGTTAGGATCCAATCTATGGGTTAAATAGATGTGTTTAAAAATTATGTGTATTTGATAGGACCGTATGTAAAAAAAACTCTTTAGAATCAATTACAAAAATTTTTTAATATGAACTGTATGTTCATATTTGCATTTTTGTAAATGAACGTTTAATATAATCCTAGACGGATGGTGACATTCCTTTAAATTCAATCAACGAATCTTGCCTCTTTCAGCATCTGTGTATTAATCTTAACCCTTCTGATACGGGCAAAATGCAATACAAGATCAATTTTAAGCGGAGTACAGCTGGATTAAATTCAGTTTTCTTTCTCCTAGACTGATGGATTCATGCCTTTTCCAATTTCGAAGTTTAAGTAGATTAATAAAATATGCACAATCTCCCAGAGAGTGATTTTATTTGGTATTAGTTCGGTCTTCCTAAAAGACGTGGAAGGATTTCTTTGATATTTTGGGCTTCGTAGAGTTACCATTCGGAGTCTGTTGAATTGCTACTCGTTCACCCAGTGCCGTGGGAAAATCACATTTTGGCAGCG
The DNA here is from genome assembly GCA_023376005.1 of Doryteuthis pealeii. Classification (NCBI taxonomy): domain Eukaryota; kingdom Metazoa; phylum Mollusca; class Cephalopoda; order Myopsida; family Loliginidae; genus Doryteuthis; species Doryteuthis pealeii. The sequence continues at coordinate 96,665,868 of CM042147.1, read as the reverse complement.
GCCTAATGCCAAGTCGCGACCCCTACCCACCCTTCAGGTTACCAAAATCTTGACTGACAAGGTTTTAGCATTTACCCTGCCCCTTGCACCGATGAAAAATATCTGATGGCGTCGCGACAGAGCGTGACGAGCCATATAGTTAGGAAAAGATTGGAGTTTTGTTTTTGTGTTTTATTTTAATATGGGAAACATTGGAGAAAAGGGTCTGTGTAAGCGGAGATGTGTCTGGGTTTGAATTAGAGAGAGAGAGAGAGAGAGAGAGAGAGAGAGAGAGAGGGGGGGGAGATATAGACAGATGCGCACAGAGATTCAGAGGAGGAATTACTGAAGGGTTTCGTGGATGAAATTGCTGGAGTCGAAAGATAGAAAGAGAGCAGCGATGAATGAATTGGCGAGTAAAAGGAGAGGTAGAAATGAAAGCATAGTCGAGGTTTCAGACAGGGATAAAGAATGAAGGAAGATGTAAAAGGCGATAGATGACAGGTATTAGAGGAGATATGGTAAAAAGTATGAGAATTTAGATAGATAAATTATGGAAAAACGCATAACGAGTTTAGAAGTATTTGTTTTATTTATTCCAAGCTGAATGACAGTGCAACTGCGTGATAACAGGTCTCTCATAACAGTTTGCTAGTGTCTTAACTGCTTAAAAGAGCGTGTCGTGTAACGGTTATCGTTATTATCGAAGGCAATAAGCTTTGTGAGTCAGGTTCGAATTCTGGTTGCGTTTCGCTTCATGTTAATGTAATGGAAAAAGGCATGAATCTATCTATTCTCCGCACTCTTCAGTTATGGTTAATTTATATTTACCAACCCTCCAAGGGTAGGATGTTATACAAGGTCAACTTTTATGCGGAAATGCCCACTGTTAAAAGTGGTGCCAAAATAGCTTAGCTTTGAGGGGGGGCACCTTAGGCGCCAGGTAATAAATCTAGCCGTTTTAGATGATGATGCAAATGCTGTTTGGTAGGAAAGATTAACTGATTTATTTACCATCATCTAACACATGGATATGGGTAAATAGTAGGGTAGATTGAGTTATCTAGCCTTGTTATGAGCAACTAGTTTAGGAGAAGAAAAACTTGTAATCCTTCCCCACCCTCTACCAACATGGCAGGGTACCAACCTCATTTTGGAATTCGTGTGGTCACACTAATGACTCGTTGTATAGCACCTTGCCATTCCCTTGGGAAAACATAAGTATTGTAACGAAGGGAGATCTGGAGTATGGGTAAATGTAGATTATCCCTACAATTTTGTTCCGGACGCAGATCCTGACTGATGAATGCCATAACTACTAGGCCACCTGTTTACATCGTAAAACAATTAATTAATATATAATTTTCAGAATAAATAAAAGATTTTTATTTTTTAATGCAAGTCGATTTCGATATTTTCAAAAGTAAAATATACCGAGTGTTCCGAATGTAATGCCTCCTATTGATTTCTATAGAAACTACATCAGGTACAGAGAACATATTTATAACATCGTTGGATGAGTCAACCTTTCATATACAAAACATTATTTGTCTGTAGAGTCACCATTGTTGACTGTATATTTCCGCTAGCAATGTACAAGAGCCTATATTTTGCGCTCGTAAGACTAACTGATTTGACTGATTAATTATAACGATATGTCAACGTGTCTAGGGTTATTTTATGCCAAAAAGTTTGGGAATTGCATTCATATTTACATTTCTTTAGATGTTTCTTAACTCTTTGTCTTTCAAATTTTCTCCACAGCTGTACCAAATTTTCTTGTTTTTTTTTTTTACCGGTATGATGGGATATTTCATAGTTCACTATTTATTCAACTAAGAACTCGTTCTATTCAAATAAAGTTCTATTATTATTGTAATCTGGGTCCTTTTGCTTAATTATAATGACATAACCGAGAGCTGCTGGCGGCAGCTTACGATAGGATCGCAGTGGTGGGAGAGCTGATGCGAGCGGTTTAAAGTAGGCAAAGAGTTGAGTGTTTTCTGGTTTTGTTTTTGCACACTGTCCTATCGTATACTAATATTTTTTAACAGATCTATTTGACCCATAGATGAGACCCTAACAGGTATTACCACTCCGGGTTAGAGTGAACCTGGTACTCCACATTCCTTAGCTCATCGGATATGTAACGTTACCATTAAATGCAGTTAAGTGATATACCTAGGATACAGCACTCGTAAGAGTGGCGCTGCGAAAGTAATGATTAGCGTACCACGTGGTAAGATATACACAATGATTTATTAGCATAATAATAAACATGTTGAATTAGTAAATATATGTTCCTTACTTTTCTGGCAAACCTCGTATTATGTAAAGAAAGTTTCTTTAATCTTCTTCCCACAAAAAATCAATCATATTTCAAACAAAAAGATTATTACCTTACCTGGTTAAACTAACAATTTTTTCAGTACTCGATTTGAAGTAATCATACTTTCAACTACACAGTAATTGCATTTATGGCAATAACATAATTAGATAGTAAGACAAACAAAGGGTTGTATCTGCGAGTAATTCAACCAACTAGATCAGGGGTCACCAAACTACGGCCCGCAGGCTGGATCCGGCCCGCGAAGGCATTTTATCAAGCCCGCCAACGGTACTTGAATTCGTTTGTTAAAACGTACGGAACGCGAGACGTTCTGATATCATTTAAATTTAAATATCATGTTAAGCTTACTAAGTCTTCATTGACTAGTGTAGGTAGGTTACAAAATTTCGTGCGTGTGAGCATTTCACTTGTTACTTGTAACAGAGCTTTCGTTCGGGCTAGCAAGTATTGAACACAATAATAATGTGGTCCGCCCTCGTTAATTTTTCAATTATCCGGCCCACCGTGAAAAAAGTTTCGTGATCCCTGAACTAGATAATAATATACGTCCATTGATATTGATGGCGACCATTAAACTAAGCCGAAACTTACAAAATGACCACACATGTGATTTATTTATAGTGGTGAAGGCTTGCATAGAATCAGTCACACTTTGTGGATGAGCTGATAACAGAAAAACGGTGCTACAGATTCTCCGGATAGCAGTCTTTCAGGTTTTGAATTCAAAGTGTTTCCTTTTCCTAGACTGGTTACCCGATCAAGTCTAGAAAGTCCAGTCGGATAAACTATTAAACCCTAGCTAGGAGTGAAAAGTGATGGAGACGTGCGTTTCTTATGGGCATTAGTACAAAGTGAAATATCAAATTCATCCAGAATTTGAACTTCATTTTCCTCGACGCCACACGCACCTCTGCTCATAATGAACTAAAATTAATGAAAACATATCTAAAAGTCATTTTTGATTCATCTCGGTTCTTGTGAAAATCTCTCTCCTGAAATGCAATAATGTTTTTAATGTTTAAAATGTGTAATGTTTCAAAGTAATTTTCTTAATGGTCTTAAGTTGTTTAAATGTCTGTAGGATTTTCATTAAGTTTTGATTTTTTTTTCTTTCATCTTTTTTTACTGTTTTTTTTTCCTTGTTTTTTTTTTTTTTTTTCCTTTTTTTTTTTTTATCGCAACGCTCAGCTAATTTTACATTTTAGGGTCGTAAAATAAACAGCAGGGATCGGAAATTTGTAAAATAAATAAAAAGTTAGCCCCAATACCTTAAAAAAAATAAGTTGAAATTAAAAAAAAAAAAAAAGAAAACAAGATGAAAGAGAAACCTGTTAGAAATTCATAATTCGTATTTTCTTAAATTTTTAAAAATGTTGAAGTTAAATCTTTTTTAAAAATACACATACGAGTTGATTGCCCTTTATCAGTGCTTATTTTTTTTTGTTTTTATTTTTTGTTTTAATTTTATATTTTTGCGTATAGACATTAGAGTGATTCTAATTATATCAGAGAGAAGTGAGAGAGAGAGACAGGGTGGGGAGCGGTTAGAAGATACCCCCCCTCGCTTGCACGTAGACATGTGTGCGTGTTCAATCTTGGCGCCATTCTGGTTTTATTTTGGTCTTTGGATATTTCTATATGCGAATGCAGATGTCCGCGTGTCGTTGCTGACCTCTATCTCTTTTTTTAATCAGTTCTGCCATGTGTATTTGCGCAAATGTCTGTATCTCTTTACACTATACAAAGTTTATATGAAGTTGAATATTTGTGCTGCACAGAAGGACCTTACCATCTGCGGATTCACTAGTCATTGCTTCGCTTATCCGCAGCTGACCAGTTTAGAAAAACCTTCCGTGATCTTAAATTTTATTGAATTAAAACTACCTTTCATAGGAGTAAAATAAACAAAAATGGGTACAGGATTGCCTCTAATATGCTTTGAAAACAAAAACAAGAATCTTCGTACCATCATTAAATGTCCGTCCATCTCAGCAGCTAATGCAGTGCCATTTTTTGATACGATATCAAACTTTTAGGAATTATTTAAGTTATTCCTGGAAATGTTTTACGGGAAGAATAAAACTCCATTTAGGTGGGATTTGTCCCTTAACCTTATCTCTACCTTATTGTAAAACAAGTGTTTTTCTCACTTAGGCTCTCTCTGCCGCGGGAAGGTGTCACGATATGAGGGAATCTATTAGTCTCAACGGTCGGTCGGTCCTCCCCCCCCCCCAAAAAAAAAAAAAATTAATTAAAAATTTTTTTAAATTTAAATTAAAATTTTTTTTAATTCTTTGATGTTTTTGTGGGTGTCTGAGACCTCCAAACGGACGTGAACCGTCTCCCGTACGCAGTGTAAACAAAATAGTGACCCGTACAAAATAAACGATAAAAAATAGAACTTCCCGTTATATATATTTTAAGTTTTGAACATTAACTCTTGAAATGTCTTTATGTCTAATTCATTTCATTTTTTCTGGTGGTTTGCCGTGTAAGTCAAATATATTTATTTGTGAGGAGACTTAATTTGACTTGATTTAACTGATTGATTTTTTACGGTATGTCAACCCGTGTAGAGTTAAATTTATGTCTAATGGTAAGGGAACCGCGGACATGTACATTTATATTGACATTCATGTGTATTGTTATGAATTCTTTGCACAGTTATATGATATCAAGTATTCCTATTTAATACAAACAATTTGTACACAGTTATATGGCTCCATATAATACTAATTTATACACAACTATATGATTTCAACTATTTCTGTTTAATTATAATCATTTGTTTGTACATAGTTATATAATTTCAAGTAATAAATAATGATAATCCCAAGTAAACAATTATAGTTTCAAGTAGCTATTCTTAATTTTTACAGAGTTATATCGTATTAAGTATTCCTATTTTATATAAATCATTTTCAAACAGGTCTGTTTAAGTCATATATGGGACATAACATGTACTACCATTTCGGGTCAGAGTGGACCTGGATGTAATGGCAATGAAGTGGCACTTCACACTTCACAATTCTCTATAACTGGAGCCTCACCATCAGAATCAGTTTAGTGTTATACCAAGACATTTTTTTTTTTGGGGGGGGGTATTCCTTTGCATGAGATACAGTTAGCCTATTCTAAGACCCACTGACAAAGTGAGTGAGGGGAATTAAGTCACCTCTCTCATAGTGGGTTTATGGTGTGTATAGTAAAATAGCGCTCATTCCGAAATATCGGTCATGATATCACTATGGGATTTTGAATATATCTACATAGTTCTCTATTAAATGAAACAATATTAATTTTATAGCTAATTATATCAGAACTTTTTTGAGTAACGCAGATTTTAATGGTCTCTTCACCCCCAACACCACTATCATTGTAAGGTGTTTATATTTATCTTTGGGAATTTGGCCATCTAACTGATTTTAGATTTAATGCTGCAGTTTACTTATGTCTGTTTTCGTCAGATGGCATGTTTCGTACTACGTCCGCGTGAGTAAGGTCGGTAGCAAGTCAAAGCTTCTTCCCAAATAAATGTAGGGGGTATATCTTAGCTATTTTAGTGTCAAAAATGCTGTCCCGAGAACTTCTCAGTAGCCCCTTGCAATATATGTATTTATTCAACTCCTCCACCATAGAAATGATGTGACACAAGGTCAAATTTTATGCGGAGTCAAATTAGTTTAAATTTAGAGTTTTTCTTCTATACTTGTTTCCTAACCAAGGCTAAAGAACAGAGTCTGGCCTACTGTTTGTCCATAGCTGGGAAGGAGGAGGAGAACGAATGTATTCAAGCATTTCCCAAAAGAAATAAAACATAAATTTCCTCATCCAGTATTTTATTTTGAGTCACCGATTCCATTTCTTATGATGATAACTGCTATGCTAAGCCTCGTATTGTATGTGTATGTACGTCTCAGTACAAGTGTGTGTCTGTTTGTACGCATCTGCCTTTTTAAACTCAATTTACTTATGTTAGTGTTTGTGTGTGCATGTGTGCGCGTGTGTGTGTGTGTGTGTGTGTGTGTGTGTGTGTGTGTGTGTGTGTGTGTTCACGCGCGTCCTCATGCGTTTCTGTGGTTACATGTTTTATTCATTTCTGTTTGCGCATGTGCAAGAGAGTGAAATAAATGTACGTGTATCGCAATGGATGTGTCTCTTAGAATTGCTACATAGAAAAATCAGTGATCTTTTCTTTTCTTTTCTTTTTTTAGTCCATATGTGTGAATCAACGTGTATATTTACTTTTGTTACTTTTGTATTCGAAATCAAAACAAACAAAACATCCACGCCGCACCTTATTCGTGAATGCATCCACATGCGCTAAGACTGGCCTTTCTTTTCAATGTTTTTACCCGCCTACATACAATGTCAAAATGGCTGACATCCCTATCGAAAGACTCGATTCCAAACAGCTACACCATCTTTGATCTGGAATAAAGATTTATCCGACATTTGATAAAAGAATCAATTAAATATTGAAAACCAAGTTGAAATGATGCAATAGAATGTTATTAAGTATTTCGAGAAAAAAAATGACTGAGTTTCACTGAACACAGTGTAATATTAATTTTGCAGATGAGAAACTATTAGATTTTGAATAAGAATTTTTTGGTACAATCTGAACAATAATTCTTGGGTAAAACGAAGTGGGGGAGTTAGACGCTCCCTGTGTGGTCGTTCAAAAATGTGCATTCATCAATAAATTATATGGGAATAACTTGTTCTAAATGTATATATTTACCCAACCCTCCTGTCACACGCAGCATGCGACACAAGGTCAATTTTTAAACAGAGTACAATTAATTTGAATTCAGAATTTTCCTTCTCGTAGACTGGCTGCCATATCACGGTTAAAGAACCCTGTTTAGTTGTGTGGGGGTTCTGAGAGTGCCTGTGTAAATGAATATTAAACTATGTTCTTTGAGTGTAGTATGCAACACAGGAAACACTTTTCTCCATTTTTCTGTCCGAAAACAAGAACACAGCTGAAGGAGAGAAGCTAACACACTTTAATCACTGGCCAAAATCCAGGGATAAAAGTGGTTGGCCTGTCCAGGTTTGAGTATGTGTATTTATCCAATCCTTCTGCTACGGGAAGGATGCGACTCAATATAAATTTTCCGGTAGGATACTGCTGATTTGAATGCAGAGTTTGCCTTCTCCAAGTCCGGTTTTCATATCATGGTTAAAGATCCCAGTTTTCCCTATTATTTACCCATCGCTGAGGGGCAGAATAGTTGTATTCATACCTGTCTGGAGCCTAACCCCTTTTAAGCAAAGGAGTAAGTGCTGCCTGGAATTAAGTCAATTAATTGTTCACCAACGACTTTGTCAAGTAAAAATATTCTTGCATAATCGATATTTTTAAAATGAGAAATTATCAAACAATTCTTGGAGTAGACAATGATAATAATCGATTCTTATTAATTTTTATATTTGCTAATTAGCTAATTATCGAATATCTTTAACAATCTTCTTTTTTGTCAAAAACATTTCGTTCAAAAAGACACTGGCTTCATAATTTATTTTTCAAATCAACACTGACTCCGTAAAACATTCTAGACGTGTAGACGACATCACTTCCTTATATAAATTGCTCAGCTGTCTACACATGTTCCTTTAATTTTCTAGTTTTTAAATTTAAAATAAAATAAAATTTCAGTCTCAATACATTTTGATAAAACCTCGTATATAACCTGAAGCTGACACGCTAAGCGGGCTGATGTTTTGGTGTTGTTTATATTTAAACTTGCCGAGAAATTGATTTAAAAAATTATTTTAAAATAAAAACATTTATTTTTACACTGTCAACCTGTTAATCAAAGGATCTTGGTATAGATTTCATGTTTACAAAATCAATTGATGGACTTTTATTTCATCGACAGAAATCGAACTTGATAAGCTAAGATAAAAGCAATGAAAACTTTGGAAATAGTAAAGAGGAGGAGACATGCGCATTCAAGTGATAGATTGTGTAAACGAGATTGATAGGAGGAGAGAAGAAAAAATGAAAAAAAAGAAAGGGTATCTTAGGCCAAGTAAAAACGTTTTTAATGACTTCTGTTCAACTCTGGTGGCGTTATAATAAATAACAGTAAAGTGAAAAGACAAACCCACAAGAAAAGTGCGTGAGATTTTACGAGAAGAGCCGAGATGATCGAGATGGTTAATGAGAAAAACGAATAAGAAAACATGAAGAGTTTCTAAAAAGAAAAATGGAGTTAAAAAAGTGAAAATCCTGCTAACAAAAATAAGATGTGGAAGAAAGAAGATGAAGAATAATGGAAAGTAAGACGTAAAGATGTAACAGTGGAGAGAAAGGCAGGGAAATAATATGGGGTAGGGTAAAAAAAGATAAAGAAGAAAATGTGTAAGAAGGGAGGGAATGATATAAAGGAATAAAAATATAAAAGGAAATTGAATTAAAAAAAAAAGGATTGACAAATATTAACCCCTAAAACAAAAGTGTCCGGTGTTTGTGCCACTTCTTACATGGATATATACCCCGGCGGTTTGAATTCAGACCAGAGAATCCTCTTTTCTACATCACTATTTTATCTAGCAATAATATAATCAATCAGGCTGTAACATGTTGATGAACTGGTTGGTTTTACAAAATGTTAACTCTTGTTAAATTATTTAATACCGAAGTCAGATTTTTTTCAAGCAAGGTCTCAATTTACTTTCTATTTCATAATAGTCATTTTTTGCACAAATTTATGTGGTTTCAAGTATTTCTATCTAATACAAATAATTACAGAAAATAAGTATTTGACCTATAAATGGGATACAACTACTCCGGGTCAGAGTGGATCTGGGAAAAATGGATACAAAGGAGTACTCTACATTCCAGAACTAGAGCCTCACCATCAGATGCAGTGTAGTGCTATACATAGGACACCGCTTTCCTTTTCTTTCTTTTCATTTTTTTTTTTTTTTTTTTGTAACACTAGTTTTATCCCGCTGCGGGGAACAGTATTCTAATCCCCATCGATAGACGGGTTAAATTACAGAT
>CM042147.1:96639021-96646521 GCA_023376005.1 Doryteuthis pealeii | reverse complement strand
GCAGGATGCCCCATAATAGCGACCTGTTTCACATCTCGTGGTGAACGAGTTGGATAAATACCGACTTGTACAGATGAATCAATGTGCTATACTAACTTGTATAGACGAATTCTAGACGTCTATACTACAGTGTCTTAGCTGTAAACACTTCTTTATTTAAATTTTAGATTGTAAAATTTGAAAGATTTAATCTCAATACTTTTAGTTCATTCTTCGTATTCGTAGGTTCAAATATTTGTTCTGCTCAAGATTGATACGATCTGCACAGTTCATTCTTAAATGGAAAAACCGGGAGTAAAAAGGCGTGTTTGTTGTTTGGTTTTAGGGTTTTTTTTTTGTTTTCCTTTCTTTTAATTTAAAGAAGATGAGATGAAGATAAGAGAAACATACATGGAATTACACAAAAAGGCGGGCGAATATGATGACGGGCAAAAGATGGAGATGACACGAGCTATTTCAAAAAGATAAAAGGACTGCTTAATTAAAAATTACATGTGGTCGGACGATTGGCGGCAGGTGGGGATGGGTGGGGGGTGAAAATTTGCGAATTTGAACAGGCTAACAGACAAGCAATTACTTTGTCTGGATCCTTTTTGTATAGAACATTGAGGCCATCTGCTCAAAAAAGAGGCAAACAGGGACAAATGGGAACAATAAAAGATATTACATATGTTGCGTAGACACACATGCTATGTGATGGCTCTTCTGGTAACGGCGTTATTTTACGAGTCGGTCTAAGCCTAAAAATTAAACATCTGGACTTTAATTCGATAAATCTCTTAGGTAATACTCACTACAAAACTCCGTGATTTTTTTCTTCGGTGCAATATTAATTTCATAAATCTATAATTGGTGGAAATCTTTTCTGCTAAATTGATTTATCTTTTATCTGATAGACAACCCGGCGTTATCCGGATGGCGGAAACGCCATAACATATAACAGTATAGTAATATATAATATCATGATATATTTTTAGTCAGATTAATTCATTTTAGTAAAATCTGTATTTATATGTAAAAGCAAAATCAACAAAATATGGTTTCGTTTCGTTGCTAAATGAACAAAATATAAATGAGAATATATTTTATGCAGAAACTGGTTATATATATATATATATATATATATATATATATATATATATATATATATATATATATATTATATATATATATACGAAATTTATTAAAAATGTTTTATTTTTAATGAATTTGTAATTTTAGAATTTTGGATAGATATTCTACAAGAAGAGATGTCGCTTTTTTAAATTCTGAGACTACTTATTCTTATAAGAAATATAAATATTTTCCCATGTAGAAATGTTTTCTGTCCTGATTTCTAAAGACTAAACTAACCGTTTGATATGATTTGTAATTGGATGCAAAACTATAAAATAATCAACTGCCATCGAAATCTTGGCTTCTTATCCAGTGGAGATGGGTACTTCAGCTAGTTCCATATACAAGGTAGCGCTTATCCCCCCCTCTCTCTCTCTCTCTCACAACACACACACACACACACACACACACACACACACATACACACGCACACACACACACATACACAGAGACACTCAGAAAACAACTTACAAACCCAATTATAAAATCACACGCGCACACACACACACACACATATATATAGATATGTGTATGTGTGTGTGTTTATCTATGAATATAGTAAATTATGTTATCAATATATTATATATATATATATATATAATATATATATATATATATATATATATAAACTAAAAACAATTTAAATCACTTTTTTTGTTAAGTGTTTCATATGGTTTCTATAAAATGAAAAAAATTCTTACGACGATATTTTACCATCGTTAAAAGATTGCGTTTTCCATTTTATAGAAAACATATGAAACGCTTAGTTATGAAAAAAATTAAGGTGAGATTTAAATAATTGTTAGTTTATATACTGCTCTACTTCTGGTATTTGAGCACTTTTGGATGCTAATCAAACGCTTTTAAAACAATTGTCTTCTCTCTCTCTCTCTCTCTCTCTCTCTCTCTCTCTCTCTCTCTCTCTCTCTCTCTCTCTCTCTCTCTCTCTCTCTCTCAAATTTTTAATCTTAAAAGTTCTCAAATAATCGGTGTTCAGTTTCTGTTTGTTTCCATGCCGTTAACAAATTCGATTATTTTAAAAATAATCATGTGGGCGCGTGTGTGTCTGTGAATATATCACATCCTTGGGTTCAGTTTCCGTAGTATTTTTTTATAGTTTATCATTTTTTATAGTTTTTTTTTTGTTGGAAAATTTAACCTTCTCCTTGCGAAGACCTTGAAGCGAAACTAGAATAAATAAGATTCAAATCAAATCGACCATTGGAAAATATCATTTCGGTTGTTTCTATAATCGTTGTCTATCTTAAAATATAAAAGATGTATAGAAAAATCGAAAATAGATATGCATTTTTTGAAAACAATTATTGTTCGTATATATATATATATATATATATATATATATATATATATATATATATATATATATATATATATATATATATATATTATATTTTTTTTTTTTTTCTTCTTATTTCTAGTCTTTTAATTCTGCTCATTTTGTGTGTACACTTTTACAACTATTTCCCCAAGGAATCGGTCCCCCATTTAAGCCACGCCTCATCCAAAGCATAGACCTCCCCGCCTCATTCAAAGAAACTAATCCTGCCCATTTCAAACTAAGACACCAACCCTCCCTCCACCAAATTGATAGATTTAAAAGCGATGTTACTTTGGGAAATTCTCAGTAAGAGTCATGTTCTTGTGATTACCTGAAGATGCCGTATTAATACGGTTGAAATGAATTATTGTAATGAAGCAAATTTAGAGTTTTTTCTTCATTTACTATATATATATATATATTATATATATATATATATATATATATATAAAGAGAGGGGAGAGAGATGAGCATACGAAGATAGATAAGAACGGGCAAAGAAACGAATTGGCAAACATTTCAAAGGAAATAAACTTGTAAAAGGCAATATCTTAGTTGATATTCCTTATGTATGTTCAATCACATAATTCTCTGTAATTCCATCCATTATTTCATGCATTTGGTGTATCCGGTGTATCTGAATCGGATTCTACTAAACGTTATTAAAAAATCTGGTTATACATTTTAGCTTCTAAATTGATTTAAACTTCAGAACATGATAAGTAATTACTTTTTAATCAGTAAATTACTTATCAATCAGTAACGGGTTCCTGATGTTTCTTGGTCAATATTTTATGTTAAGTCGTACAGGAAACAAACATAATCTCATTTCCTCTTTAAGTCACGTAAGTTTTTCTCATTTTCGTATTTAATGTTAGCAAATATGAAGTGATAAACTCGATGAAAATAATCCAAAAGTTTTTTAGCCAATGAAATCCAAAATGTATCAATTGGTAACTCATCTGGCTTTTGCAGGATTTCGAATTCTTATTTCAAATAAATAGGAAGTGAAATATTAATGAAAGTATTTCGAAGCCAATCAAAATCATTTGTGTTTAATGATGGAAACAAATGTTTAATTTCTGTTCTTTTACATTGATTTTATTAGTGCCCATATATAAATCAAAATAGAGTTATTGCGGATAGTTTGGGAAGCCGTACAACATTTTTGGGCAGTGTTTATAAAAGATACTGCATTAATCAAATAAAATACATTTTATAATGACCAAACTGTTCTCCTACCGTAGGGCTTTGACTAATCTTGTTAAAAAAGAGAGTGACAAGAAACAAGAGAGACAACACGTATTCACCCTCTATTCCACTTGCCCTTTTTCTTTTGCCCTCTCTGGCTATAACTTTAATACTTCAATCTTGTTCCTTTTCTAAATCCTTTTTAATTCTCCCTCCCCCCTTTGCGATTATTGTTTACTTCCAACTTATTTTCTCTTATTTTCTTACTTTCTTTCTTTGGTTTACTTGAATTATTTAAAAGGGAACAGACGACCGTTCTTTACCCACCAACTCAACTTATTCCACCATCGCGAATGCATAAAACAGAAGTGCCGAACAATACACACACACACACACACACACACACACACACACATATATATATATATATATATATATATATATATATATATATATATATATATATATATATATCTACATTGTTTGCTTTAACGTTATGTCCATGCTACCCTAGCTTAGATATATATGCTATATCACTGATATTGATTACCAAACTATATTATCAATACACACACACACACACACACACACACACACACACATATATATATATATATATATATATATATATATATTAATAATGTAGTTTGCTATATTCATAAAGAGTGCAAAATGTGCGATTTTCAAAACAACACACACACACACACACACACACACATATATATATTATATATTATATATATATATATATATATATTATATATATATATATATAAAGAGAGACAGGGGGAGATGAGAAAATTCAGCAAATATAATTGCAGTAATTACACAACTATATAATCTCATATTTGGCAATAAATGGGCCTTTTAATAGTTATAATATAGCAAGTTTGGACTTGCTTTTCATCTGTATCCCATGAGCCTTTTGAGTATAGCAATGTGATACGTAATCTTTCCTATTCATCTCAGCTCTTGACACAAAAACAACATTCAATTAGTGCTGATGGGTTTGCAATCAGTGCGCAGGGATTATATGAAACTGAGACTAAAAGGGGTTGACTATCCGTTACGTTCAACTATAACTGCTTGATATTTAATAAACAAATGTTATGTGGTCTCTACTCATCTTGGACTTTGTTAACTAAACAATTATTTTCATGCATTTCCCCGTTTTTTTTTTGTTTTTTTATGGGGGTGGTGCTAGCATTTTATTCCCTAATTGACTCTGACCCATAACTAACATGCAAAAAAGTGACTGGAAACATCTTTTGGAGCATGACAGCAGTAACATTCATATACATCCGAGCAGATAACCAAACGTTCCCAGCTTTCCGAATGGGCCTTGGGCGTAATATCTGCCTATTCATATTATTACCAACCCCTCCACACAAATAGGATGTGACGCAAAGTCATTTTCTTTAGAGGAGTTTAACAGGTTTGAATTCAGAGTTTTCCTTCTTCTAAACCAATTGCCATACCAACGTTAAAGAGCCTAGTCCTCCCTACAATTCACCAGTAGTTAGAGGGAGAAATATTGGATACATACATTTCCCAAGCGTATTAGCACTATGTGAAATGCAAACAGCCTCGTTCAGGATTTGAACCCGTCTCCTACGACGATAACCATTACACAACGCGCCTCTGTTCATTTATCTCACTTGTAGTCGTCGTGGGGTAATGGTTTACAAGCTGATCTTTTCAGGAGTATCAAAAAGGTTGCCACTCGAACCCGATAATCAAAATGGTACAAAACCACTCATGTTTATTTCGAACATGTTACATTCTCTTTCGAAAAGGAAGACGTGGTATAGCTTTGCACAGTCAATGGGGGAAAAGAGACACCTTTTCATTAATAAACCGTTGCCATCCCACATCGAGAACGGTTGTATAACTTCACTTTAAAAGCCTGTATTCAACTGCCTTGAATTCGCATCTCTCAAATCCTACTGTTCCCAGTCATGATCTTTGACCTGTCACCGGTAAATCACGCCCCCGCAAATGTTTAATATTGACACAATCCAGACTGCCGATGGTGGAAGGGATCATTATGTCGCACCACTTTGAAAACCTACTTTTACTAGAATGAAACCTCAAATAATTTCAAACGGAACTACAGAGTTTCGGGTTCATAACCGGTCTTCGTCAACTCAGCGCATAAGTAACACAGCTTGGATCTGTGCAGTTATGGGTGGAGCTGATGGTAGATGTGGCGCTCCACCTTAGATGCAAAAACAATCTCCCTGGTCTAGCACTAGTGAAAGGGGTATAGAATCTCTCGTTGTTCGGTTCATACCGACAATAGGCCAATCCGTCGACTTTGTTTATTTTTTTATGTATTTCTTGACAACTGTTATATTTTCGGGTATATAAAAATGTTTGTCACTTGATTTCAATGCTAGAAAGGAATGACAGACACGTTGATAAAAAATTTTTTTTTAAAAAGCAAACAAAATAAAACACTCACGTTTACTTCCAATATGCTACATTCTCTTTCGGGTCCGGTTCCAAAAGAAAGAGATGGTATATCCTTGCCAAATCGATGTAGGAAACGAAGACTATTTCACTAATAAGCTGTTGTCATCCCTCATCCCAAAAAATGAAGGATAATCTCACTAAAGTACTAACTATTTGACTTTTCTCGTTGAAAGCTCGTATTCACTTTCCTAGAATTCGTATCTCTCGAATCCCACGAGACTACCTCTAGTCAATGAATGCACGCACGCTTAAATTTTACTTTTCTCATATTTTGCTTTAATTTTTATAATCTTTTCTTAACACCTGTAAATCCTTCGCAAATGAGTGATACATCCATTATCCAGAGTACCACGGTCACTAAATCACAATATTAATTATTACTTTAGTTTGTTTTGGTTTATTTAACGGCATATTAACACCTAATGGGTTGTATAGTTTTAAGTGTTCCTATCTAATACTTATAATTTATATATAATTATGTATAGATAGTATTTGACAAAACTATACAGTGAAAAAACAACCATTTTTTATTATTGCCACAAATTTCTTGAGAAATTTCAATGGCTAGACACACATAGGAAGTAATTATTTTCCTTGATTATTGTTGTAAAAGTTTCCTTGGTTGTAGCAAAAAGTCATAATTTTCTAAAAAGAGAATTTTCAGAAATACCAAAACATAAAATATCTGAGAATTTTCTATTCCTTGATTTGATATCTTAATTTATGATTCGTCTTTTGCTGATGACTTTTCGCTACTGATATGAGATATCATTTTATAAACAGTATGAGTTAAAGAGATATTTAATGAAAGATTTATAGAACGGAGTCATGGCGAAAGCTCTTTTCTATTAGAGACATTTTTTTTTCTCTTTACTAATAAATAATATATCAACATTTACCAGAAAATGTCACGTGCATGAAGATTCTCAAGATCTTTGTTCAGAATGCAAATAGTCTTGCTATCATAAAACCTCATATCTTACAAAATCTTACATCAGAAAAGAATAATGGGAAAAAGAATAGAGGAAATCAAATAATTCAAATTCAACTCAACAATGTATTCATCCAACTCCACTCTCACCATACACAGGATGTGACACAAGTTCAATTTTAAGCGAAGTAAACCTGCTTTGAGTTTTCCTTTTCATAAAGTGGTTGCTGAACTAACGCTAAAGAACCTCATCTGTCATTTTATTTACTCATAGCTTGGTTAGAGAGAACAGATAAGCACGGAGTGAAACTCAAAAAGGATTTGAATTTAGGGTATCGATTCCATTTCCTACAATGATAACCATTACACCAAACGCACTGCTAAAATAAATTAGAATCAAGAAATATGAGCACCAGTCAGATGAGGAAACTTGTAATATTAAATCAAT
>CM042147.1:96619021-96636521 GCA_023376005.1 Doryteuthis pealeii | reverse complement strand
CGAGTTTGTACACTAAATTAGTAAAATCATCAAATTCATTAAAGGATTAAAAAATAAAACAATTTGAAATGTAAACTTTAAATATGTATTAAAATGAAACAAACTATATATAGATATATAATACCAGTCATGTATTTATTAAAACTTGTTTTAAAAAAACAATGAGGACTGTCTAATGTTGCATGTTCAAATTTTGAGTGTATTTATTCTATGTTATGACGATTTTGGGTAATGTGACGCAAGCAGTGACGTAATTTTTGCTACAGACAAAAACCGGAAGCGAATCTTCATTATTAATAGATTAGATAAGAAAACTTGAGATCATATAATTATATGCAAACAATGAATATTATTATATAGGAATAGTTAGTTTAAACCATATAATTGTGTATAAATTATTAGTATTAAATAGGAGTATTGAAACCATATAACTGTGCAAATTATTTGTATTAAGAACAGTTATTTAAAGCTATAATAAGCCCGGTTGGCGAGCGTAGAATACGCCGACTGTATCCCCTGTATAGGATTAAGATACCCTCCCTAAAAGGGGAGTACTAGGATTGACATTAAATTTTATGTGAAGGTGTGGCTCCAGTTCTAAAAATCCGGAGATTGTGAAATACTATTTCATTTTCATTGTTCCCAGATCTACTCTGACCCGGAGTGGTAGTACTAGTTAGGGTTTCATCTTTGGGTAAGATATATTTTTTAAATTGTTCGTATTCGATAAGATCGAGTGCAAAACATCTTTAGAAACAACTACTCAACAAATGTAAATATGAACTTTCAATGAATACAATTCCCAAACATCTAGGCATAAAATAACACTAGACGGGTTAACATGCCATTAAGATCAATCAATCAAATCAATTAAATGATTATTGCTTTTACTTTAAACCGTATAGTTGATTGTAAAAAATACTCACCTCGGAATTAAATGACCCAACAAATATCGATACACCATAAAACCAACCAACCAACCATAAATAAAATAAATATTTCGTTAGGACGAATTTTTCGAAAATACAAGACATAACTCTATATCAATTAAATTAAATTCACTGATTCTTATTTCAAAGATGAGAATTTTTATCTTTTTATTTTTTTATCAATGATATCAAATAAAATATCATTTATATTTTTTCTGGAACTACGAGATCATATTAACTTTGCACCAGTGACCTTAAGTGAAGCAACGTTAATGTCGATGCAAATTTGTGCAAAGTATTTGCTTGAAGGGAGCCCCCACTAGGAAAATTTCCTCATCGAATTTTAGATTTTTCATTTTTGCACCATTAAGTAACTTTAATCGCTTTCATTTGACACGGTTCGTCGCAAAAGGAAATAGAAACTCTCTTGTTGATACTTCCGCAACTCTTGACTTCAATTCATTTGGGGTTGCCTTTTTGAGAAAGTAGACGTAGTTTGATAATGTAATTATTTCGGAATAAACTTAAGAAACCGTCTGTGGAATCTCTACGATCAACAAATACAGCAAAAATATTTGAACTTCAAAACAAATACCGCTGCTGAGATTCACTCCTAATTCTTAGGCCTGTTGACAGGGCTTATAATACACTGACTTTATCCCCTGCAGAGGAGTAAGACCCTCGCAAAAAGGGATTTCCTAGCTATGACACTAAACTGTATCTGACGCAGAGGCTCCAGTTATGGAGATTTGGACAGTGTGAAATACCCCTTGCCATTACTCATTATTGATAGGGTCCCATCTATGGACCAAATAGAGTTGTTTAAAAGTTATTTATATTTGATAGGAAACAAAAACTCTTAAGAAATAACTGCACAGCAAATGACAACGTATAGTTAACTTCTAGGCATAAAATAACTCTAAACAGGTTGACATGCCGATAAATGAATTAATCAATCAATCCTAATTCATGGATTATCTAATATCGATAATCTAAAGGGAACAGGTACTTTTAGTGTAACTTTTCTGTAATTCATTGTCATTTGCTAATTGTAGCTTAGTTATGGCACAAGGCCAGATATATCTACAAGATATTTCTATATATTTACCAGTCGTTTTTAGATATTTACTACAGATTTTTAGATCTATATGAGACTTTTTTTTAGATTATCTAATGCACTTTCATTTGACACGGTTCGACCAGCGAACACTGGGTATATTGATGTGTCTAGGTGGTCACACACCTAATTAGAGAGCATGGCCATCGCTGTTTAACTTTGCTTAGTTGTAGGACAAGGTATGGAACACTCATTGAAAATCATATGACCTGTCCTAAAGTTATTTAATAAACTTAGCTTACTTTTAGCATAAGGGCAGAGTTACGCGCCACTCAGTAAGAACCCAAATCACTAGTTATGGTTTGCTAACCACTATAGTATACAAGGGAACATAAAGTTATTTATCAAGCGTAATTTAGTTTTTGCATGAGGCTAGAAGTAAGAATCGAAGTCCCAATTTTCAGTGTGACGAATAATCATCATTTAATTAAGTGTCTTGCCAAGGGAAAAGATTAGACTGAACAATAAATACTGTTTAAAATAAATACCTTTTTTGTCATTAGGCTTTAAACTTATTGACTTACCAACGTACACATACACTCAGATGCATACATGCAAGTACGAACATACCGACAAAAAGGAATTAACTTCTTTAAATACTAACTACAAAATATACAACTCTTTTAATGTAAAAATTGGACACACGTAGTGGATATAGGCGTTGAGTTAATGAATGAGAACAGTCTACCCCCGTAGATTGAATAAAGGGTTAGGTTAGAAGTCCCTTAAAGTTTCCCGATTATGACAAGAAGGTTTTCGAGTCCGACATGAAATACCTGAAGAAGGCCGGAAGGCACATCGGCCGAGAAGTTGTGCAAATGACAAAAAAATGAGGAAAATAGTCCGAATAATCTAAATAATACAAATTATCAAGCCTTATCTAAAAGAATTCAGAGAAATAGAATATTTATTTTATTAATCGAATTTTACAAGCATACAATTGTAACTATTGCGTAATCAATTGATGCGTTTACGACTTACGCGAGTCTTTCACACGTCAGTCATATTAGACGCTAATTCGTCGTGGGCAGAAATTGATTTGTGTTTCCCAACGGGAAAATCAGCTTAAAACCCGACAGAGAAGCGGGGCCCCCCAACTGTTCAAATCATATTTTATGGATTCATCATCTTGTCTTTCTTACACTCGACTTGGAATGTTTTTGTTGTCGCCCCGGGTGTAATACTCGTGGTGTGTGGGAAGAGGATGTGAGTGTACTAGACAGGCTGAGGGTGCCGGGCTTGAAGGGAAGGCGATCTAGTGATTGTTAACGAGAGACAATGAAGGGAGTAAAAAAGCAAGAATCGAAAGAGCACATGTCCAATGGTAAAGGCAGATATTGCTGATGGCATATCACTTAAAAGAGAATCTGAACACCGGAAATTACTACGTTACAACTACTAATTATTATTATTATTATTATAGTAGTAGTAGTAGTAGTAGTAGTAGTAGTAGTAGTAATATTTCTTCACGTCAAAAAGTGGGTAATGTTAAATGTCAAGTGGCAACAAGTTCAAGAAAATACAACGTGGGTCCCCTACGTCTTCTTACCTTATCAGTTTAGAAAAGAAGAAAACTTTACACGGAGCTAAATTAGTGAGCATGAGACGGATAATATACTAATATAAAAATCAGTTTTGCTATTCAAAAAGTATACAGACTGACTTCATTTTTTTTTAATTGTTACTGGTTCGTGTAGACAAAATGTAGACATTTTGACAAAAGTATAGGCCTCCAGAAATTATAACTTCATTATATAATTTGCTCGGCTAAGCACATGTCTTTATTCAAAATTGTAATTTTAATTTTTAAGATTGAAATAATTCAAAGTATCAAGAAATAATTAAAAGTACCGGTACTTTTTCATCACACAGTCTATTTTGGGTTAAATACATTGGTGATAGCATTTTGGATTAAAAGAGTTAACAGATATATTCATATGCAACAAGTGTGCCGAATACTATTTCGTAAAACGAGAAGTAAAACAACTGCATAGTTACTTCAAGCGACAAACTGGGAGAATGCATACTAGAAGATCGGATTGAGGTTAAGAAGGAGAAATATCAAGAGATAAGCTGGGTCTCTTTTAATAGCAGTACAAAATATTGTCATAAGGACCAAATATATAAGTACAAAAACTGATAATACACAACAGATTGGCAAATGTAGATTATGTGGAGATGATTAATCGCATTTTAAGCGAATACAGTAAACTGACACAAAAGGAATACCAGAATTGGCACCACTGGGTGGGAAAGGTGATCCACAGGAAATTATATAATTTGACCATACTACCAAATGATATATACACAAACCAGAACCCGCCCTAGAAAATTAGATGCATAAAATACTCTGGGACCTTAAGATACAAACGGATCATTGAATCCCGGTCAGAACACCAGACCCTATGTTAATTAACAAGTAAAAATAATTTGTCATCTAGTGTTTTTAAATCAAAACGAAAAGATAGACAAATACTTGAATTTTGCCAGAGAGCTATAAAAAAGAATCTATTGAACAGGAAGATGATGGTGATACCAATTGTAGTTAGTACGCTTGGAACGGTACCCAAGGGCTTGAAAAAATACAAGAGGAATTGGAAATCAGCGGAAGATAGAACTTGTTAGGGTCCCATATATGGATTGTATAGATCTGTTTAAAAATTAATCATATTCGATTGGACCGTATGCAGCAAAAAACTCTGAAGAAACAACTACACAAAAATGTAAATATGAAACACGTTTCCCTAACCCCGAGGTATAAAATAACACTAGACGGGTTGACAAGCCGTTAAAATTAATCGATCAATCATAATCTTCCTATAAAGAAACGTATATCTGAATTCCCATATTGTTTATTTTTCTCGTGCCCTCAGATTTAATTTCAAACCTTTCTAATATATATATATATTAATATATATATATATATATATAATAATATATATATATATAAATATATATATAAAATAATGTTAATTTGATTGGTTGGTTAGTTGTTTGGTTTTACAGTATGTCAACAAATGTTAGATTTTTTTTTCAAACAGTTATATGAATTCAAGTTGCTAATGATTTGAATTATCTGCAAGTTATTTTAGCTTCAAGACATTATTCTTAATCCTAATAATTTATACACGTTATAAGGTTTCAAGTAACTATTTCTATATAGGATTAAGAGTATTCACTCGGCGTATTCTAGAACCCACTGACAGGGCAAAATATCAATGTGGACTAAAAAAACATTCTATTTATAAGAATAAAAGAAAACATACGGACCTTATTAGAAGATATATTGTTGTTATTGTTTTTCTATCATTATTCATTCTTCTTTTTTTCCAGATTTAAAAAGAATTTAAAGCTATATTAGTTTGTTAAAATATATATAATCTTATAGTTTTATTTTTAATCTTTATTTTTCATATCTTATTACTACTTTGAACGAAATACATTTATTCAAAATCCTTAAAGCTTTTTCGGCTAACATTCATTAGAGTTGTAATATTAGCATTAAAAGATCGTGTGAGATTTTTTTAGTCACTCTTAGAGAGTAAGACTTAGGGAGACAGAACGCATTGGATCAGCTGTCTCATTCTTTCCAGATGATAATGGACTGTTATTTGGTCACATTTAATTGGTAATATTGCCTGTACGAGACACTATAAAGAAGACTGTTTTGAAATTCTTCCCAGACCGTGTTCAATGAATCATCTACCGATTTAAGGGGATATCACAATTCACAACTGTAAACTTGTTCTGTGCCGGCACAAGACATGCATTGTTTCTATGAATTTAATGAAAGATCTTTAAAAGGGTTGGGGTTGATGGATTTTGCGGGTGGAGGTCTCTTACTGATTTGGTTTTAAACGTGCGGCATTTAAATCGTCTTTACTCATATTGCCTTTCAACCTCTTTGGGATCCCTTGTGTATGTATTCCCTATGTCTATAAGCCTTTTTATAGTAGTTGACTTTTAATCTCGAACCAAGTTTTAAAGCTAATTCTTCTGATGAATGTAAGCAATACAAAAACTTTTAGGGTTACATATGAATATGTTTCTGTTTGTTGTTATTTTGTTTTTCTCAAAAGAGTTATTGAATTTTGAACCTCAAAGATTTGTTATATAAGTTTGTTATATATATAATATACATAATTATCAAAGAAAAAAAAGCTTAAATACCGGTCATATAAACAGTTATAAATCTATTTACACCGAATTTAATCAGCTTCATCAGACTGTAAATCCTATGGAAATGGTTCAGAAAAAGCTAAGATTTGTTTATATAATCAAAATTTTGAAAGAATTTGAAATAGATTCTTAGGCTGTTCCTTGTATATACTCTCTGCAGATGAAATATTATAGATAAATATATATAGATAATTAATTTTCAATAATAGATAATTAATTTTTTGGAGATTTCTTTTTTACTCATTTCGATAATTATTTAATTGAATTATTTAATAAAAGAAAAAATTATACATTGATATATTTTCTGCTTGAAAAGGGGGGTACATTTTCAATCGAGTTTTTCTTCAAAAAGTATACTTTAATGTAATAAAATAAGGTTTGCATTAAATAGATATTTATTTTTAGAATATTAATTAAAATAATAAATATAATATTTTAAACTTAACATCAGGCTTTTCATATTTTAAATGGATTTTATATATTAATTTTTCATAGCAAAAGTACTAAATTAAAGTTTTGAAATAAAATAACTAATGCATTATAAAATGCATTAATTGATAAATCAATACTGAAAATTTCATTAAAATCGGATGATTACCTGATTTTTGGTAAATTCTTTTGCAATCGCGAATGTTACGTTAAAATTGTAAACAAGCGCCTAAAACAATTAAAAAAGAGCCAAAATGGCGGATCGCGTCGAAATTGACCAAAACAAATCGTTTTAAATCTATTAAAAATAAACTGCATATGTAATGATATTTTTCTTTTTTTAATGATCGTCATTATGTTACTACTTATCATTTTAGACAAAAGTTTGACCTTAAATAATAGATGTAATTAATTTTAATTTAATTTTTTAAAAAAACTAGCAGCCGACAAAATTGGATATGCCTAATATATATATATATAAATTATTAGCCCTAACTTAAACCATTTAAATAGTCTGATACAAGTATAAGACATATAAATAACTAATATCAATTCAAATAATAATGATAATAATAAAGTTGGCGGAGTAGCCTATTGTCGGCATCAGTTGGACAGTGAGGGAGTCGCTCCCCTTTTCGCTAGCGCTAGACCAGAGATGTTTTGGTTTAGGTGAAGCGCTACACCTACCGTCAGCTTCCTACTTTACCGCACATATCAGATTACCCAATGAATACTATTCTAAAATAGAAATTTTAAAGTTTTAAACATTATGATGAATGCTATTACTTACCCCAAACACGTCTATGGGTTAATCCATGTCAAATCATCCAGGCCATGTCACGCATCTCCTTCAATTTTCTGTAATTTTGTCCAGACGTGGATTATGTTAAAGATAGACAATTCCCAAAATTTGAGCTTCCAATACCAAAAATTGACGGAGTTATTTCGATTTTTAGCTCTCCATATCCGAGGGGGTGGCGAAAAATGGTGACCTTTTGTAACCTATTTTTGTCTTTAAAATGAGTTCTAGAGCTTCCCTACACGTAAAAATTGGTTTATAAAAGCATCCAAAGAATCCAAAAATGTTATCAAAAATGTCTTAAAGTCAATTAATTTTATTGATGATTTCTGATTTTTTTCATGGCAAGATCAATATCCCGATGTGGTACTGCATCTATGACAAAAAAAATTCTATTATTTCACATGTATTGAACATTATTTGTACCAAAAAGAGAGTGGGATCTTTGTTCAAAACCGAAGATACAATATTTTGCAAAAATTTGTTAAAATTTTGCACTTCAATTTTTCTGAAATTTTGTCCAGGTGTGGACTATGTTAAAGTTAGACAATTAAAAAAATTGAGCTTCCAATTCCAATAAATTGGCCGAATTATGTCGATTTTTAGCTCTCCAAATTTGGGTGGGGTCGCAAAACAACTTTGTCTGTAAAATGAGTTCCAGAGCTTCCCTACTCCTAAAAATTAATTTATAAAAGGATTTTGTCCCAAAAGGCTATTAAAAAAGTCTTAAAGTTAACCAATTTTAAGTTATTAATGATTTCTGATTTGCAAAATTCTAACTGATGTATTAATTTTTAGATTTGTTACTTTATTTCTCCTATTGCATTTAATTTATTCTAGTGTTTTATATATATATTATTGTTGTATCTAATTTCCAGCTTTAATTTCACTTTCTTACAACCCTTCACCGGGTTCTTAGACAAGACTTAAGGGGAAGTTGTTATATCAATCCTATGTATTTTTAAAGAATAATAAATACGAACACACACACACACACACACACACACAGATATATATATATATATATATATATATATATATATATATATATATATATATATCAGAAAAGTGTTCAATACCGGCCAGTAAATAAGGATAAAATCTCAAATAAATTGTTTTCATAATTGCAAATTGGGACCCTATCTTGAGAAAATATCAGTATGAAGTGGGGTTAGTACGGCTAATATCAAAATAAAACAATAAAATTACGAATGAATAAGAAGGGAGAGCTTTTTATTAAAAATTTTGTAGTAAACATTATTATGGAAATTAGATGCCTTATGGCTGTGATGAACACCATATGAGGTAAACAAAACATACATTGCACGTGTCTGTATTTATCAACCAGTAAAAATTAATTTGAAATGTTCTTTTACTTATTTGAGTACATCAATTTCTCTTTGATATTTACAAGTAACTAACAATGACTCAATGTTGGTTTCAGACAATAAGCACCCTCTCCTATTTTCTCTTATTTTGTATAATTTGTTTTTAATTCATATAATTAATAAAAAACGGAAAGTCCAAAAGTTATTTTAATTTAATTAAGTTTTAAAAGGGTGCAGTTTTCAGTGTACGTTTACTAAACTTTAAAAAATTAAGAACACATTGTTTTATGACGACTATAAGGAAAACAAAAACATAAACACCCACGCACACAACCACGAATATATGATGTTTTTCATACAACATTACTCAGTTTATATTGTATACAAAATTAAGAAACTGAAATCAATTAGGATCGAGTTGTAGTTTTTGTTGTTTGTTTTTGTTTGTTTTTTGTTGTTGTTGTTGTTTTGTTTTTTGTTTTTTGTTTTTTTCAGTTTACTTAATTGTTTTGATTGCTTTGTTTTTGTTTATTGTCTCTTTTTTGTTTTGTTTTGTTTTGTTTTGTTTTGTGTTTTGTGTTTTTTTTTTCTTTTCTTTGGGCAGGTCATGATTGCAAATAAAAACCTTAAAATAAAACAGTAAGTTCAGGAAATAAGTATACACAATTATTCTTTAATAAAAAGTTAATTTTCATCAAAATAATAAAATGCTAAGATTTTATTATGTCTACTGGTATGTTATATAGTTAAAACGGATATTCTTAGGTTTAATTTATGACCAAACTATACAATATTTAAATTCTATAACTGAAAATATTTTTAGCAACCATTTTTATCATCTGTAACCAAAAATGAAAATTGCATAAATATATATGAGATGTATTTATTTTGGATATATTATATGTACGTATTTTGGTTGCAGAGTTTCAGTACTGTAAAGTTTGGTAATAAATAACACCTAATGATATATGTTTTGCTTGTATTATGTTACATTAAGATTATAAATACTTAGCAGTATGGAAAGAAATCAAATCGTTAGGGGTGTACTTATTGATAGTTGATACTGTATCAATATTCACTGTTTTATATATAATATACATTTCTATTTCTGTTAAGACATTGAAAGAATCCCTAAGAAAGGATAAAGTGTTACAAACAAACATACACACGCGCACCGTGCACCCACACAGACACACACACGCACATGCACACACCCACATACCCACACACACACATATACACACATACACACACACACACACGTATATATATATTATATATATATATATATATATATATATATATATATATATATCAAAGGCAGTTTGTAAAATGAGTTTGACATGTTTTGCTAGAGGTTTACATAACTAGATAACGCTACTTCTCTAAGGAAACGTATAAATCTAATTTTCCAAATTGTCTTCTCATTTTCATCCCAAACGTTACTCTAATATATATATATATATATATATATATATATATATAATTTGATATTTATGAGAGTCTAAATGTATGCCATGTGTGTTATCATGTAACAAAGACGATAGCTTTTTATTATTGCCATTGTATTCCTCTTCAAAATCTGAGCTCTTGACGGCCATGTTGTAAACTTCTTACCACCCAATTGGATGTAATTTCGTTTGTTTTTTCAGCCCGAAACGATGCCATTAACGAATACCTATACACGAAAGACTTTCAGCACAGATTGCCTGACCATCTGTTCAATTAGAAAGAAGGAAAATAGTTTTATGTTGCTAGTATTTACATAAAGACATCGTAGAACTATAATCTGAACAAGACTGATATGAGAGACTGGGTCATGAATGTTCTGATCCATCGACATAGCCTGTTCCTCCTTTCTGATTCAAATCTTCTCAATTTGCATCCCTTCTAACTCCCTTTCCTTACGTATTAAGCAGGGCATTTGTAGATAGAGCTTTGGAATAGAATCTCCTACAGCAGGTCACTCGATGTTTTCAAACGAACTCCACAAGGAGTGAACAGGTGAATAAAAGTGCATTCAGATTTCTTTTTTTAATGGATCTGAATTGAGTTGACAGTTTTTATCCTGTTGTAAATCTTATATATTTTTTACAATTTGAATATATTGTGATATGTGCTCTGCATATACACACACACACTCACATACACACACACACACGCACGCACGCACGCACACAATCATATATATATATATATATATATATATATATATATATATATATATATTGAAAAAGCAACGAGATGTTCGGATGGATGATATTTTGTTCTGGGAGCCGACGTTATACCGTTTCGGTTTGTTTAGCAAACCATTGTCAGGGCATTCGTTTATATGCGAAAAAATATTTTTAAAAACGGTGGTTTGTAAGTTTTGCTTTTAGTGTGTTGCGGCTTCTGAATATTACTCAAGTAGAAAAAAATAGACAGGACTTAACGCAACGTAAACGTTGGCGTTCTTTTAAAACTGTGTGACGTAATTTGTTCGGAAAATTATTTATTTTGGTAAAGTTTGTTCGAAATTATCTTGGAAAATTGTTTGTTTTGGAAAATATTTGTTCATGAAATTACCTTACTTGACTGTTCATTTGTATAGTATTCTAAATTTATTTTAATGTTGAATTAAAAATAAAAGTGAAAAGTATTCTTATATAATTATATACCGTCTGATTCATTTCGGAAAATATAAATAAATCCGACGGTATGTAAGTATAGAAATATGAAAAGAGAAATATTCAGAGTATGTATTTATGAATGAATGAATAGGTTTGTGTATGATTTGGATTTTTCGCTCTATTGTCCTCATATTTATTATCATATACACAACGTTTCGGCCGAGATGCCCTTCAGCGTTCTTCAGGTGTTTCTTGTCGACCTCTGGATCTTTTTCAAACTCAGGAACCTTCTCTGTGAACTCAGTAACCTTCTTGACGAACTTGGGAGCCTTCATGTTGTAAACAGGACCCTTCACGGAACTTCAAACCGAACCCTGTATTCAATCTACTGTTCTCATTCTGTTAACCATGACCGCGTACAAGTGTTAAGATATGTTAATTATTCTATATTATCGCCCTTGGCTAGGATTGAACTTGCAACCTAAATATGGTTGTTACTTAGATGTGTATTAACCCAAACCTTGATATCCGTTGCGCCAGGTGTGCAACTAGACAATTCAAAGTGAATTTTTGGAACTTATAAACCTAATTATTTTTATCAAGAATATTCCACCTTTATACTTATGTATGACTTTTTTACCTTAACTCATATTGTGATTTTTTAAAGATTCCTGAGTTTGAGAAGGTCCCCGAGTTCGACAAGAAACACCTGAAAAAGACCGGAGAACACATCGGCCGAAACGTCATGTATATAACAATAAAGATAAGGACATTATTCCTAAAAATCCTGATAATACAAATTATCTAAAAAATTCAAACAAATATATAGTTCTGCTTCCGTTCGACCGTTTCATTATATATATATATATATATATATATATATATATATATATATATATAATATATATATATATATATTGGATATATTGAATCTCCTTCAAAAATGTTATTTTCAAGAGAAATGAAACGAAAATGAGACCAATTTATTTGGTTATCATTAACAGTATTCTTTTTTCTTCAAAATTTGTTGATTACATTATACTGCTCCTTAATATCTCTCTTATCATGGTTAATATATATATATATGTAGGAGATTCAATATATATAATGTATATATATACAACAGAATGACCTCTTTAATCTTTGTTGTGCAACCAGTCTGGGAGAAGATAAAATTTTAATTCAAACCTGTTAAACACGTATAAACAAGTATTCCTATCTAATAATAATAATTTGTATACAATCATATAGTTTGAAGAAATTATTCCTATTTAATGATTTAATTTTTTCCACATATCGTTCCAAGTATTTCTATCTACTAATAGTCATTTTCAAAATGATTTTTATCTATAGATGAGGGCATAACAGACACGACTACTCCTGATCAGAGTGGGTCTGGGAGTAATAGCAACGAAAGAATAATCCTCAGCACTGGATGCAGTTTAGTGTCATAATCCAGAACACCCGAAACTTCTAATGGGTTCATTTTGAATCAACTCAACATGCAAACACTATTGACCTCCTGGAGAGTTTTGATGTGATTCAAAATTGGAATATTGGATTGACTAAACCCGACATCAGGTGACTCTGAAATATTTACGCTTAAACTGGTCAAGAAGTATTTAATTCAGCAGCTATACATCACATTTTAGTGGAGATAGATAGATAGATAGATAAATAGATATCTAAATTATATATCATTGCGTAATAGAACATAATCAGGTTTGTCTCCGCGGCGTAGTGGCTAACGTGCTGGACTGTGACATCGTAGTAAACGAGTTCAAACACCAGTCTCGCTATTACGTTCACTTTCGAGCTAATACCCTTCGGAAGCATGAACCCTTCTATCCTCCGTCTATGGGTTAAATCGTACCACTACTTTTCTTCTACAATGATAGCTTTGGAATTAAATAATCCACGAAGATTAATATGCCATTAAACATAGAAACCAAAACGTGATCATAGTCATCAAACTTGATAAGATTTGTATTAATGAAAGACTGCTACCTAAATACAGAATACTTGGGTTAGACATTTATAGGATTAAAATTTCTTATGATTTTAGTTAGTTTTCCTTTAAAACTACGATTTCAAATTGTGAGTTCAATATGAACATAAACGAAAAAAACGTGTGTGCTTGAAAAGCAATTTTTCCAGAGAATGAAATGTTATTTAAAAAATTGTGCATCTTTATCGCTAGTACCTTCCGCTAATAAGATTATATTTTGATGAGTGGGTGCTGCCGTGTGAGCCTAGCAATGTTATACGATAATTCTACCAATACCGGGATAAGTTAGTAGACCCATCCCACTTACTAGAGATCACGAGCATAAACATCATCCTGTGTTTCATTTCAGAACATCCTTTGTTTTAAGTTTATTGTTTGTTTGGATGTTTGGGAAATATTTCCTGTATTTTTTTAATCGTGTTTTCAATGCCCATTACGATCACAGGCAAAACAAATTACATGAGGCTAACGTTAAGATTCACATGGCGTAACAGTTATCCTTGTAGAACTCTGCATAAAAGGCGTAAATGGAATCGGCGTCAATGAACTCAGTTGCCCAAATACAAATTCTGAACGAATCTATTTGCATTTCTTTCCGCGCTACTACTGTTGGACCCAAGTCTTCTCCTCACTCCCAAAGGTAACAAGTAAGGCAGACAGGACTTGGTAATTTAAACCAACTGCACTCCGCTTAAAAATTGACCTTGTGACGGAGGGGCTGGGCAAATAAATGCAAGAGTCTAACCTAGGCTACGTTTAAATTTATTTTATAAGAAATCTTTCGTTCTATGGTGAACCCATCAGAATATTGCCCATCATATGTAAAGAATTTTTTTACTAAAAAATCTGCTATGTTATTTAATAACCAAGAAGTATTAAATTTCTTTGCAGAGTTTTAAAAAAGAGGGTTTCCTGATTTTAAAGGATGTATCTGTTTGCTTTACAAATTTTCTACTTGAAAATAAATGCTCCGAGTAATTCAACCATTTCGCCTGATTTATCATTACTTACTAAAGACAACAAAATACACTCTTTTACAAAGTGAAAGTTTAAATCTTTAAGCGTATTAATGTCAAAAAGGTAACATTTCCTATGTGAGGCTGTTCGCTTAAGTGCTCCTGATAGTCACTCAACCAAAATTAATTTGCATTTTGAATAGATCTTCCCAGGTTTGTACGCTAGTCATTTGTATCTTACAATACACAAATTTCACAAGTTATTGTCGTCTTTTAGATGTCGATTGCTCGCCCGTCCGGAAAACAATCGCAATAAGACGTCAGCGAACAACTATTTAAAAAGAAAAAGCAAAAAAATGTACTACGCCCTTTGCATGCTTTCACTTTTCTCTCTGATCTTTCGCTTTTCTGCTTTTCAACCCCCTCCCTCTCTCTCTCTCTCTCTCTCTCTCTCTCTCTC
Source organism: Doryteuthis pealeii (assembly GCA_023376005.1). Taxonomy (NCBI): domain Eukaryota; kingdom Metazoa; phylum Mollusca; class Cephalopoda; order Myopsida; family Loliginidae; genus Doryteuthis; species Doryteuthis pealeii. Next base: position 96,621,704 of record CM042147.1, on the reverse strand, counting down.
TCTCTCTCTCTCTCTCTCTCTCTCAACATCATCATACCAACATAACACACGCGTGGAAGCCATGGTATAATGGTTAGAGTCGTAGGAAATGGAAATGGACTCGTCGACACGAGTTCAAATCCTGGACAAGACTGTTTGCATTTCATACCCCTGCGAAAGTTTGCATTTCATACCCTTGTGAAAGGTATACATTCACCTACTCTCCCCCCAGTTATGGGTAAACAGTAGGGCTGACTGGGCTCTTTAACCTTGGTTAGGCAACCAGTCTTGGAGAAGGAAAACTCTTAATTCAAGCCTGTTAAACTCCGCTTAAGAAACTGACCTTGTGTCCCATCTTGCTCGTGTGGAGGACTTGGTAAATATGTACATCAACACACACATACATTTATTTATCTATCCTCTCCATCCTCCTCGTCTTTCCTTCTTTTTCAGCTTCTTACTTTTGTTAATTAATTGCGTATTTTCTTATTATACAGCTACTCGTTGTATGTTCCTGGCTTTGCCCGGGTTATATAGTATCCGACTAAATTTAAGTATACATTTTAAATTTCATATTGCTCACCATTGGACAACAGTACCTATCGCCCGATGTGCTTATTGTGGAAATGTTTAAAACATAAATTTGTGTATGTTAACTTCGATTTACCAATAACACAATAATACAATTTTCAAAAAGGAGTGAGACGCAATATCAACAGTGTTATCATTAATTCAAGTGGTTCTAATGAATATGGAAATTCATAAAATTTTCTCACACCACAGCCGATAATTTGGTCCCTAGTTATCCCATTTGAATTCAAGAATAAATATAGATTCTTTGTTTTAAAAAAATCTTCTAGTTTTGTTTAATCTTGGTACAGGTCTTTGTTTTGAATTGTATCTCCGAAAAGATAGATAGATAGATAGATGTAGTATGTATTTACCTAACCCATTCGCTCTAGGTAGGTATTTACCCAATCTGTTAGCCACGGGTAGGTCATAAGTATTGGACATTCAGCAAGGATCGAACTCAGTGGTAATGGATCCGTGAGACTAGTTTGGTAACCATTACATTAAGATGGGGCACCTCGCCACAAATATAGCATATCAAAGTAACATACACCAAACACTAAACAGCTTACTTACTGTATGAAGTTAGAATTATCTAAAGTTGGTCCCCGGGATATGGATAGAACTGAGCAGAGTGCTCTGCATGCTCTTCTTGGACTGCCCCCTGATCACGGACGATGTGCTTACCTACATCACTTTGTATGTCTTCTCGAGGTATATCTGAAAACAAAATTTCGACTATGAAGTTTCTCAGCTGATAAAGTTATGGGTGTACATTCAAACAAACACACAAACATACATATAGACGTATTTTATTTATTTAGATTACTTTTAAATAGATTTTTGCCTGTCTCTGTCTCTGTTCTTCTCTCTCGTCTCTCTCTCTATATATATATATATATATATATATATATATATATATATATATATCACACATCACACACACACACACACACACACACACACACACACACACATTTCATCCATCCTCTTCTCAACGTCATCCTCATTGTTTTTAAAGGTGCAGAGAACCATTAAGTTTTTGAAATTTTAGAATTACAATAAAATCGAAAAATTATTCATATGTATTATTTGAATCATTCGGACTATTATCATCTTTATTGATAAAGATGAGGACAATAGTCTGAATTATACAAATAATACAAATTAACAAGCCTCATCTAAAAAAATTCAAAGAAAAATCTTTCTATATTTCCATCTTTTTTAATCCACCCTAATATGTAGTTTCCTGATTTTCCCAAATCAGCAGAGCATCTGCCTAGAAACAACAAGGTTCTGTGTTTGATATCGGCCCTTCCCAACTGAGCGCTTGAGTAGCACAGCTTGGAACGGTGTGACAGGCCACTCCGCCGATTTTACTTACTTTACGATTTCCAAAACTCAATTCTAAATTTCAAAAGCTACAATTCTATTCTTACACTGATTGTATCTTTGTAAAGGGTTAAGACAACTGTGGTTGTAGTTATTTGGTCTAACATATGGGTCAAATACATCTGTTTTAAAATCATTAGTGTTAAATAGGAAGACTTGATACCATATAACTGAGCCATTTATTTGGATTAGTGAGCAATACTTGAAACCATATAACCCAGCGCAAATTATTTGTATTAGATAGGAATTCTTAAAAACATATATCTATCTACAAACTATTAGTATTAGATAGGAATACGTGAAACCATAATACGGACTCCACCTGTTCGAGTCAGATGCGTCAATCAATACATAAATAACTACATATTTTTTACAGGTACTATGCTATATATAGATATATTATATATATATATATATATATATATATATATCCCTCATTCCATTAACCTTTCTCTCAGCCCACTGCAGGAAGACATAGGGAGTCACACTGATTTCGTGTTCTAGAACGATTACAGATCATGGTTAGATAACATAGTCTACACTACTTTCACATCAGCTTTACCCGAAGGGAAACACAAAGAGCCGCGTCTGGAATTTTAACATGGATCACCGATTCCCCTTTCCCTGACAATAACTCCCCTACTCTTCTCTCTCTCTCTCTCTCTCTCTCTCTCTCTCTCTCTCTCTCTCTCTCTTCTCTCTCTCTCTCTCACACACACACACACCACACACACTCAACATG
>CM042147.1:96606521-96614021 GCA_023376005.1 Doryteuthis pealeii | reverse complement strand
CAGGTTGTGATAAGGGGGGGGGGATAATGAAGTAATGTAGGCGGAAAATTAATATATATATATTATATATATATATATATAGAGAGAGAGAGAGAGAGAGAGAGAGAGAGAGAGAGATAGAGATAGATTTGGTATAAAAACATATGTAAGTGGTGACTGGTAAGACTCGGACTCACTATTCAGTATTAATCAATACTCGGAATGACACCCCCACGATCCAATAAGTCGAAGGAAAATTGCTTGGAGGTGGAGAGAGAGAGAGAGAGAGAGAGAGAGAGAGAGAGAGAGAGAGAGTTAGTCAAACAGATAGATACACAGACAATGAAGGCGTATATGCGCATAGGTGTTTTATGTGTTCCGTGACTTTTTCAGAGCTGACATGAGATCTTAAAACAGGAAGTTGACTATGGGTGTGGCAGTGTCCCACCTGACGCCGGGTGTCTTTCCAAGCGTTCAATCAAAAACTAGGTCATCTTCAGAGATAAGTGATCACGATCATAAAAAATTAACTGATACAATTCTTTCACCTTTCCTTCACCCTCCCTACCCCTCTCTCTCTCTCTCTCTCTCTCTCTCTCTCTCTCTCTCTCTCTCTCTCTCTCTCTCTCTCTCTCTCTCTCTCTCTCCACTTATCAATATAACCCTTTCCTGGAAGAGATTATAGCTCATCTGTCAAACCTATGATAGTAGAAACAGATATTGTAAATGATCTTTAGGCCACTCACTTGAATCACAAGTTTAACAAAATCAGACCGAAGATCCCACAACCATTCCCATTTTACGTAATATTAATTATTATTTATATTTAGTAGGATCTTATAAATTTTGAATATATATTGCGAAGAGTTTTTTTCATCCTCTATAACCAGTCTGATATAAAACTACCAAATTTGGTATGTATACTTACTTTTTACATATTTGAACGAAGTTGGCATTGGCCGTTAAAGCGTTAAGGGTATCGTGCAATAGTAACGATTGAAAGAAGATAGTGTTGTCCAAATTGACATCGCACAACAGTTAGGAGAAACAAATGTAATTCTAACTGATAAATAGATTTAGAACTCACTGTCCTAATCAAAAGATCTGATTAAGAGTTTGTTTTTTGTTTTGTTTTTTGCGGGGAGGGTGGTTAAGATTTTATTTAAGTCAGTTCCTACTTAAACAAATTGTATTGATATTTAGATTTTCAGGGGACACAGACAAAAGTGCTCAAAAACTCGAATTCTTCGGATGATCTCTATATTCATTCGATCCGGATTTACGTTCCCTTGTTCGTAAATTAGAAAAACATTTTTTAATTCATACATTCTTCCTTTTCTATCCTGAAGATCGTTTTCGGTAAAACCTGGGTAGTTAAAATCTGTTTCTGATTCGATTCCCCAAACCGGCTCGATGAGCACTTTTCACTATTGATTGCTATTGCGTCTCATTCGGTTTCCTTTTCTTTCTTTTTTTTAGCTCAGTCGGTAGAGCGTTCGACTAGAAACCACAAGGTTCCTAGTTCGATACCGGTCCCCGCCAACTCAGCGTATGAGTAGCACAGGGATCTGTGCGGTAAAGTAAGGAGCTGACGGTAGGTGTGATGCTCCACCTCAGACGCTAAAATAATCTCCTCGGTCTAGCGGTATTGAAAAGGGATAGACTCCCTCTCTGATTGGCTGATACCGACTTTAGGCCGCCCCGACGACTTTACTTACTTTACTTGTATATATATATACTGATTATATGATTTGATTTACTCATGATAAGACGTAAAGGTAATACACCAGGGTTATAGTAGATGATCACATATACAGATTGATATGAGCATAGGTTCCAAAATAATGGTATATCAACAGTATTCAGAACCTATCATAATACACAGAATATACTTTAAGATAAGTAGATATGAATAATTCAGACAGATAGATAGATAGATAGATAGATAGATAGATAGATAATCCCGCACGACTATCACTGGATGATGGAAAGATGATTATTTTGGACATTAGTCACCCAAGTGAAAAAGATTATCAGTTTTTCATGTTTTGACTTTTCCCTACAAAAAGCGTCCATTGACATCATAGAAAATATGCAACTCATGTAGAAAACCGACAGATATCTTTATCTCTTTAATCATTTTAATCCCCTAGACTTTTTCTTTCTCTTATTTATACTATTTCCTATGTTTTCTTACTTTTAAAATGATCCGTTATTTTTCTACCCCCTCCCTCAATTTCTTTCTATCATTTTCCTTTCTCATGATTTTATTTTTCTTACATATTTCTTCCTAAGTTTTTCTTTTATCGAAATGACCTTTGAATCTATCCTCTTTTCTATCACCTTTTCACTTTTTTCTTTTCAGTTTCTTCTAATCATCTAATATATTCAATTTTTCTATTTCTAAATTTTTTGTTTCGTGACCCAAGTGTGGCCACAAAATATTCACACTGAAGCTTTATTTACCGATACATAAATGAACGAAGTGTTTTCAAAATACTTATCTTAACATTAAAACCCCTTATTCCATTAGTCAAAGAAACTCTAATACTTCTGTTTTGATATGACATGAGGTTGTATTTCTTTTAATAACCTCCACGTCCTAAACTTTTACCAATGAATGAATTATCTGTGAAGGAAATCTCTGAATTCAAATCTGATAAATTCCGCTTAAGAAATTGACCATGTGTCAGACCCTACTTGTGCGGATGGGTTGATATATATATATATATATATATATATATAATATATATATATATATATATAATTCCTTAATACATTTAAGGTGTGATTATTACCATTGGTTTCAAAGCAACGTATTAGCCACTTATCGTCAAGACAACGTGCCCATTAAGCTTAACGGGTGCGTTGTCTTAACGATGGGTGCCTTAAATGTATTGTACACTAATAATGATATAGCTCTTACACCCGTGATCGAGCACTTTATTTTCAATTCTCCAATATATATATATATATATATATATATATATATATATATATATATATATATATATATATATATATATATATATATATATAATATATATATATATATATATATATATATATATATATATATATATATATATATATATATGGTTGTTGTTGGTTTTGAAGGCTGTCACAATGCGAGTGTAAAGAAAAAAGAAGGTAACTATGATGTTTTTTGTTAACCTGTCATTTATTTCTCAATATTTCGGGAAGAGATTCCCATCCTCAGAAGAATACTGGAACTATATATATATATATATATATATATATATATATATATATATATATAATCCCTCCTGATGAGTAGGATCTGACACATGGTCAATTTCTTATGCGAAGTTTAACAGAATTGAATTCAGTGATTTCCTTCACGTAGACTAGTTGCCTAACCAAACTCATAGAGCCCCATCTGTCCTGCTATTTATTCTTGGCTGGAGGGAGAGTAAGTGGGTTCATATCTTATCTAAGGGTATTAACGTTATGTGAAATGCAAACATCCTCGTCCAAGATTTGATCTCGAGTCATCGAGTCTATTTCCTACAACGATAAACTTTGCACTACCATAAAGGGTGCTATAGTTGCACCATCTTGTGTTTTGATGATCAAAAAAGTATCGAAACTTCATTTAAATTCTTTTTAAAATTGACACTATCTCGTCTAGACTTCTAGAAATCATCATAAGTTGTTCGGCACTGACATAAGTCTTCAATTGAATTTCAGATTTTAGAATTTAATAATGTATAGCTTCAGACACGATAATTTTTTATCCATCTATAATCATGGCTTCTTAGGGGGATATAGATACCTGGAGGTGAATAAAATATTGACTGGTTGATAAAAGCATAGGGGTCCACATGGAATGAATTTACTAGTTTGCATTTGTAATTCTCTTCATAACAGGAAAACTAAAATCGCTGGATCATGTAGACAAGTTGCCAGATATTTGTAGTATGCCTGATTGGATGTGATCACCATTAGTGATGCGTCGTTCGAAACAGGTAATTTAAATAAACATACGATCTTGCTATTACTGAAAAGATCCGGGTGGTTTTGGTGTATTTAAAGGCGCATATTATCATATTTTCACGAAAGAATAAAATTTAGAAGAATTACATTCTAAAAGAACCATTTTACAGAAATACTGAATCTTAAAACATTTATTTTTATAATTGGTCATTAGATGTCTTTAAAAAAAGACGATTATTTAATAATAATAATAATAATAATAATAATAATAATAATAATAAAGCGAATGCAGTAAACTAGCACAACCAGAATACAAAGCTAGGCATGATTGAGTTATAATGGTGAACCACTGAAAAATACGCAAAAAACTAAATTTTGACCATACAACAAAATGTTATATGCCTAAACCAGAATCTATTCTTGAGAATTCTCTGGGGCTTTGAGATAAAACGGATCACCTTATTCCAGTCAGAAGATTAGACCTGGTATTGATTAACAAGAAAAAGAGAACATTTTTCAATTCCAGCAGATTGCAGGATGTAGAGGAAAGAAAACTGAAAGATAAACAAATACCTGGACCATTCTAGAGAATGGAAAAATGTGAAATATGAGGGTGAAAGTGATACCAATAGTAGTTAGAGCACTTGGAACGGTCACCAAAAGCTTACAAAAACCTAGAGGAACTGGAAATCAGAGGAAGAATTGAGACCATCCAGACAATAGCACTGTTGAAATCAGCTAGAATACTCAGGAGAGCCCTGGAGACCTAAGGAGACGTGTTGTCACTCAAACTCCAGCTAAAGACCATCAGCTAACCCTGGTGGGAAAAACTAATAATAATAATAAGGAAGAATTGAGACAATACAGACAACACCACTGTTAAGATCGGCTAGAATAGCCAGAAGAGTCCTGGAAACCTGAAGAGACTTATTATTAGTGAAATGATAATTTAAATTTAGATTAAAAAATATAGAGAAATTAAAAAAAGAAAGAAAAATGTTAAGTCAGTTTACATATTGTCAGGTGTTTGTAAGTGTGGGTACTAATTATATGATTCAATATTTCACTTATAATAACTTTTCTTTATTTTGTAAACATTTTTTAAAAATAAGCGTCTCTCATTATAGCATCCAGTGAGACTAAAAAATATGTCAACAATATTCAATCAATTCATTTGGGAGTGAATGGAAATTAAGTCTGTCTACAAGTTGTGCATCAAATGAAAATTTTGGGAAACTATGATCTACATCGTTCTTTGTTCTTTTCGGTTTCTTTTTTTTTCTTTTTCTTTCTTTTCCTACAATAATTTCTCATTTTTCTCTCTCTTTCATTTTATACCCTTCTCCCTTCTATCGTTGTACTTTCTCTCACTTTCTTACCTTTTTCTTTTTCTTTTGTAACTCTTCATTCGACTGTTTTTTATTTACGTTTTTATTTCTTTTCCCTTTTATTTTTACCGAAATTAATTCAATTATTTCTATTTACACGTTTTTTTTTCTTTTCTTTCTTTCTTTCTTTCTTTCTTACCATTTCCTTTTTTTCTTTTTTCTCTCCTTCCTCCCCTTCCTTTTCACTTTCTTTAACTCTTGTTCTCTTTATTATCTTCTTTCAGCTCGCCCCCCTTTTCTTTTGCTTTCTTTTCCCCCCCTTTTTTCCCCGCATATAACACGATTCACTTTAACAGTTCCGTCTCCATTTTGTTTTTCCAGTAATCTCAAACTGTCTGAAAATTGTATCTTCGGTGGTTTATCTCTTTCTAGTCGCGGCACGCTGATATTTTTCTTTGGGACTTCATGTTTGCTGATTGGGTGGGTGGACGCCATCTTGTTGCCTTCCCTCCAGACGCCGAATATTTTGGAAACGCACCTCTCGCACCCTTCTCTGTCTCATCCCCTCTTGGGAACCGCGTTCTAAAGTTAGAGTTTCTTTTCATTTGAAGTTGTTATATTTGCAAAATACATCAGAAAAATAATGAGAGGAAAAAATGATGGAGATTGACGGGAATGGGGAAGACGGTAAGAGATCTTTTTGAGGGGGTGAAGGGAGCTTGTGGTGAAAAAAACATTGAGCAGGATGTTGGAAGCATAATAGAAACATAAAGATAAGAAAATGATAAGGAAAGACGAGAGAAAGCAAAAACAGGGAGGAACCAGCCTCGTGGCAAATGTAGTTACTTATTTCCCCTCAACGTCAAAGATCAGTGTTCGAGCCCAGGTGAAAGGTAGTGTTTTGAATTATGATTTTCAGGATATTCATACTGTTCCCACTTATAATACTGGTGCAAAACAATATTTCTAATTTTCATTTCTTATCAGTTACCATACTAAGTAAAGCTTATTAAGTATCAATAAATTGAAGGTGAGAGGAAAGCTATAGACCCGGAATAACGAACCCATCATGCATTCGCCAGAAGTAGTGAATCATGGGATTGAATGGAGCACGTACACACAAGGTTCCGGGTTTGACACCGGCCCTCGCGAAATCAGGCCACTCTGACGATTTTACTTACTTACATCCCAATATTTTTTGCCAATCAGTTTAGAGTTGACACCCATACGCTTCGAAATAGTCACTCAGTTGGTGGATCTCAAACTCACTGACTGTATTAGTTGCAAAGGGGTGAGATCCGACCAAAAAGTCGTCCTGGGTATTACCCTAAACTACATCCGGTGATGGGATACAGTTTTGGAGTTCTTGGAATGTAAGGGTCAACCCTTCGTTGTCATTACTCACAGATCCACTTTGACCTGTTTTCGATAGATCAAAAATATGTTTGAAAAGTATTAGCATTATATAGGAATACTTGAAATAATACAATTGTCTGCAAATTATTTGTAGTAGATAAGAATACTTGAAAACATATTACTGTGTGCAAAAAATTATCATTGTTAAATAGGATTGAGTGAGTGAGTGAATGGGTGAGTGGGTGAGTGATTTTAACGGTATTTCAATTGGTATGGGTTTATTTTATGCCAAGAGGTTAGGGAATTGTATACATATATACAATTATATGCATATATTTACATTTTTGTATAGTTTCTTAAGTTTCTTTTACTGTAAATACAGTTTAGTGTCTGTAAGGGATACAGTAGTCGCAATATAAACTCCAACGACAGGGTGTTTTAAATGGGAATAGTTTAGTGAACCCATATAATTGTGCATAAATAATTATTAAGAATAGTTACCGGAAGCTATATTTATTTTTCTGATTTTTTTTTTTTTCATTCTTTCAGATGAGGCTTGATAATTTGGATTATTTGGATTATTCAGACTATTGCCCTCATTTCGGCCGGTATGCCCTCCAGCCTTCTTCAGGTGATTCTTGCTAAACTCGGGAACCTTCTCCTTGAACTTGAGGACCTTTTAGTCGATCTTGTAAGCCTTCATGTCGTAATCAGCAGACTTCATGGAACTTCGAACCGAACCTTTTATTCAATCCACGGGTGTAGATTGTTTTAATTCCGCTATGTCCGTGTACAAGTGTTAAGCTATGTTAAGTATTCTATGTTGTTATCGCCCTTGGCCAGGATTGAACCTGCAACATACAGATGATTGTCAACTGTA